>CM062630.1:42425634-42609284 GCA_025617555.3 Puccinia polysora
CACACTGTTACAAACGTCTCTTTGATAGGGAAAATTTTATTTTCCATATACTTGAGTACATCCTCATAGTCTTTCAAGAAACACCATAAAAGTCAAAAGGTCAGAACCCAAAACTAGGAAGAATAAGAAGCAGTGATTTGGACCTACTCTGAGTTTGGCATCATTGACCTCCGCCTCCTCCTTTGTCTTTGAGGCCCCATACTTTGCCCAAAGATTCATAAAGCTTTTCCTTCCTTCAACTTCATTGACAAAGCGCACTTTAAAGTTTGCTTGTATGTTTTTAGACAAGTGCCAAGTGCAACATTGTCTTGATGACTCAGGGAAACTAGTTTCAATTGGACGAATCAGAGCTTTTTCACGGTCTGTCACAAAGACTTTTGGAGGTCTCTCAGGATCATAAGCCAACTCCTTTAATGCATTTACAGACCAACTTTAGAACTCAAACATTTCTTTTGTTATAGAAACAAGAGCTTTTGTGAAATTTTTCCAATTGGCTGTTATTCCTACAAAATGCAATAGTGGGTTTTTGTACTTATTTGTTTTATACGTACAATCCAACATAGCAATATGATGGAATTGTTTTGAAAGCTTTACTTCCTCTGGATGTGCTAAGTACAGGGCCTCCAAGTGACCCTCTCCACTGAAATTTGACCGATGAATCCAACTTTTTTCTTCAAGCTGTTCATAGAGTACCTCCATAACACTTTTTCTCTTTAGTTCTGCAAGTGTTAACTTCCGCCTAGTGTTATAGATTGTTTGGTAATCAACATAATCCCCCCATCAATCTTGCTCAATTTTCTCTTCAGTTGTAATGTATTGAGCCCATCATTCATGCCTTCTACTAGATTTTCTAAGGCCACCCCTGAGATTCTCCTCAGTTGAGGATGCAAAGAGGGATGTCCAGATGTTTGATGGTTATTTTGGGTTTCTTTGTAGGAGAGGCGCCACAAGGGGTATGCCTTTGTTTGACTTGCATGGATTAAAAACTTGCACCCAACCTTCCTTGTGTGAGTTTGTCTAGACCGTTTGGTAAGAAGACTTCCTGAATAAGAACCCTGTCTATCACAGGCTAAATCAACATATTGGTCACGCTTTGAGTTGAAAAATGTTGAAGCGTAACCATGCTTCATTGCCCATGTTTGACAATGTTTTTGTGCCTCTTCCCTAGTAGGAAAATCACTCAAGGGAGGTGGTTCAAGTGGATCTAGTAAACATTCATTGGTTACGTCATAGTTTCATAGTTACATGAACCAATCATTCATGAACCCATCAGTTTCAATCAAATTAAATATGGCAAAGACCAGTAACATAAAATGTTACTCACCACCAGAGTTCATGTCCATTTGTGAATCATTTTGTTCCTCAATTTTCACCCTTGATGAGGATGCAATTGGGGCTTCCAATTTTTCATTACCCAAATCCTTTTTTTCTTTTTCCAAAGCTTTGTTGATGTCACTATAAATGTAGACCTTCCACACAGCCATGTCAGAAAAAGGAGGGCTTGCCACTGTTCCCATGCAAAAAAATTCAATGGTTTACCCCAGTATTTAATCCAAATTTAAATTGATCAAACAAATTTTGCTCACTTTCAATTTGAGAAAGAATTGTTCACAGATTTTCATATTATTTACAATTATTCACTTTAAATTCACTTGTTTTTCACTTTAATGTCTCTTTGGGATTGCTAGGTGCAGAACAACAGTCCCACAAAGTATGTGTTAACCCCAAATTTGGGTTGACAGAACCCAAGTGTGGTCCAGGGGTTGCCCAAAATTTTGGCACGGCTTCCAAGGGGTTGTGCACCCCCAAACACGGCTCATTTGAGCCGTGTACGGGGGTTAAATGGCTCCTACACAACCCCCCAGGGGTTGCGCGTGTTTGAAACAGCCCATTGTAGTCGTCTTTGGGCCCCAAAGGCTCATTTGAGCCGTGTAGGGCCCTATACAACTACCACACGTTTGGAGCCGTGAATTTAACATCACCCTAAAAATTAATAAAAAAAAGAATAAAAATTAATAAAAAAAAAGAATAAAAATTAATAAAAAAAAAGAATAAAAATTAATAAAAAAAAAGAATAAAAATTAATAAAAAAAAAGAAGGGGAGGGTACTTCCAAGACCTCACCCAGATTTGGGTGAGGTTGAACCCCATAGCATCCCTGGAGGTTTTGTCACAGCTGTGGCACCACTTCTGGTTTCAACAGTATTTTTGAAACAATTTCTGGGGCATTTCAGTGGTTTTGAAAAGGCTTTTTCAACCTGCCGCAATGTGGTGGTTCTTACCGGGCTTCCATAAATTTATGCTTCAGGCTGCAAGATTTTGATTGCAAGGCAGCTGGAAGGGCTAGCCCCCCCCCCCTCTGGCATTTAAAGGGGGGGGAGTGCCTGTCATCCCACTCAATTTGGCATCACAATAGAAGAAAAACTGACTTAATGGTGCCAGTTGGCATCATTTTGGAAATTTCTTTGCTATTATCATGGCAACTGGTGTGTGGTCAGTAAAATAATAGGCTTGACTATAGGATTTCCCATATATATACATATAAAAAAACACCCTGTATAAAATCATTCCACAAAAATTACTAAATTCACACCAATTTTTATAATTTGCATGATTTTAGAAATTATTTTTGCTAAAATTATTCCAAAAGGAATCAATAGCATGATTATAGCAAAAAAGCTATAATAAGGCCACCTTGTGTGATTTTACATTCTGGAGAGGTATGTTATACCACACTATGACATGGGAATTAATGGTGTGTATCCCCCTTGACATTCCAGAGGGAGGGCAGGGGGCACAGGTTTGAAGGCCATGCCAAAACCACCCAGCACTTGCAGTCTTTACAAGTCCATAAAAACCAATGCCCTGGTTTTTTTCTGGATTCACAGTTCATGTCAAAACCTGCTTCACTGGGGCAGTTTTGAAAAAACTGCAAGGGTGCCATGGCTTTCAAAATCCCCCAGAATTGGCTGAGTTGGTGGCTTTCCACCCCACAATTTTTGTTTCTTATATATATATTGGGCATTAATTTTCACATGCCCCTAATCCTTTAAATAATGGAATTTTACATCCAGACGCCTTTGCTGCTACAGGTACAAAAACTTTATTTCACTTTTGTTTTTAGAATTCATTTTTTTGAAATTCTCACGCCGCAGTGCTGTAGCTGTGGCTCACAAACCCTTAACATAAATTTATTTTTTATGATAAATTCACGGCTACATGGCTACACCTGAGCCATTCAGAGCCCCACACAGTTTGAGTGTGGTTGGGCTGTACTCCACACGGCACCAGAGTGCCATGTGGGGGCTGCAAAACTACATTTGAGCCGTTTCAAGCCCCACATGGCTCAAATGTAGTTGTGTTGCTTGCCACACAGCCAGCCCAACCACATTTGAGTTGTGTGGGCTCTACACAGCTTGAATATAGTCATGTGGAGCTCTACACAGCTTGAATGTAGTTGTGTAGCCGTGCCACACAGCTAAAAGTCTGGTGGGCCAAAAAAACTATAGGGTCTAAAATAAACTAAAATAAACTAAATAAAAATACAAAAAGAAAACAGACATCAACCAAAAGATCAAAAAAGGTTGATTTTTTGGTTAGAAAAAAAACATAAAATAATAAATAAAATAAAAATAAGTAAAAATAAATAAGTAAAAATAAATAAGTAAAAATAATTAAGTAAGAATAATTAAGTAAGAATAAATAAATAAAAACAAAAACAACAAAAACTGAAGACAACCAACTGGTTGTCTTCAGATTCAAGTAAAAAATTCAAGTTCAACTTGACTAGCCCTAAATTAAAAGGGCCCAAAAATGCAATTTACCAGCCCTTAAGTAAAAGTGCCAAAAAAATACCAGTATTTTGACCAGCCCTTAATTAAAAACACCAAAAAAAAACAAGTTCAACTTGTGTTAAGCTGATCCCATCACAAGCTTAACACAAGTTAAGCTTGTGATGGGATCAGCCCAACACAAGTTGAACTGAATTTACATTAAAATATCATTCAAAAAATTTATCATAATGATGTTAACTCAAAACACTCAACATAATGATGTTCAAAATGTGATAACCCTTTATATTAATAGAATTACAAGATCAGCATCAGAAACCAAACCCAAATGATGAAATTAATCTATAAGCTAGAATGCAACTCAAGTTGATCTTTGAGTTGATCAACCCAACAAGCTTATTTTTTAGAAACCAAGGATAGGGGTTTGAAAAATATGGGCGGAATTGGAATTACATCTCCCTTAAGTAAAAGCTGCACCCAATGGTCATTGTTAACAAAACAGATGAACATAGGATCTGATTGTTCTTTTAAACCCACTTTCATCGGAGTAAAAGTAAAACATGAATCCAATGAAATGAAACATATTGGTCTTCCATAAGTATCAGCTATTATTTGACCCATATCTAACTTTGAAAGGCCATTTTGAAGACGGAATCTTTTAATTGATGTCATTGAAATCAAGTCATTTTTCTATCTTTTCAATGTCTTTAATTCCACCAAGGAACTTAGCGTAGCACATCTTATTTTTCCTCAATGTTTCAACCATTTGTTTCCAAAACTGAAACCATCCATCCTCATCATACCCAAATGATTTAGCAATGACTCTAAAACCTCAATTTCCATCACCAACCGGATCCCAAACCCCACCCAAGAACTTATGTAAGTTCTTGGGTATTTGATTGAGGTACTCCACTTCCTAAAATCAAAAAGTTGTTAGCCAAAATTCTAAAATCATTAAAGGATTCAACACTCACCAAAGATGAGCTTCTGTTTGACTCATCAATTTCTTCTTCTTCATCCTTTGAAAAGGAATTGGATTCCAACGGCACAAAACCTGATGAACTTTCACTTTGTTCAACTGAACTTTAAAATTCAGATGAAGAGCCTGAATTGGACTATAAGCAATTCAAAATCAGTTCATTAAACCAAAAAATGAAACTTTCACTAAAGAAAAGACTTACAATCATTTGTATTTTCTTCTTTGGTTCCCTTCTACTTCTCTTTGCCTGCTTAAGTTCCTTTTCAACATGTTCAAATTTAAAAGGATCTTTCCGGGTATCTGTCAATTTTGGATGTCCTCTGCTTGATTGCAAGACTTTAGGTTCAAGTCTTGGCTTTGATCAATAATTGGCTGTCTCCTTCATAAAGTGCTTCAACAGCCTGCAATAATCTTGATCAGGATGATTCAAGATCATTGCATTGAGCTTCTCATGTAACTGAGAATTGTTGAGCAGTTCATCAACATTGACCTTTAAAAATTCAAAGGATCTGATATTAGTCAAGTAGGGATCATAATTCAAAAAGCATCAATCACAATGTGATTTGAACAATCAAAATTAAACCAACTTACAGAACTAGAACTGCAAGGGTCATAATCCAACCTCCACTGAGGATGAATATCTTCAGGCACAATGGAGCCTCTTGACACTAGTAGGTCAACTATTTGGTGGGAACAGGGCAAACCCATAGTCATTGAGTATGACTTGGTGCACACTTCCCCATCATGTTTCCGCTTTAACTTCTCTAATTGATCCCCAACAAGTTTGATTGCTTGTAAATACACATTTTATCCCAATTGTAACAGCTCAGTAGGAAGAACTATTCCAATCTTTATTCAAGACTTTTTAAGAGCAGCCTGAACCAATTTCATTTGATTGGAGACTGTTCCCTCTAGGTTTCTACAAAAATCCAACATGTTTCCTGAAAAGTTTGCAAGGAATTTTTTGAGAGTAGCATGGGCCCCTTCAACCCAAGATGTTGTTTTATTTCCAGAGTCTGGGTTTTTGCAATTCCAAGCCATTAAAAACATCTCTTTGATACCAAATATATTATGATCCATATACTTGAGTACATCCTCACAGTGTGGTATTCCAAACCTGTCCTATAGCCATCAGACTCACGTTTCCAGTTTGAAAACAGGTCAAACCCTCAAATTAACCTCAGGAATGGATTTTACATCAAAAAAAACCTATAGTCACTCAGCCAAAGTACCCCAATATCTCCCATGGATTATAAGATAAAGCCCAACAAACCTCCAACTGTGGCAAACTCATACCCAACCAGGTGTCACAGCTCTGTGGAAGTCATAAGGAAATACCTTGGAAACCCTCAAATACATAACAGTAACAGCTTACCCTCAACACCAGGACCATACACCAACTCTTTCACCTCACCCAGAATACAAGCAAATATACATACAGGAGGCTGTGCAGAAGTATACAGGAACAGTATAGGCAGGAGAAATTGGAACCAGTCTCAACCAGAACCAAACAAATAAGCAAATATACATACAGAAATCTTTTCAGAAGTATACAGGAACAGTATAGGCAGGAGAAAGTGGGACCAGT
Source organism: Puccinia polysora (assembly GCA_025617555.3). Lineage (NCBI taxonomy): Eukaryota > Fungi > Basidiomycota > Pucciniomycetes > Pucciniales > Pucciniaceae > Puccinia > Puccinia polysora. Next base: position 42,431,992 of record CM062630.1, read on the forward strand.
CTCAACCAGAACCAAAAAAACTACCAGTACCAACCCACCCCATCACCACACAGCAATTTATGCATCCAGTAGCATGGGATACCAAACAAAGTACCAGTACCAACAACCCCCAGCAACACACAGCAATTTATGTAGTCAGAAGCATGTGATACCAAACAAACCACCAGTACAAGTACCACAGGGCTACCCAGAAAGATATGCAGGCAGCCAGAACCATGCAGTACCAAAAAACCAAAGCACCACACAGCAATTTATGCAGCCAGTAGAATGTGATGCCAAAAAAACAACCAGTACAAGTACCACAGGCCTACCCAGCACTATATGCAGGAAGTCAAGACCATTTAGCACCAAAAAAACCAACAGTAATGCACAGAAATACATGAAGGTAGAAGCAAGTAGCACCAAATAAACCACCAGTGAATTCACAGCAATACATGCAGGAAGAACAGTCAGTACCAAGTAAGCAACCAGCACCAGACCAGCCTTATCAGAACCTCACAGAAATTTATGCAAGGCTGTGCAGGCATGAAAACACTGTACCATCTTTTCCAAATAAGTAGAATTGCCTCAGTTTCATGCAGTGTCGTTTGTCTAACCAGCAGAATTTCCTCAGTTTCATGCAATGTCTTTTTCCAACCAGCTAAAATTTCTCATGTACCTGTATTCCACTGTAACAGGGGAAGCCCCAGGGCACCCTCAGGGGCAGCCCTGAGAATTCCCTGAGGACCAGATTTTCTATTTAAGGAGGGCCTCTCTGCCCTATCCAGGTTGTATCCCCATGCGCTCACAGGCCACTCACTCACCACTATTCTGTGCCCTCACAGGCCCTCTCATACCATCCATCACCACCATAGCATTATCCCACCCAGGTCAATCCATCCTAACCATCTGTGGTACCTACCCAGATAAATATTATTAGTGAACCAATTATAAAAAAACAAGAAATCAGAAACCAAGTTACAACACGTCTTTAACCAATTAAAACCATCCAACAGGTTCTTGATTAAGGGTTCTTCTGTGACCTAAATCTTCAGCACCATATTAAAGAAACACCCCCTCAATCAATAAATAACCCTTATAAAGAAAGAGAGAAAAACAAAAAGAAACTACCAACCTTTCCTCTACCCAGCCCCCTGTGGGTAAACCCATCCTTGCCTCCTCTCCTGAACCACCCCTTTGATAAATCCTTGAACCCTTTAATATTGGGATATTAGTTAAGATCAAATATATCTGATCATTAACTGACCAATAATCCAATACATCTGGTGTTTTATTCAACAAAACCCACCAATAACAGTTAATAATTAATCTAGGTCTGATCTGAGACCTATTTTAAGTCTCAAAGAAGCCAGCCATTAATTTAAATAAATTATTTTGCAGACTTACTATAGTACTAGAAGGGCAGGCAATTCAAAACCACTCTTAGTATATACTAATAATCCAAAGGAGTAGAATTAATACTAAATTCCCCTTCAAGGACTTCAAGCAAGCTATTTGCTACTTTATTTATATAATCCCACAGGAGTCTCTACAAAGGTCTTCCAAAAAACACTTTAAAAAAGTCATAATGTAAGCAACCAAAAACTAGGAAGATTAAAAGTAGAGGCTGTGATTTGACACTTAATCTAAGTGTTGCATGATTGACCTCTGCCTCCTCCTTGGTTTTTGAGGCCCCATACTTAGCCCACAGAGACATAAATCTTTGCCACTCTTCAGCATCATTATTGAAGCGCACTTTACAGTTTGCTTCTATGTTTTTATACAAGTGCCATTGACAGCACTGTCTTGTTGACTCAGGGAATATTTGCTCTATAGCATGGATCAAAGCTTTTTCACAGTTGGTCACAAAGACTTTGGGAAGTTTCCCAGTATCATAAGCCAACTCCTTTAGCTCATTTACAGATCAACTGTAGAACTCAATTGTTTCTCTTGTTATAAAAACAAGAGCTTTTGTCAAATTTTTCTGGTTGGAATCAATTCCTACAACCTGCAATAGGGGGATGTTGTACTTATTTGTCTTAAAAGTACAATCCATCATAGCTATATGATGGAATTTCTTGCAAAAATTTAATGACTCAGGGTGAGCCAAGAATAGGGCCTCCAAGTGACACTCTCCACTGAAATTTTCTTGATGAACCCAACCTGAATTACCAAGTTTTTCAAAGAGGACCTCCATGAAACTTTTCCCCTTTAGTTCTGCCAGCACTACCTTATGCTTAGTTTTATAGATTGTTTGGTCCTCAACATATTTTCCACCATTGATCTTGCGCAATTTTATTTTGAGTTGAAGTGTATTGAACCCATCATTCAACTCTTCTTTTAGATTTTTTAAGGCTACCCCAGAGATTCTCCTCAGGTGAGGATGCACTGAGGGGTTTGGGGATGGTTCACAATTATGTTGATCATTCTTGTAGGAGATACACCACAAGGAGTCCTGCTTTGTGTGACTTGCATGGACAAAAAACTTGAGCCCAACCTTCCTTGTGTGTGTTTGCCTTGACAGTTTGGTGAGCAATTTCCCAGCGTACAAACCATGTCTATCACAGGCTAAGTCCATATATTGGTCACTCTTTGAGTTGAAAACTGTTAAAGCTTAACCATGCTTCCTTTCCCATTTTTTACAATATTTTTGGGCCTCTTACCTAGTAGGAAAAGCTTTCATGGGAGGTGGGTGAAGTGGGTCTTTCATATTTAAATTGTTATATTAATGTCATGCACTCCATCAGTTTACATTTTCAATCAAATTAAATAAGGCACAGAACAGTCACAAAAAAGGTTACTCACCACCAGAGGTCATGTCCACTTGTGAAACATTTTGTTCCTAAATTGTCACCCTTGATGAGGATGCAATTTGGGCTTCCAAAGATTCATTACCCACATCCTTTTTTTCCGCAGATTTTTTCATTGCAATAATGTAGTCCTTGAATACAGCCATGTTGAAAGGAGGGCTTGCCACTTTTCCCATAATGCAAAAAAATGCAATGCTGCTTCAGTTTTCAATCCAAATTTCAATTGAACAACAGTTTTCTCACTTTCAAGTTGAGAAAGATTAACTTTGTGGGATTTTTATTTGCATTTTCCTATGGTGTCACTTTAATTTCACTTTAGTGTCACTTTATGATTGCTAGGTGTGGTCCAACAGCCCCACATAGTATGCGTTGATCCCAAATTTGGGCTGATGAAACCCAAATGTGGTCCAGGGGGACCCAAAAAGTTGGGCACAACCCCCGGGGGGGCTGTACAGGGCTGCACACCCCCCAGGCATGGCTCAAGTCCGCCGTGTACGGGGGTACACAGCTTGAATGCGCTGTGTAGGGGGGGTATATGGCCTCCCAGGGGTTGCGCATGTTTGAGACGGCCCCTTGGATGCGTGTATGGGCCCCCACATGTCCATTGGGCCATGTAGGGCCCAACAAAAATCCCACACAGCAGGGAGTTGTGAATTTATCATCACCCAATTAAAAAATAAATAACAAATATGGATACAAATATTAAATTTTATTCAAAAATTTGTTTTCATGTTTCTGCCTGATTTTCTTGGAGGGAACAAAACCTCATCACCAAGCTCTAAATTTTTCTGAATAATGTTTTTCCAAGATTTGGAATCCTTGGTCACAAAGCTTTTCCAAAGCGGATGTAACCTGGGAGCTGGCCAATGATCAGACTTGGACTTGAATGAGACTATATGTTTGAATTCTTCTAAAAAAATGAAGCAAATGGTAGAAGATTTGGAATGAGGAGTGGGAGGGGAATTCAGAGGAATATAAGTGCAATGCATTAAAGAAGAAAACAGAGCCACTGGACACTTATATGTTTCAGCCAGAAGGAAACCATGGAATGGAAATTTCATCCACATAGTTATAGGAGCTGCGCCAGAAAGATGGTTCAGTTGCCATCTTGCTTCTTGGAAATTTTCACCCCAGATTTCACACAGTAATCTTGGGTCCTTGAATAAGGGGTTTGAATAAAGCTCTTTCACCATTTATTTCCTGAATTAAATCCAGTCTTCTGATTTCCTACCCAAAAATGGCTGCTGCTATAAACCCACATTTCTCATCCCCTATAACATCTTGAACATGTAATATACGTGTAATGGCTTTTTTGGGGGAAATAAAACCTTTGCATGGGAACTAAAACCAAAAATCATAATTTTTTATAAAATAAAATATGGTCTAAAGATGAAACTCACTTCTTCAATTAAGACTTGTTCAAAGATTTGAGAATAATGATAAGATAATGTTCAGGATAAGATAATGTGCAGGAAACCTACTGGAAAAACCTTGGAAAAATCAGAAAAAATTAAAAAATGAGTAAAAAGAAAATTTACTTACTTTCTCACTCATTGATGATGCTGTTTGTGCTAATAAATTTCTTCCAGGAGGATGTTAAGGCACATAAACATCTTCATTTTATACCTTTTTTCTCTTGATTCTTGTACCAGGATTGTATTCAGGAGAAGCAACCCGCTTATTCACAATGGTTCCAGACCTCTGATTATTGGGATGTTATTAACTTGACCTCAATTAATCAAAGTATCTTGGTTTTGATTTCTATATGTTTAGCTTTTGAATTTGAGCCAAAATTCTTGATTTTTTCATCTAGCCCCTTGTTTTTGATCAAATTAATTGGACACTTGAAGGGACAGTGTGGTGCTCCAAAACCTAACCTATAGCCATCAGACTCACTTTTCTGGTATAAAGGAAGCCCTAATCCTCAAAATGACCTCAAAAATGGATTATACACCTAAAATAACCCCTAGTCACTCAGCAAAAGTACCCCCCATTCTCTCATGGATTAGAAGATACAGCCCAATCAGGGGTCACAATCCAGTGAAAGACATATGGACATACTCTGGAAGAATTCAAGTCCATACCACATGAATTCAACCCATACACCACCCAAACTCCTCACCATTATATAAAGAATTAATAAATGTAAGGCACTGCATGAAGAACCAAAAAAATCACCTCATCTGTACACAGCAATATATGCAAGCAGGTACATGCAGTACAGAAGCAATATATGCAGGACCATTCATGCAGAACCAAACAAACAACCCACAACCACAATTCAGCCACCAGGTGGCACCCCCCCTGATGTCTATAAATAGAGGGCCTCTCTCCAGTCATTCTCCCCACATCCCCCCAGGCACCCAGCCTGGTGGCCACTCTTATAAGGGGTATTGAACCCTTATAAAAATATTAACCCCTTATATAAAATATTAAACCCTTATATAAAATATTAAACCCTTATAAAAGGTATTGGACCCTATAAAAGATAATAAACCATTACCAACAATACTAAAACCTTATCATAAACAATGACCAACTCTTATATAAATCATCATCATCATCCATCATCATCATCATCATCATCATCATCATCATCATCATCATCATCATCATCATCATCATCATCATCATCATCATCATCATCATCATCATCATCATCATCATCATCATCATCATCATCATCATCATCATCATCATCATCATCATCATCATCATCATCATCATCATCATCATCATCATCATCATCATCATCATCATCATCATCATCATCATCATCATCATCATCATCATCATCATCATCATCATCATCATCATCATCATCATCATCATCATCATCATCATCATCATCATCATCATCATCATCATCATCATCATCATCATCATCATCATCATCATCATCATCATCATCATCATCATCATCATCATCATCATCATCATCATCATCATCATCATCATCATCATCATCATCATCATCATCATCATCATCATCATCATCATCATCATCATCATCATCATCATCATCATCATCATCATCATCATCATCCATCATCATCAACATCCATCATCATCACCATCATCCATCATCATCATCACCCATAACCATCCATCATCATCATCACCTACCTTCACCATCAATCATGATAACCTTCCATCACCATTAACCATCCATACTTTCATGAAAATCCATTCATAATATTATCTTCCATCATCTATCAATACTATCATCATCTACCATCACCATCATTTATCAACTATAGGCTCAACCATTCCAACCTTATCAATCAACACCTGTAACATCAAAGGAGTATTCAATCAGAAATAAATCAAAATAAATAAAATATATAAAGGATAATACAATATACAAGACTCTTCCCTTACTCAGCTTCTATAGCCACAGTCAACTATATTTTCCACCATTTCTTCCTTATCAATCTTGACACATTTGATCCTAGGTCTGATAGATACTACTATAGTAGCAACTCTATCTGAAAATAAGCCACCAATATCTTTTTCTTTTATTTTTGTGAGACTACTATAGTACTTAGAAGGGCAGGCAATTTAAAACCACCCTTAGTATTCATCTATCTTATCAGTAGTTGTAGTACTAAATTCCCCCTCAAGTGACTGCCAGAAAGCTATTTCCTAAACTTTACCCAATCCCAAAGGAGTCTCCACAGCAGTGGTGAATATCTTTGACAATTTTCTGCAACAATCAAGCTTTGAGATAGAACCTGCAAAGGTTGACAAATTCTGACTTTGTTGATGAGTGCATTATGGATTTTGTCTTCTGCTGTTCCAGTAAAGAGAGCTCCCTCTAAATGAGCAGATAAAGCCAATTTGAGAAACTCTTTATTCAGGATTGTTGGTTTATGTTGCATTTCTGAAGCACACAAGTTGATCAGAAATTGATTGAGGGCAAGGTGTGAGGTCCATATCTTTGGGGTTTGATAGATACTTCCAAACTTGCATTAATTCCTCCCAGCTACTGGGTCCAGTTTCCTTGAAGTATTTTTCTAAGATTGAGAAAGAAAAGCTCATGTTGGTCCAAGCAATTCCTGAAATGAATTCCAGCCTTCCTATGGGTGAGAAGTAATTGAAATTCGAAGCAAGAACTTTTTTTCAATCTTCTCTGTCAGCTGGTTTGAGCTACAGGCCAGGTGTAAGTTGAGTCAATACTGGCCTGCAGTTGTATAGATTCAACTCTTTGAGGCCTTTCTTGATGTGAAGTGGTAGAAATCAATCAATTAAACCATCCTTTTTGGCCATTTTCATGCCAAGGAGTGTTTTGGGAGGATCAGATGAGGAATTTTTGAACCTATGGAGAAATCTCTATTTGAATTCTTCAAAATTTGCAGCAACTATCAGATTTTTGAAATGGAAGAATATTACCATGACTTGGTAATATCCTATATATAAAAACAGATCACAGTCTGGTTCTTGAAATCCCTGAGCCTTGATTGATTTGCTCAACATCTGATACCAGTTTCTTGGCACTTTATTGAGTCCATATAGAAATTTCTTGAGCTGGAGATACTTGGATGGTCTATTTCATCAAACTGAGGTTTTAATGAATACTTGATTTTTGAGTTTTAAATTTAGTAAAGCTCCTTTTAGGTGAAGTTGGAGCATATTGAGATATTTTTGGAAATTTAAGTCAGGAATCCCCTTAGAGAAGCTACTTTCCCAGTGGGAGCATAGGTCTCTAGGTAGTCAAGTCCTTATCTCTGATTGAAGCCTTGTACACAGAGTTGTTTCTTGAAGATAGGTGCTTCTCCATGAGTCTTGTGCTTTATTTTGAAGACTGTCACTGTGTTGAGGGGATTTGTTACCATAATTTTGTCTGTGTCCTCCCACAAGCCTTGATTTTCAATTGTGTTGAATTCTTTTAAGGAACATTCTTTCCAATGAGGAATGTTCATGGCTTTGAGTGTTGTTGGCAGCTCCTTGGTAAAAAAGCTGTACCTTTCTGGTTTTGACAGAGTTTCTTGGTTTTGAAATTTGGGCCTGAGATTGTTCTCAATTTTTGGTTTGAAATCTGAGGATTGTTCCAAGTATAACTCTGGTTCTTCTTTTATAGGAGGGAGAATCTTTTGTTCCACATGAATTTGATTGAGGATAGAGGAGTTGGGAGGAGGATTCAGATTAATTGTTGGGTATTTGGTGATTTGATTGTTTGTAAGAATCTGGATTGGATTTTGACTATTTAATTTGACATTTTTGTGTTGATAATCTTCCCTGAATAAGAAATGATCTTGTAGGATAGTAGTGATGGATTTAATCCTATCAAAAAACCTGGAGTTCCTTTTTTGTTCAATTTGGATTTGATGTTGGTGAAATTGAGTAGGTATTTTATACTTGTTCCAATTTGCTTGATTTAAAAATTGTGAAGATCTTTATGGTGCATTTTCTTTCAAGGATATTTTTTGCCTTTTTTACTTGGGATTTGGTTGAGCATAAGGCAACATCCCTTAACAGCCTTGTTCCAGCATGATTTGGGAATATTTTAATCTGAGAGGGTAGCTTGTGTGGCTTATATCACAGTTCTGTTTTCCCATTAAACTCAACCGTTGTACTGGGAATGGTACGGCTTTCTGAAAATCAAATTGATGTGATAAGTCTTGTAGTAGCTCTGGAGTTTTGCGTTTAAAAATTCTCTGGCTCCATCTGAACATACTTCTTTAGGATACAGATTTTTCTTCCCATGGTTAGTTTCTAGGATAAAGATGAGAAATTTTGAAGTTTCAATTTTGGATCTTGAGGAAAACAGGAAATTTATCCATAGTGAGAATTGAGAAGGTTTAAAATTTATTTGAAGCCTCCTTTTTTGATCAAGTTGATGTGCCCAATGAGGTCTTGTTAAAAGGTTTCAAAGCATCTTTGAGCCATTTCTTGTTGATTTTTGAAAGGCCCATGAGTTATCTGGGCCTTATTGCAGGTAAGACATTTGAATTACTTCTTTTTGGAATTTTGAATGTTGAAATTCAGGTATTTCAACATTTTTTAAATGCTGGAATGGCCTAAGGAACAGTTTATAGACTCTAGTTTGGCATTTGAATAGTAAATCTTCTCAGTTTTGGTGGCCATGTTGATTACAAACATTTTTTTGATGATGAGGCATGAAAGGAGAGTTCTTTTGTTGGTGGTCAGCATGAACTTTCTGGGATGTTGATGTGGTTCAACTTGAAGTTTGGCTCCTTGTATCATCAGCACCCCAAGCAAGATTAAATTCACAGTAGATTCTGGTACCCAAGCCAGATTAGACAACATTAGATTGGCATATTTTGTAGCTAGAGCTACTTGATCAGTTCCATCAATGGTTATGGAAGAATCCTTCTTTCCAGTTTGGATTTTTTCATTGTTGCAAATGATTATTTTTCAAATATCATGTGTACTGAACATCCAGAGTCAAGAATGAAGCGTTTTGAGGTAAGAAATTTAGGAAAACTCAATTGACAGAAGAAGGAGTAGAAATGTGCCTCATTTTTGCTCTTGGCTTGGACCTCTTTCCCCAGTTGTGATGATTGAGTGGTTTAAGCTTACAAAATTTGAACCGGCATGAGCCAGTTGGTTGCAAGTTCATGGATGTGTTTTTTTTGCCATTCTTGCATTGTGGTCCTCTTTAAAGTGCTACATTGACTGGTTCAGCCTGTTCACCTTGAGCAATAGCTTGATTCTTGTGTTGGGTAAAATGGTTGAGTACAAGTTCCACTTTCATTTTTTTTGTGGAGTGCATGATTTTCAATTTCATATTATACATTTTTTTGGAAATTTGAAAAGGACTAAATATTCAACAATGTCTGGGGGAAGATTGATACCAGCCTCTGTCATCTTCTTAAGGTATACTTTAACTGACATTACAAAGGCTTCTATATTGGTTTCCATGGTTAGTTATAAGAATAAATTGAAGACTCTTGCTCTGTTTGCCAATTTAGAAGATGCAAAATGTGCTTGATTGGACATCCATATTATTTTTTCATTGTCCTTGTTGATGTTGTCAATGATGTTGTTTTAGGTGTTTGCATCAAGTTTAGCCAGGATGTGCGCTACAGATTTTTTATTTGTGTCTTTTTCTAATTGATTTAGATTTTCAGAGTTTTTCATTATATCAAATATTCCTTGTTCTTTGCAGAGTTTTTTGAATTTCTTATTCCACATGCTGGAGTTTTTGGTGGTTAGAAATGGTGTAGATTTCGATTAGTGACTTCATTTCTAGTGATTTTTAATTGATGAAGTCCCCCCTGGTCCTGGGGTTGATTAGGGTTTCAATCAATCCATTTTTCTGGCTGGTGCAGGCTTTTAACTGTGAGAAAATCTGGATTTGGTGACCAAGACCAAGCTGTTACTTCATACCAAAATAGAGTTAGTGTACAAGTTTTAAGAAAGAGAGTAAAAATGAAGCTGATTCAAAATTCAATATAAGAGTAAAGAAAATCAACAGAGGATTATCTGTCTAGCAGCTTGGAGTCAAGTTAATAACACTTTAGGAGATGATGAAGAGACTTGTATGACTAGGAAAAGGAGAAAGTCAGTATCTTTCCATACTGGATATTTATGGGTAAGAGTTCATTCACAAGTAGACAGAGATGGGATCAACAAAAACCAGCTTGAAATTGATTGAACAGTTATTTGAAGTGCCTTAAAAGATCTGAAGCAAAGATAGTAAGGAAGCTGACTGATTGAGGAGTTTTCAGTTGTTTTCATTACATGTTGTTTTCATTACATCAATCACAATGTTTGTTAGTATTCTTTGTTTGAAAGTTGAGTTTTGTTTTTTTCTTTGTAGTTTTTTCAAGAAGTGAGTAGATTGTAAAAGAATGACTTGATAGGACTTTATGGATGAATGAATCAGAGTGCCAGACAAGATGCGGGTGAAGTGAATAGAAGATGACCCTGAGTAGTGAGTGATTTGAAGTATCTTCAGCCTTGTTTGAGTTTGGTGTTTGTGTAGTTCCAACAGATAGAGAGATACATGAGAAAAGTAATCAAGAATAAACAAAGGAACATGAGATTAAGGGATTACAATTAACATGCACCATAGTCAGCTGATGCTTATTGCACGCATAAAAATTGAGATAAATAATTAAGCGATGAGATGATAGAAACTGAAGTGTAAGGAGGAATTCAAAAATTCCGAGTGAATTTTGACATTAACATCAGATCCCCCATCTATTCACAATTTCCCTATGCAAATTGATCCAGTTTCTTTCTTGGTATCCCTCCATATCCTTCACATCCTGCAATTTCTCTTCATCTGGAATCAAATTATACAATTTGTTGGAAATGGTCCACATTGTTAGCCCCTTTTCTCTCTGCCAAATTTTAAAAACTCTCCAAGAAACAATGGAAATCCTTAGGAAAAAACTTATTTTCCAGATAATCCTGCAGACACATATTTTCTCTGTAGGAATAGGTGGCTAAAAGGACAATATATTTCAGTGGTAGGCAGCAATGGAAAGGAGGACAACATGGGATTAAGAAGCTAGGGCAGTACCTAAAAGGACCAGGCGGGAACAGGTGGAGGTTGATGGATGAGAATGAAGAAAAGGAAAGAAGAAAAGGAAGATGGAAGAAATGGAGAATTTCAGCGGGGATATTGGATGGAAAACTTCAGGTGTTGGGGCAGCGTGAAGGTGTTGGAGAGTGAAGGGGTTGCGTAGCATCAGTTGGTGAAGGATTGACAGCGGTGAAGCATAGTGAGGTGAGGAGTGGTTGAGCATTGGATGGGTTCAGTAATCAGCGGTGGAGCTTGGAGAGGTGGGGAGCGGTTTGAGTGTTGAATTGGATGATCTGGCAACCCGTCTTTGAGGCAGATGAGCAGAGACAGGAGGTGAGGTGGTGGAGCGTAGCAAGGTAGGGAGCCAGTTGATGTTGCTGATTTTGGAGCATTTGAAGTGGAAGCTGGTGTTTTGAGGCACGCAACCGGGATAAAATGGAATATAATCATTGAAGGAATAGAAACAAAAACTGAAGATGGAGAAAGGAAAGTGTTAAAATCTCAGGATATTATTTCTGAGCTAGAACCAGAACTGGGAGAAGACAGTGTAAGTCACAGAAAAAGAGAAAGCAGACAATTTGTTAAGGTTTAGGCATACCAGAGAGGAGGACAATATTAAGATTAGCAGGGAAAAACACCAAAAAAAAATCTCAACAAAGAAGCCTGTAGAGATGAAGAATCATAAAAGAAGGAGAGAGGAAAGATAGAATTCCATGAAGCAAGTGAGTAGTGTGTAGCAACAAATTAAGGAGGGAGAAATTCCTCTAGAAGTAGCTGTTCAATCTTTGCACCAAATTAGCCTCAATAAGAAGGTCTTGATTATGTCTGAAGGTCTTTATTGCAGGAGATTCAGAATAGGGTTGATGAGCAGGATCCGGAGTAGTCAAGGTAAGTTAAACCTTGAGGATCTTGAGGACTCTTGAGTTCAGGGATGGAAGAAGAAGGTTTTATTGTTGAAGTGAGGTCAAGAGACATGAAGTTTGACGGATGATGTGAGAGAGTAGGAAGCGTATGAGAGGAAAAGAAAGATGGAGCGTGAGAGTAGTCAGGGATGCGGAAAAAAGCCTTGCGCAGTCCGAGAAGTTTGAGGAGAAGCATGGCGCAGCACGCAAGAGAGCGCAGTCAACAAGGTCTTTTTGGAAGAGCAGCTGCAAGGTTTGACTGAAGTAGCCGCAACAGGTAGATAGCACCTATTTAGGTGATACAAAGATAAAGAAAAGAGAAAGGAATGAATGTAGAAAATTAAAAAGAGAGAAACAGAAATGAAGAGACAGATACAGAAAAGGAATTATATATTTTTATATATTTATTTCAACAGAAAGGAAAATCAAAAGAGTAAAAGCGGCAGGAAAGAGCAGATACACAATACAATGATCAGATTATATAAAATGCATTTAGCAACAGCTTGAATAGCTCCAACATGCTCCACTCCTCCTAGGAATTTTTATTGGCACCTCATAGGTCAACCCTGCCAAATAGTAACTACAACCCACAAAACCTCCAAAGACAATCCCTGACTAACATAGTTTTTGTATTTTTTACCATTCCATGCCCTTCAAAAACCTATTTGGTTACTAATTTCAATATAAAGAACAAAAATAAAAAATAAAATAGAAACTCTGGAATGAATTACATACTTCAGTACTCTAGATTATACTATATTTATGCAATAATCCCCCCATTTCTGTGATATATATCATGATGATATTTACCCCTCACAACTAGACAAAACAAACCTCTATATATACAACTAGCAACCCCACTTCCAGAAAAAGGTAAATTCAAAAAATTACTTCCTCTGCGCTGCCTCTCCTCCTCATGAACCTCTGCAAATGAAACTGATCTGTCATGATCTTCCTTGATGATCCATCTACAATAATTGGTTCTGTTGTTACCTGTAATCCCTGACAGCCTGACTAGTCAATCCACTCTGATATGCCTTCCCAGAAATATCCCTGTCAATCTTCCTTGGTGTCCCCTTTGATCTCCACATACCACATCCTTGATTTTTGCACCCTATTGTTCCAAAAATTACATACCCTTCTGCAAGTCCCACTGCATAACTCTTAGTCATCTTTGGATAAATACTTGATTGTTCTAATAACTTTCATCTAGCCATAAACTTGTCTGCAATTATAAAAATAAAACCCTAGAAGCAATTGTCCCTAAATCCATAGCTGTATAACATTGATGACTCCTGAAACACAACCCTTCATTTCTGGAAAAGGTAAGAGTCAGGATCACCATCCCTATTGTGCTGTGGATCCCGCATCTGCCAACTGCTGATCCATTTTCTGCTTTGGCTGGAGTAAGAAATATGCTGGTCTCAGCTTACTTCCCTAAGGTTCTGCAGATCCCATATCCCCCCACTGCTGAGCCTTCAGGTCTGCCTGTTTCTTCTGAGCCTTCTTCTGTCCTTTGCCTATAAATAGCCACCACAATGGTGAGGTCAAGGGTTGATTTTTCAGCTTCCTGATACCAGGAACCTTGCAGTCCTTTAGCTATGGAAAGTGATAGTGGTCTTGTAATATTTATAATAATGAGAATCCCAAGAATTAAGACATAAAATGCTCTAGACCGGATATTTTAAGAGAAAGTGAAAGTTTAATAATGGTTTGGTTAAAAGTTTTTATAATATGTTATAAAAATAGGGGCCACAGTATTATACTACTGGGGATCTTTACAGACAAACAACCTCTCTTCAAGGTGTCAATTTGGTAGTATAAGACCTTGGCAATAATGGTGGCCTCTTTAGAGGGCTTTTATCCAGATAAACTGGCAGGTAAATCATGGCACTAAAAGCCAGATAACAGTAGAGAAATAACTTGATTGTAAGTAATAAATCATGGTGGTTCAGTTAAAGGGTTTCAGATCAAGAGTTCAGGGTTTTTGATGAATAAACTTCAGATGAAAAAGTAAAGGGTTTAGAATTATTCAATAATAAATCAGAATAGGGCCATATATCACTTGCTTAACTCTTTTAAACCCTTGATCATGGATGGCAAGATTTCTGGATACTAACTGGTGAATTGTGCGGTTGAATAGGCCAAAGAAGGTCTGTATAAATACATTTTTGGGGTGAAAATGAGCTTCTCAGGGCGCTTAGAGAGGGTTCAGCCCATGGGATGAGGCTAGCCAGCCAGCCAGGGGAGGTTTTTCACGTTTACTTGGTGTTTTCAATCAGCTGATCACAGATCTGCTGAATTTCTGAACCATTTTAGCTGCAGGATCTGTTAATGTGTTCATCTTTAATTTTGATGATTCTGCACTTATCCTTTGATTGTGTTATTATTATTGAAATAATGTGATCAAATGTGAGTGTTTATTGATTTAAAATCAACTGCCAATCACAACTATAATTTTTACAAATTTTTATGTTATATTCTTGATATGTTTTGTGGTCCTTGAAGATCTGGATCAGTCTGAGTTGTGGTGATCCTTATTATTTTTATTTCAAATAAAGAGTATTTCTTTGTGAGTTTTCTGTGTTTTTGTTGGATAAGTTATGTTTTCAGATCATTTTCTGTGCATATTTCACTTTATTACATATTCAAAGATGATCCAAGTAGGTTGTAGCTGTTACAGACTGTACCTTCTGTCGTTTTAGTTGTCTGGCAGCTCTAGCATGCAGGAGTTGATGATCTTCTGCATGCAGCTGCATGGGACTATTTTTTGTGCTGGTATATTGACAGATCTGATAGATGCATGCGCCTCTGGACACCTTATGCAAGTGTAGCATACTTAGAGATGCGCAGGAATTGTGACAAAACACAATTTTGTGTTTAACTCCTAAAATATAAACAACAATTCAATTCTGACTGAGTTTTAGGTGTGAAAACTATATGTAATAATATATGTGAGATATTTTAGGGGCCAAAAAGTGCCAAAGTGGTGTCATGGCATTTGGGGCATTTCTTATTTAATTATGTAACATATGACAGAGTATTATTTCAAGGGTGTGTTTGGTGAGTGACCCTACCTAGTTTTGGGTGGGAAATCCATTTCTGAAATAATATCAATGGATTTCCCACTCCTTCTGGTTGAATTAATTAATTTTTTTATTTTTATTTTATTTTGTCTACTTTGACAGGTTGCTCTGTTTTAAGTAGCAAGCTGACATTATTAAGGTTGAAAAGGCCAATAAGTTAACTGCTCAAACGGGGAGCCAGCAAAAAGATTATGGCGGGTGGGGCAAGTTGTTCAAACTTTTCTCTAGATGGTGAGGCTTCCGGTTTGAGAGGGGTGGATTGGTTTATGGTGATTGAGTGAGCAGGCAAGAAGGCTGAAATAGGTTGATTTCCACTTGGTTGCAAGACTGGAAAAGATGTGGGTTATCCAAGAAATGCCAAGTTTTTGGGTTGTGTGGAGGTGAGCAGGCAAAATTTGGGGAGATGGTGGGATGAGGAGACTAATGGTAGTCAACAGTGGAAGATATCAATCAATGATGATTGAATGATGGGTGGGATGAGTTGAGGATGGTTTGAGTAGGATGTAATGGCACTTGCCAATATATTAAAGGGTTTTTTCAAAGAAAGGCATTCAATTCCAATATTAGCAAGACCAATTATACAAGTCATAGACAGAAGTATCAGGTATCTAGCTGTTGTTTACTACAAGGATAAAATCCATTCTAATTTCATGTGGAGGCTTGAAATGGAGCCAGGTTGGCAGGTAACTAATAGGGGAAGGAAGCCTAGTACCAGGAGAGATCCAAAATTGATCAAGCTGAAGATTCAGTGGATGGAGTGAGGACTCCAGGATGGGTGGGAAGCCAAAGAGGGCTCAAAGTGAGTCTCCATGGTACTAGGATCAAGGGAGACTCCAGGAATGGAGTGGGCTGAAAGTCAGGATGAAAAAAAGTAGAATAGATTACATAATGAAACGCTAGCAAGGGAAGAACAAGTGAGTTTTTATGATGCTAATTAAACATGTGATACCCTATGTTTGTAACATATTAATGATGATTCAAAGGATTACTAATTACCTAGGCTGTATTATATAATCAAAACTACATCTGTATCAAAGTTGTGACACAATCCTGTTCCTGCAAAATCCAACACATGTTGGAGCACACCTTCCACTCCTTGCTTCCAAATTTTCTAAATCTTTTTCCTGCAAAATCCAACATATGTTTCAACACACCATCCACCCCTTTGTTGTCACTTCCTTTCATATTTTTCATGAAAAATTTAACACATTTTTTACCACACTGTGCACCCCTTGCTTACCACTTTCTACCATCTCTGTCCTCATTGTATATACCATCCCTCTGCTATTTTTCTTTCCATTTCTACTTCCTACTTCCAAACTCATCAATAAATAAATCATTCTTCATCTTTAGATTGAGAATTCATACCTCTAAACTCTCAATTTATCCCACTCATCACTTTATTTCACATGAAATCATCACTTGATCTCTCTTCCCCTTTCCAAATGGCCCCTCAGAAAACATCCCCTTGCAAATATCCCAAAAGAACCCCCCCCCACCTCCTAGGAACTCAAACACCAACCGTTCAGAAAAGCTCAACCCTCCTCCCCCATCTGCTCCCAAATTTTCTAGTAAACTAAAGAAAGCCAATCATCTGATCATTTTCAACTGGCTGAATATTCCTGCGTACCAGGATGCCCGTTTCTAGGACTTAAAACAAAACTTGTGTTTGCCAACCTTCATATTATAATTTCAATGGTTATCTCCTGATTTCCAATGAGCTGAAGAACAAAACCAAATTCAGGCTTGATCTATCACCAAAAAGAAATGAGGTAGCATTTCAAGAACTATTGGTCAAAGTATTAAAAATTCCACTCAATTTCAATATCAGTTGGATTTTGTCTCACTGATGCTGATAAAGCCCAAGGGATAAACTTGGTTTTTGATAAAATGGACTCCATCAGTACTTTCTATATTAAATTGGAGGGAATATTTGTAAAGAAGGCTCAAGACACCCCTCTATCTTATTTCAATTCTCAAATATCCAGCTTCATCAATGCTAAGGAGATGATAGCCAATCTTCAACCCAGTGACAAGTGTTTTAAATTTTGCTTGGAATATTGTCCTTTCTTTATTTATATCATTCTATCATCTCTTCATTTAATATACTTTAATCATCTAACTCCCAGCCAGCTAGTTACAGGTTGTGCTGGTCTGCTGGACATATGCATATTCATCTGTAGGGCTGTGATAGGTCTTTCAAAACCAATTGCCACGCTTCCAGGAACTCTTTTCCTCACCAAATCCTTCATCTCTCCTTCCTGAATCTTATTTGCTCAAGAGTCTCATGAAGAATAACAAACTTTCACTTGAATCAAGATAAAATTGAAGAAGTTTGGCCATTATGCAGGATCATGGTTAATTTGATGTGACCTTCTCAATTCATCAAACTCCTCATCTTTCCTTTCTAATCCAATTTGTGCAGTATCATTTCCTTGGGATTTCTTTTATTATAAAAACATCATCATCCTTAGCTAGGCGTGCAATCAGACTTGTGTATTTCCCTCTCCATTCTTGTTACCTTTCATTTCAGTCTAGTTGGTTATGATGCTGCTGCTACTGCTGTTTCCATTCCTATCCTTTTTCTCTCTATATCTTACACCAGCATCCAGTTCTGGTTTTGAGTTATTCAGTTTTATTTGAAACAATTAATAAAGATCTTTACAATAATGATAATGAGAAAAAATTGTTTGAGGAAACAAGATTTATTGAGGAATCCTTGGATTTGACAGAATCTGGTTCCAAGGAATATTTTCCACCAAGAACAGTACTAATAGGGTCAACATTGGCATTCATGATCCATTCCAATTCAATGTTGGACCTAACACTTGCCTCTTTATATTGGTTTCTTCTGAGCTTGGGCCAAGTCATTTCTGATCCCATAAAACTTGAGGAGAATGATTTGGGCACATCAAATCCTCCCCAACCAGCCAAAACTAAATTTTTATCAACAGTAAGTATATGTTATAACAACCCTGCTATTGATCAATAGATAATTTCCTCCAAACAGCCCCACCCTTTTTTAGAAAACCAAAAGCTTAAGTCAATGGGTCCTTCAACTTCACCATCCAATAGAAGTGATGATGTTCAGCTTCAGTCATTATCATCAAAGGTACAGAGAAAGCCATCAAACTCAAGCAATATCAACCCAAAAAGCCATCAATGTTGGAGGAAATATTGCAGCTTTAGAGGTTTTGAAGAGATGCTTGAGAAGCAAGATTTGGGTTAGAAAACTAATCCACTATTGACACATTTGTACAGGATAGTTCACTTGTATTCCTTTTGAAACAATTAAGTACCAGAACAAAATTGATAGGCTTGAAGTGGAAGATGAAAAGCTTCAGTTTGAAAAAGAAAAACAGGTGCTCCGACTCAAAATAGATAAAGAAAATCAAAGAGGTTCAAAAAGGGCTAAATAAAAAAAAATCTTGGTGCTCAGTTCAATTTGAGACAAACTGAGCTGGATTTTGAAAGAGATCAGAAGGAGAAGGATTGACTGGAAGCTAAAAAAAAGGTAAAAGGTTTCCTTAGCAGTTGCATTTATGGGTAGAAGTAGACCTGTGGAGGATATGAATCAAATAACTTGAATACTTGTATTTCAAACAGATTACTTTCCAAAATTGAATTGATTCAAAAAAAAAAAAATCATTTCTATCTACAACAATGTTTGATATTATTTTCAAAACCTCCAACAAGCAAATGTTTTGTACTGTTATCAAAACATCTTTTCCTAGAGTAGATCTTCCCACTAGCTAATTATCTGTTGGTATTACTGGTCCTTGAATTGATTTGCATGGAAATAGCCATTTTTGGTATGCATGACAGACTCAATAGCAGGAAGTGAACATTGCTTGTAATTATTGGCATCCCAAAGCATTCTTGTGATTGTGAGTACTTCAAACCAAATCCAAAAACTCACTTTGCAACCCGGAAAGTCCATGAAAAGTGCATGATGATCACTAATTGATTAGCCATCATCACATTCTTGTTGATCAGGAACATCCACATTTCAACTCCTTGGACCAGAGCAGATCCTGAGTGGAAGAGATTGAAGGAGTTTTTTTTTGAGAGAATTGAGAGTGGAGAGAGAGAGCAGAATTGGGTGGATGGTTTCCTGAGATGGTAATTTGAACTTTTTGGAGGAGTTTCAGTGATTTGAATCGGAGGCCTGCTAGGAGGTCTCAGCTATTGGGTTTTTGTCTTTAATTTGGGAGTTGCTCTCCTGGTTGGAGGTTATAGAGTGTATGTATGTATGATATGTACGCCTCAAGGGAGGTAGGGGCTGTCATGATTGGTACGTACGTGAGTGAGGATGAGTGTGACTGGCAAGTGTGGGAGTTGCTCTGTGGCTCAAATCGATGGGCTTATAACCCAATGGTGGTGTGGTGTGGTGTGGTGTGGTGTGGTGTGGTGTGGTGTGGTGTGGTGTGGTGTGGTGTGGTTTGGTATGGTGTGGTGTGGTGTGGTGTGGTTTGGCGTGGTGTGATTGCTGGATTGTTGGTTATAGTCTGGTTGAGATTGAGTGCCTGCCGTCCTATTTCCGATCGAGCGTCACGACAACTTGCCCTCACTGTCCGCCCAGATTCGGTGGTCTCGGCCTCTACCCGCCCGAGGGCTGTCCGGGGGTGGCTGCCGGCGACTGTCGCTCGGGATGAGTTTGGCGGTGGGTCCCCGGGTGTCGGGTGGCCAATCGGTCAGTCTGGCGCTCCTTCGAGTCAAGCCTTAGCTCAGGATTGAGGCTGAGTGCCTGAGTTCCCGATTGGCTTTATTCGGTCGAGTAAATTTAAATTACCTAGATACACTTACTTACTTCCTTCTTGATCACATCCATCCATCCATCCATCCATCCATCCATCCATCCATCCATCTTTCAATCGATCCAAGTTTCATCAAACTTCTTCTCATCAAACCCTCAATCGATTCAGGTTGCCATCGATCGAATCCGACTCGAATCTCTGATCGACTCCCGATTCTAATCAGTCTCAATCGAATGAAGCGAAACTATCGATAGGAACCTCTTCGTCCCACCACCTTCATCATCCTCCTCATCTAGTCTCAAACCTCGGTCATATCCCATCCCCCATTCGACTCTTCAGACTCACATCTGCCAACTATTCCTTCCATCGACTCCTCGACGCTTTTTTTGGCCTCCGATCCTACTTTCGACCCTCACTCAGCTCTCACCAAGCCCTAGCTATCATTCTCATCATCGATCATCCACCGTCCTCCATCACATCCCTCCATCCACAACATCCTCGGTCTCATCAAGAATTCGTTATGGATCCCGCAACCGAACTAATCGAACCTTATGGTCCGTCACTCCTCTCCCCCCTTCCTTGCTTCCCCTTCAACCAACTCGACGATCCCTCGGATGTTTCACTCCAACCCTGACCCTTGACTCGCTTCGGATGACTCTTGAAGATTTCTTACTCAAATTCATCCGTCAGTCCTCCCTCTCCAAGCGACCAACCCTGACTCGGATTCGAGCGCTTCATCATCATCCACCCTCACTTGATTGTCATCCTAACAACAATCTCTTTTCCCTTTGCCGCAAAAACATTCGATCCCTCGAGCGCAGTTATCGGTGAATCAGGTACAGGCAAATCGTGCCTTCTTCATCATTTCTTACGCTCTCAACCACGACATCCCTCTCCTCACACGATCGGAGTCGAGTTCTCCTCGAAGATCATCAGTCTACCGTCCTCCAGCTCGTTTGGTTCAAGTTTTTGCCGGATGAAACTCCAGATCTGGGATACAGCTGGTCAGGAACGATTCAGGAGTGTCACCAGGAACTACTACCGCGGTGCGGCTGGGGCCATCCTGGTCTACGACATTACCAAGTGAATCCCACCCGCCACGATCATCCCTTCCTTCCTTCACACCATCTCCCCATCCGCGCTCGCCTGCCTGCTCTTTTCCCAAATCAAAACGTATAAAAAAAAAAAAAAAAAAAAACCCGGCCAAGCACTAATCTTCCTTCATGAATTCACCTCTATTCAACCTATAGTAGGGCCTCATTCACCAGTCTATCGTCCTGGTTGGCAGATGCCAGGTCACTCGCATCACCCGATTTGATTGTCATCCTAGTCGGTAACAAAGTCGATCTTGAAGAAGATCTCAGGCAAGTCGATGAATTAGAAGCTAGCAACTGGGCGAAACAACACGACTGTTTGTTCCTCGAGACATCCTCTTGGACTGGAGAGTCTGTTTCAACACCATTCCTACTCTTGACTCGCTCGATCTTGTTGTCTATCGAATCCGGTAGAATCGACCCGAACAGGAAAGGAAGCGGAATCAGCTACGGAGAACGGGCGTTGAAGAGAGTCACGAGTTGGAGTGGCGGAAGTGGAACTGGAGTCGAACTCGGTACCGGTTCCGGAGGTCGCGGGCTCAGAAAGGGTAACTCCAAATGCTGTTGAACCTTGGCCTGGTCTACCCACTCCTTCATGACCGGATATCTATTGATTACATTATGTAATTCTATTTACTTTAAGTGTTGGTCTCTCTTGGATCGCTTTCTGTTGACTTTCTCATCTTCTCGATTAATATTTGCTCGCTCGCTCGCTCACTCTCTGGAAGTCGAACCTATGCCCATTTCGACGGTTTAGTCCAAAAGGCTCGGTATACAACCATCTTCCTCTGCATGGTGTACCTTGAACTTGAATCACTAGTTGACACACTTTTAACCCGTCTATTCTCCATCAAGGGATTTTCTTAGCCTCACGACACGTCTTTCGATTTTGATTACTTGATCATTTATCATTGGATATCCTCAAAATACTACATTATTTCCTATCATCACCCCACATACCTTAAATCGTTCTTTTTCTTTCATTATCACCTGTTTCTTGTAGAGATGTCTCCGCACACTACGTTTTCCCCCCGGTTGTTTTTTTTTTCTTTTCTTTTCTTTTTTTTTTTTTTTGAGTACGACCCTGTTTTAAATTTAGGCTCATGCAGTATAATGGATAGGAACTGTTGACGATTTGCGGAGCTCCTCCATTTACCCATAAAGACCCCCAACCTGATTAGTTTAACAGCCACTCATTGCGATGCCAATGAGTGCATGTGGCCAGTAGTGGATTCCATCACATAATTCTCCACATTCTGACTCACAGCTTTGGCGTCTGGTCCAGGTACCTGAAATCCGCCACATGTCGCGTAGATACGTTATGGTTTAGGGTGCGATCTCTTGATAGATATAAGCAAACCAAACACATCACCGTAAAGTTTAATTGCTGATGACTAGGTCGGTGGAGATTTGAAGTTTGATGTGTCGATTGGGCCCGATGAAATGCTTATTATCACCGATCGAATCAGATGAGGTGCAACAAGACGGTAGCAACATGTCCTTCTATAATATCCCCTTTGCCCCCGCCCCCCCCTCAAACAAATAAATAAAAACCTCACAGCCAGCGGTGACCACTATAGAAAGTTGGAGTCTCACTTCATGGATTTAGGAAAATCTTCTAGATCAAGATCGAGAGGACCTATCGACTTAAATTTGACAGAAGCTTCCAAGACGAAGCCAAAGGGGAGCTAGGCTACGAACAAGAAAAAAAAAAAGAAGAAGAAGGAAGGAAAGAAAAAGGGGCATGGGGGGGCAAGTTGAAAGGGGAGCGAGTATGCATGCATGTGAAATCGGGACCTTCCAGATAAGCCTAGATGATTTCAAACCGAGGTTACTGAAATCCTGTAGATTCTCGATGCCCCCCTGCCAGCTGTTCGAGATGTCAGAACCTCGAGCGGATAAATCATCCCGTAGCTGAGCGACCCGATCAGTCGTCATCATTTAAGCTTTGGGGTCATCGACCTGTCGTGGGTGGGAGGGGGGGATAGCCGATCTGAAGTCACTCCATCTTGCATACCCTGCTGGTCCCCCCTGTCGTGAGAAAGTGGACTGACAGCCACATTTATCTTATCTTTTTTTTTCTCTGAGTGTAATTTCGCCATTTAGCTTTGCACACGATGAATGTTGTGAAAGCTCTAATTCCGCCCTTGTGACATCTAGGGGGATTACCAAAGTTGAAGTACGTAAAGTCAAGGATAAGGCGGAGGGTCACTTGAGCTGAAATAATCATTTAGGTGAAACAGAATGAAACGAAACAAAAATCGAGCGGGAAAGCAGGGTAAAGCAAAGAAAGGGAGGTGAAGTGGAGCACACTGAGCAGGTTCGAGTGACATGGGGGAGGGCAGGCTGGGCACCGCAGGCCCCAAACAGCAGGAAGAGTTTCTTAGAGTGGGGAACGATACACGTCCACGTAGTGTTTCACGTTTTTAATTATTTTCTGTATTCGATTCCATCATCTTGAGGGAAAATATTAAGTTTGAGTCAGGAAAAGAGCCATGGCGGGTCCTGCCTTTGAGTCCACCAGTGAAAGACTACGTAAGTCGATTTGCGTGAAACTTGACAGCATCGCGGCAGCATAGATTCCGTCGAAGGTTGGCTCATTATCGTTTGGATTTTTGGCAGTGATCTATCAAGTGCTCGACCGTTTCCCTACTGAGGCAGAAGGGGCACAAAGAGCTCAGCTCTTCTTCTCATTTTAGATAAGTATACATTCGGGGGTTAGTGCCTGGATACAAGTTGGCTGATCAGCGAACTAAAAGCCTTCTTCAGCACTATGGCTGCTTCCGTTTTCTTCATTTTTATCTCACTTGATCGTCATCCATCTTAGTGATCTTTCTTTTACTACCTGGCGTGGGAAAGACGGGAGCGGCCAAGTCTTGGACTGCCTCTTTGGCAATCAAATCTGTTAGAGGAGAAAAAGCCGGAAATTCATTTTTTTTTTTTAAAAAAAAAAAAAAAAAAAAAAGTGTAATTTGGATGATAGCAATATTGCACACTATGAATCTGGAAACCACCCCTGCCCGACAAGAAACTCTGACTGTACAATCATCAGCTTGGCCTGTAAGGTGTACAACTCCTACTGATATGCTGATCAAACACTAAGATAGGCTTCAAAAAATCAAGAAGAAAGGAAACAAAAATTAAATAAAATGGAAAAGAAAACAAGCAATAAGCAACGTGGATCATGGTAACCATCACAACTTCTGAGCTGAGATTCTGAGCTGGGTTAATCTATCAAGGGAACCAGGTCAATTCCTGAATCTGTACTTGACCAAAGCCCATTCATTGCCTGTATCAATTGTGTATAGTTCCATGATGTTCCCATTTTCAGTTAGTTGTATTGTATGCGTCTTTTTATGAAATTAACCACCTTGTATCCTTAATGAATTTCACCACTGCTTCCCTTGTGTTGTTCTTCACCAATTGTTGACCAAGCCTATTTGGGTTAAATTTGATCTTTCCTCCCCTAAGAAATTGTCTCAGTAAGATTTTTTCCCTCTGATATCTCAAGAAATGGTCCATATTCACTTCCACTGTCTCCTGCTGTGGTGAAAAAAGCTGGACAGTGAATGCTTTTTGCACCAGATCTCAAACCAATGCTTGTTTATAACTTGTAATGGAAATTCATGGCTCTGAAATTCTGTGAGATGAATACATCTGCACTTGTAAAGGGGGGAGAAGTAAGTCTTCCCACTGATTGGCCAAAATCAGTATTTTCATCTTTAGACATATTTTCAAGGCCAAATTTTTCAGTCCAAAAAAACTATAAATTTATTTTAAATTGTATGATAATTTATCTTGTAATCTGTTCTTTAAGGTGGGAATTGATTGATGATTCAAATAATCAAACTCTCATTTTTTGGAAAATAATACAAAAAGGTAGAAAATACCCCAAAAAAGATGTTTCAGAAAGATAAAAAATGAAGAAATTCTTTTTCAGTTTGTTTTATTTTTAATATATTAAATTTTAGGGAAAAATCAGAATAGCACTATAAAAAAAAAAACTAGTGAAATTTAAATATTCCATTCCTGGGAAAATCAAATTAGATTGATGTGATATTTTTGTGGTTTTGATGATACTTTGATTAAATATTCAAGATGGGTATCTGAGAACTCATAAAATTCAAGCAAAAAATATCCCTGATCCTATTTGATCTCTGCATTATGATTCAATTTGAATATTTCCCTTTTCTAGAGCTTTTAGAATTTTGTGAATTTTTTTTTTTGGTTTTGTTGGTTTTGTGGAGGGGCTCATCCCATTGCTTAAAAACCAATAAAAATTTTCAAAAAAAAAAAAAACTTTAGTGAATAAATCATATTGATCTGATGAATGGTATTAAAGCTTGAAAATAGAAGAAAAATGCAAAAAAAATGAAATATCTGATGTTGGAAATGACTGCTAAAAATCCAGAAACTTTCTGAGCATAATCGTTTTTTGATTTTTGAGGAAGATATTCATCTATCTTCAAAAATAAAGGGTAATAAATTGTTAATCTTTGTCATATTTATGTTGATTCAAAATGGTTTCAGTTTAATTTGAATCATTCATTTTCAGATTATTTTTTTTTAAAAAAAATCAAATTTCCTGGTTTTTTTCATTTCACACATCAGTGTCAACACTTACTCCCCCCCCCTGTACATTTCCACAAGTTTCCTCTATATCAACTCTTCAATTTTAGGTTTCTGGAATAATAATCTGTCAAAATAACTGAAATTTTTAACTAGCTCCAGAATAAAAATTAACCTTCTTAAAATAAATCCCCAATGGAAGATAACTTTCATTTACACTCTGAGCTCATTCTATTACTATAAGGACAGATTGCCTTTTAAGAAAACTGTTCTATTATTCTTCATTTTGTAAATTACTACTTAAAACTGTGATTCCTTCTTTGTCTTTATATCCATTCTGTTATTAATATTATCCCCCCCTCCTCTCTCTCCTCCAAGGCTTTCCCTAAATAGTAAATACAACCAAAATTATAACACAACAGAAGTCAGAAAAAATCCTCTCCCTTCACCCCTTTAATATTTCATTCTAGAAATCTATTTGTGATAAACCCCAACCACCACTCTAAGGAAGCCCCACTATCAGGGTGCATCAAAGTTAGCAAACACACCATTAGGTACCAGCCAGTTTTTAGACCAAACCTGGGGTTTTTATGGTGGGTTCCTGAAATACACATACCCCTTAAGTGGTTTATTTCAAAAATCAAATTCAACATTTATGCATCACTCAATTGCCCATTATTTCCAGGGTGATCTCCTCCTCTATTCTCCCCCACTCCTCCTCCTCCTGTGCTTCTTACTTTAACCCTGAAATTCTGAATTATCCCATCAAAACACCCAAATCTCAACTATTTTTGGTCACATTCAGCACCAATTCCAGTATCCAAAAGTTGAAAATTATTACTTGAATATGTTTTAATCAAATGCACATCAACACTCAAGGGGAAAAAATAAATTATTCTTGAGTTTTCCAATTTTCAAGTTTAGTCCCCACCACCTCCCTGCTTTTCCTCTCACCACTCCACCCCCAAGTACATTAAACAGCCAACTTAAATCCACATTCAAGCTCCCACTCATCTGCCCCCTACTCTTCTCAGAGATAAAAAGATTTCAGTTGATTTTTTTGGAAAAATTTATTTATTTTTGGGATGCCAAGTCCTGTTGTCATTTTCAAACTAAAAAAGCTCATTGTGCTAAAATAATGTGTATCACACCATCCTTGGATGGTGATTTGACATTCAAATCTGGAGTCAACTGAAAGACATTTCAATTGAAAACAGAGATTCAAGCCTGTGAAAAATCTGGTTCAATGTCTCAATACAGATGGCTCCTCTCAGCCCCTCAAAGTTTAAATTATCATGATTTTTGAGACCTGGAGATTTAACCCCTTAAAATACACTCTTTTCTCATCAAATGTCTGGTGATCATGATCTGATTCATCCCTTGCTACCTATCAAGACTCAAAAATTTGTTCCTACATCAATCTTGGGTGGACTAGAAGTTTCCTTGGTCTTATGTCCAGCCACCCCGCCTGCTTTGGGTTTGTTAACCCATCAGATTGATCACAGCTTCCTAATAAATAAAATCTTGGATTCCATCTCAGTCTCATTTTCTGATTAAATGCAGAATAAAATTTCACATTTCAGCACATTTGAACCATTGAGCAAGACTAGCAAACTGCCTCCTCAAATCTTGGTCTTACACAACTCAGGAAATTGAGCATTTAGAAATAAAAATATTCCTCTCATTCCCACCCACATTGAAAAATAAAAATGCTGTGAAAATCTTGCAATAAACTATTCAATTAAGATTCCAGTTGGAAACTATTAGTGGGGATGGACTTGAAGGTATGGTGTTTTTGTGGAGAAAGTGGTGTGGTAGACAAAAACTTACTTATATCTATCAGACTTTAATTTATAGTATAAGCACAACCAAAATACTAAAGTTAACCTCAAAAATGGATTATACACCAAAAATAAACTATAGTCACACTGCAAAAGTAACCCTCTTTCTCTCATGGATTGGAAGATAAAGCTCAAATTAACCCTGGACAACCCATATCCCAATAAGGTTTTACAGACCAGTGAAAGACACATGGAAATAATCTCAAAGCCTTTAAATACATACCACATAAATTAAAACTCATGCACCACCCAAAATCCTCAGCAGTATAAAGAAGTAATATATGCAGGGTACTGTATCTATCACCAAACAATCAACCAATCAACAGATCAGATGCTGTGAATCAGTATACAGAATTAAAACATGCAGGGTATTGCATGCATAACAAGGAAATCAATCAATCACCAGACCAGAGGATGTGCATCAGTATACAGGATTAATTTATGCAAGATATTGCATGCAGAACCAAAAAAAACCACCAATCAGAAGACCAGAAGCTGTGCAGGTACATACAGGAGTAGTATATGCAATATATTGCATGCAGCACCAAAAAAACCACAAATAACCAGAACAGATGCTGTGCAAACATTATAAAGAATTAATGTATTTAGGATACTGCATCCAGCTCCAAAAAAATAACCAATAACAACACAACAGGCAGTGAAACCAATAAACACCCCAAACACCCCACTAGTATGCAGAACTAATCTATGCAGGATACTACCTGCAGCACCAAAAAAATAAACACTCACCTGACCATTATACAGCTCTAATATCTGCAAGGGAGTGCATGCATGGAAATCATGTTCCACCTCATACATCCTTACTTAAACTGTTCTCAGGGGAACTCAGAAGGAGCCTTGTGCCAAAGGGAGCCCTGAGAATCCCCAGGGGTAGGATTTTTTTATTGAAGAAGGGCCTATCTTCCCTATCCAGGTTTCAATTTCCCACATCCCTCCAGTGGATCACCATTCCTCCAGTGGATTGCCACCACTCAGTGGGTGTTTACTCAACCCTTATAAAAATTCAGGAACCTAACTACCATCCATAGTCAATCTGTGGTTTATCTCTGACCCTTTAAGTAATATTAAAATAATGGATATTAACCATTAACAAAAATAAAAAACGTTTATATAAATTTACAACATTAAAATAATCCAGGACCCGTATAAGGAATATTAAACCTTATAAATTATACCAACCCTTAGAGCATCTACCACCATCTTGACAAAATACTTCACAAATTTGACAAGTTCTTGAGGCATGGGAGGGTGGATAACTATAAGAAAACAAATTTTGCACCCTTGTTGCAATAAAATGGCCCATGAAACATTCATCAAAGAGCTAGGTAGCAAGTAAAAAAAGTTTCCCTTCTTCAGATCCCTGCTCAATAAGATTTGGGGCTGCCCAAAAAAAGGGAGCAAAAAATATTCAGTACATCATTTTCATTTCAAAAAAAAAACAAAGAACTTGGTTGAGGAGAATTTAAAATGGATGGGGGTTTGTTGATGGAAGTGATGAAGTTCAAAGGGGGGGGGGGGGTATGGTGGGGTGGATTCATGGAGGGGGAGGGCGGGGGGAAGAAAGATTAGAGGATGGATTGACAGAATTTTGCTTTTTGAGCCTCAACAAGGATACATAAATTTATGAATCCTTGTCAAGGATTTAGTAGATTTGAAGGCTATTGAGACCTATAAAGTGCACAATTGTAGCTCAATTGGAATAATCCTCAATAAGTTGGCTTATTGAGCTGACTTATTAATACAGTGGTAGATGCTCTTATAATTAGCAATGATCAACCCGTATATTTATTAACCACAATCATCAACCATTACCACATAAATTGAACTTCATCATTACCATTTATCACCACCCATCATCATCACCATCCATCAAATCATCAAAATCCATCAAAAATTCCAAAATCATCAATCATCACCTTAAAAACCAAAGGATTATCCATCAGTAACCACTAAAACCATATAAAAAGACAAAAAGATAAACAAAATATAAATATTTCTCCTTCAAACTTCCCCTTGCTCAGCTTATATCCTAAAACTAGACTATCTCTGCCACTATTTCTTCCTAATCAAGCTTGAAAAAATTGATAATAGGTCTAATAGACACTAATATAGTAGCAACTCCATCCAAAATTTAGCCACAAATCTCTTTTAATTTATTTTTGTTACTTTATTTTTGTTACTTTATTTTTGTTACTTTATTTTTGTTACTTTATTTTTGTTACTTTATTTTTGTAGGAATTACTATAGTAATCAGAGGGGAAGGAAATTAAAAACCATTCTTATTATTCCTATTGAAGAAATTTGATTTGATTGCTCCAGTTTAATCAAATGGAAAGGATGAGGATAGGAATCTTATAAAACCAAGATTAGCAGATCTGTGAGTCAAGGGGGCACTCTAGTTCAAGGAAATTTAGAATATATAATTTTTATTAACTTGAGAAATGGCAGCTTAAGTAGTCTAAGTACAAGAAGGGCTGACAAGTGGTTGACAAGATGAAAGACAACAATGAATAAGATTTATTCAATACTGAGACACAGAGTTCAAACTACTTGGAGGTCAGCATAGGGCTGAGTTGAGATAGAGAAGCAACTAGGGTTGACAACAAAGGTGAAACTGGAACTGTAAATAAACTAGTGTAGTCTAGAGTACACACCAGGAAAAGATACTCAAGACCATAAATTGATTGATGAATATAAAGCTGGAACTAATTAGATTGCACTCTAGCCTGAGGCAACACTTTTTTCAGAATATAATTCAAACACCTATATCATCTAAATAGTTGTATTAATAAAATCTCCCTCAAGTGACTGCCCGAAATCAATTTTCAAAAATTATCCCAATCCAAAAGGAGTCTCAAGTGGCTACTACTTTTTTTTTAAAAAAATGGATCTATTTTTTGTTTCCATCTCTAAAACAATGATTTGTTATATTTTTTATGAACACAATTTTTTCACTAATCTAAACAACTTGGCTATTGGATGGTAGCATCTAATCTTTAAAAATTCAAGTAATTATGTCCCAAGAGAAATATTGAAGGTAAAAAATTTATGGCATGGCTGAAAAATTTAAAATTATTCCAATAATTAAAATGCTTGAGAATTCCTCAATAAAAACACAAAGGAAATTTTTTTATTTTACCCTTGTCAAATTTTCAATTTTTCCTTGCGGCAATCCTGATGACCAATTTTGTTGTTTTGGATCTTAAATTTACTTTTGATAGAAGGGATGATGATCCTGATGAAGAAAAGGATGTAAATCAGAAAGGAAAATACTAATAATGTGCCAACCATTTAAATTTGAAATAACAAATTTCTACCAGGATTCTCTCTTATTGAAGTATGTGCACCACATGGAGTTGGTGATTTTCAAATATAAAAATAGTTGGGCAAATTTGTTAAAATACGTATGCACTCAAGTGTGTGCTACGTATAAGTGTAATCCAAATGGGATGCAAATACAGGCCTCTAAGGCCCATTGGAAAAAAACATGGACCGTAAGGGCCTGCGTGGATGTGATGAATTTTGAGAAACTGGCTCCAAAAGATGTGAAATAAGCCTATTTGTACATGGGCCTCAACGGGCCCAGTGGGGTGAATGGGAAATTACAGCCAGATGGGCTTGTATGGGCATCATTGGGCCCAAGGTGTATTTTGGACATACTTGGCCAGACGGGCTGGCCAGCCAAAGTATGTTTAATTGAAGTTATTGGGCTTTGCCGGCGCACTGGGGATGTGGCCTGTGTTAAAGTCCAGTTGGGGCTGCTGCCCTTTTTGCAGCCTGCTTGGTGTGGTGTTTTTATATAGCCTTGGATTGGGAACTGCGTTGCAGCCTGCGGGCTCAGCATTAGGTAGGTTGGGGTCAGCAGTTGGGGTACACGCAGTCTCAGCAGTGGCCTCTGCAGGCTCAGAAGAAGCTGCCGTGGGCTCAGACGTAGAGGCTGCAGGGCTCAGCACACCAGGTGTGGTGGGCTTGAAACCTGCTTGGATGTTACAGACCTAGGAATGGAGCAAGGCAGACCAGGTTTGCAGGACGGTTAGTTTGGGAAGGTAAGAGCAGGGCAATTGCAGTGGTTATACAAGTGGGGAGAATGCGTGCAAGCGCAGGCCAACCTGCAGGGAGAGGGAAATCACAAAGGCGCATTGGGTGGATACAGGAAAGCATGGGGGGCTCCAAGTAGGGCGCAGCGGAGGTCTGTTTCATGAGAAGGACAAAACAGATGTTTGTAATGGCAGGCGGGCTTGAGGGATTGGGGCGGTACAGGTATGGGTTAGGGTTAGGCTAGGGTTCTGTTTCTAGATTTTTCTTCTCATTTTTTGTTGGGCTGTCATTGAACTTTTACCTAGGTTAAGGTTGAGAGGGAGGATATAACGTCTGCTAATCTCAGCGCCAGGTTGAGGGGGAGCATCACACCATATGGAATGCAGAAGGAAAGGAAAAAAATCTCTTAAATTTGATAACCACTCTCTCTCCCTCTCAAAGGGGCATCCTCAACCTTACAGAAACTAGGACCATTAACTTATGATCTTAGGGACAACTCAGTGGATATCTTGGCACTTGTTTCCACATAAGGGCCACTTTTTTTTCCCCTGTGGGGCCCACGCGCTGCCCAATGACCCACTTGGGGCCATCCTGGTGGCCAAGGGACCCTTCCCAGTGCAAAACCATGCTGGGCTGTTGACCAAGGCTGCCATGCTTGACTGTGGTTGGTGGTTGGAGCCATGGGAGCTCAGGCCAATGGCGCCAGCTCCCTCCCCTCCCCTTGCTTGTCATTGCAAGGGAAAGGGGGGATGGCTGGCTGGTTCAAACCAGCCAGGAACAGGTCAGGGGGGGGGACCTCATCACTCTCCCACCTGTTGGTGGTGGAAGGAACAAAGCGGTGGGGGGGATCTGACCACCCTCCCACCAGCAAGCGGGGATCTCTCCCTCCCCTGTTACTGAGGGGGAGGCACCAAGGGCTGGGGGGACATGATTGCCCTCCAGCCTAACTTTTTCAATGTTCCTCCTGGGGCAAATTGATTCCCAGGTGACCAGCGGGGGATTTGACCACCCCTGCTGGTCACCTAGGTAGGAAAGAGGGGGGGGTGGGGGGGGGAGGAATGGCAAATCACCCTTTTGCTTGCATTTTTTCAGTGAAAGATTGGTGCTGTTGGCTTCAGTATCATTCAGAACTAACCAATCCACCAATTATTTGTGAAGTTCAGAAATTATGGCTCTTCATTAATTTTTAAAGGCAATCATGATGTTGGTTGAGTAAAACTTTCTCATTCAAGGATAACACCTCATATGGTGTATCCTTTCCCATATGAAGCACTATATTTTGCCTCCTTTCTAACTGTAAAATGCATGAATTTTCAAATCTTCCTGGAACAAAACTGATGTGAAAAAATTGACCTTATTTTGTAGAATCCCAATCTTTAATGCTCTGGAATCAACTCAAGGTGACCTCATTTTTGAAAATGAAGGCTTTGATACATTTGGGGGACAATGCTAATTAAAATTATTCTGGTTTTATTTATAATTGAAAAAGGTTCTTGGTTTGACAGTTTTTTTTCAGTTCAAGGGATGTTTGAAACTAGATTCTATCTGGAAATTCATCATCAAAGGCGCATAATCAATTATTTTTCTCTCATCAAAATTTTGAATAATTTTCAAATACTTTGGTTTATTAAATAAATAGAGAAATTGAAAATCATAATATTTTGGTTTAACAAGATCCAATATCTAATCCTTCAAGAAATATATGATTTTTACCTAGAATATTAGCATTCCTTTTTTTTACTCCAAGAAAATACAAATAAATATATATAAAATCCAATTATCTATTGCATAACCCCAGAAGGAATGAGTGCAATTTGAGTGGAAAGGTCTTGGGACCAGAGATTGAGCATCAGTGATTAGGAAAAGAAGTACCTGATGAGAAGTTAGAAGTAGCAGGGACAAGCAGAATGAGTTTTTATTGCAAGTAAATCAAGTTCAACTCACACAGAGTATGGAAAAAGATGTATGAATAGAAGGAGAAAGTAGTAAAAACTATTGAATAACCCAGGAGGAGTTAGATAAATTTGAGTGTACAGTTCTTGGGACCAGGGAGTGAGTACAGGTGATGAGGAAAAAAATTAACTGATTATCATGTAGGAGTAGCAGAGACAAACAGAATGAGTGAAGAAAGAAAGACAGGAGGTAGTTAAAACAATGCAGCAGAGTATGTAAAAGGCTTCCTAGGCATAATTGGTTTAGATGCAAAAATTTCAGGTGCCAGATAAGGATGGTCATTTGGTATGCATTTGGGCTCCAGTGGATGACTTGCATGAGTTTCAAATCTCATCTAAACATCCGCCCCACTGCTTTCTAAAAAATAAGGATGGGTGTGATTCAAAGGTTTGTGAGGTGTGAAGACTATTTTCATAAAATTGGCAAAACTTTACCAAATATCTATGTAATTGAGAAAAAAGATTTCTTTGGAAAAGTGTTGATGGAGCAAATGAATTCAAGCATCAAAATTTCAAGTCTAGTTCTGGTACAGGGGGTTCTCCAGGAGTCTTATTGCTTCTTGATTGTTTCAGAAAAGGGTGAGTGGTTTGAGGGTTTTATTAAAGAGTAGGGATAGTTTAGACAGGATTTGGTTTAACCATAATAATTCTTGTACTTGAGCAGGGGTGATGTTCTTCCTTGGTGGTAAAAAAGGCAGTCAAGGACTGTTTGAAGAAGAAACATAAGATTGACCCTTGAAGTATTAGGACACTTCCAGTGGTGGAGAAAAAATCCCTTCTGGAGGTGTGGTTGGAGTTTAAGTATGCAGTGAGGGTAAAAATGTTTTAAACAGGCCCTCCCAGGGTAATTTCACAATACATGGACAGTCTGAGGTATTGGAGAACATGTGAAAATTGTTTTTGATTGGTGATGGTGTGGGAGTTAAGGAATTGCAATATGTAGCTCAAGCAAAATGAAAGTTTAATTTTAGTGCATTGGAAAAGATAGTTTAGGAGGACCACATCTTGGCAATATTAAAACTAGGGGTCAGCTGGACAAGAAGAAATGGGAATTTTAGAAATATTTTTTGGTAGAGGAGTGGATGCAGGTTTGAAGTCAGTCATGCCAAATTATTGCAGCATTTTGTTCATCTATTTGTCTTGATGAAGTTGAATTTTTTTATTTTTTCATTTTTGAGAGACTTGCATTCCTAGGACACACTTGAAGTCTCCTGGTTCCTCAATTTAGCAAAATTGTTCATTGTTATTTGAAATCCATTAATTCCTGATTTTTCCCCCAATAACAAGGTCATCAACATGCACATATACCATGAAAAGTTCCCAAGGATGAGAGTGAAAAAGAGACAGGGGTAAATTTTGGTGGAATTTAAAATTAGGAATTTGAAGAAAGAGGAGAGGGCTCAGTACAAAAATCAAAGGATTTTTTTATTAGCTTTAGACATTTTTAAAGATTTGTAGGCCACAGCTGGGAGGGATTTCAAAGGAGAGGCCTTGAGGCGGTTTAATAAAAATTTCCTCTTGGGGTTCCAAATTGAGGAAGGTGCGCTTCAAATTCATTTTTTTTCATTTCAAGGTCAAAGGATGCCACAAGGCTGAATAGACTCTTGATAAATTCCAAAAATACAGTTGGAGGAAAAATGTTTTCTGTAGTAAATCCCTTCTGCTTTCTGGAAAAAATGGAAAATTATCCTAGCCTTCTGCTGGATTGATTCTCCAGTGGCCCTAAATTTTGATTTGAGAACAGGTGTTATTTCTGGTTCTTGGGAGTGGTATGGTTTAGGGAGAATCTTGCAAACTTGATTTTTTTTGCATTCTTCCTCCTCATTTTCCAGAGAATTCTTTGATTTAGCCCAGTCCAAGGAGGCCCAAGCCTCAGAGATTTTCTTTGTATCCAATGTGAAGGATGTTTTCAAGCATATCAAGTTGGATCTAGAACAATTAATGTGGGAGATAATCCAGTTGGAAGAGATGTTGAATCCACTGTCATGCCTCGCACTTAGGGATTATTGTCTTCATCACTTTGACATATCCTCTCCTCAGTACCATCTACCTCAGTCTATAAGCATGACACAAATAAAGCACAACATCAATGGTGCGATCTGCTTACTTCCTCTGGCTCGCGTTGACCTTCCAATCTTGGCAACCAACTCAGTATGTACTTGCAAACTTTGCAGTTAACCCCATACTGGTCAGCCATCCATTAAGAGATCCAATCTCTGTCCCTGGCCCATCAACAGCCTCGGACTTCCATCTCCGGTCACGCACTGTTTGTTAGTTCGCATCTACGTCTAATTAAGCCATCATTACTGTACAGTTTGCAATTGGACTAGTTGCTACCCTGCATACACTATTACTTCTCACTTGTATTACATTCA
This sequence comes from Puccinia polysora, assembly GCA_025617555.3. Classification (NCBI taxonomy): domain Eukaryota; kingdom Fungi; phylum Basidiomycota; class Pucciniomycetes; order Pucciniales; family Pucciniaceae; genus Puccinia; species Puccinia polysora. The sequence goes on from CM062630.1 coordinate 42,467,913, forward strand.
ACATCATTTGCTCCTGTCTCAATTCATCATAAATTTGTACACTCAGATTCTATTTTCTTGCACTTACTCCATGGCCTTGGATATGATTGTACTATTGCTCTATTTCCTATCCCATTCCTGTCACTCATTTGCCTCACCCCCTTCAACTGTAGTTGGCTCCCCATCAGGTTGTATCTAGTCACTTTTGGATTACCTTATAAGGGCTACCCCCTTGCCTGATGATTGTCTCCTCAGTTAGTTAATTTCATACGTTCTCTTATTTTGCTACAACCCAGTTATCACATTGGACTCAGGTTGAGTTTCTCTCCTTGGAACACACTCCATTCCTCTTGCTGTTTGTTGAGTGGCATCACTAAGTTTGCACTTTGCAACTGATTCTTGCTATTCACACTTGCCCTTGCACTCAGCATTCCTCCGCGCTCACAATCATCTAAGAATTGCCCTATAGTACGTGGGTTGGTCGTGTGACAGTAAATTAACTAACTCAACTCATCTATTTTAGCTTGCCAACCCATAGTAGACCTCTTCTTCTTGATTTCACGTACTCGCTCAACCGGGAACGCTTCCCTTGCCCCTTACAATGATGATATCCATTGGGTAGGGAGAACCAGCGCTCCTTGGGCCCAAAACCCTTAGATCCCGTTCCTCCTTCTAAATTGCCATCTGTTGAACCCCTTGATGATCCTCGGACTCCTCGACGGGATGTTCCGGCAAACCCTCTTGCAGAATTTGCAGATTCCAATCATTCTTCCAATGAAACCTTGACTTGTGGTAGACCAGGGGTTTGCCCTACTGCTCCCAAGCCCAATGCCTCAACCCTGCTTTTGACTTTGATCCAGGCCCTCACTCATGGTGCCCTGTGATCTAGTCCGAGTACTCCTAGATTTTGCACCCCGGGCATGAAGCAACCCAATCACTTTACGGGAGAACACCCTCATAAGCTTAGATCCTACCTACAGTCCTGTAAAATCATCTTCTCAAACAACTCCAACAATTTCCCTTCCAATAGACATAAAGTTATGCATTCTTTGTCCTTCTTAGGAGGTAGAGCCTTGCAGTGGTTTGAACCGTACCTCAAACTTTTTTCCAGCAACAGTCCCACGTTTATTCTCAACAACTGGGACAGGTTTGAGCAACAACTGTTCACCCTGTTTTGCAACCCCAATGAAGTTTGAAATGCCAAATACAAACTTAATAGTCTAGTTATGAAGGAAAACAGTAGAGCTTCCGTTTATATTTCTCACTTTTGAACCTTGCAGTCTTGAATCCAGTGGAACAAGGCCGCACTTCTATTCCATTTCCAAAAGGTTCTACCGGCACGCTTAATCAAACAGCTTGCAGTTGGGGGGCATAAGAGAACCTTGCTCCAGAAGTTAATCAATTGAGTGATTGAGCTTGATAATGGCTATCACAACAAGAATTGCTCTTGGCAAAACAACCATGGACCATCCACCTTGGCTCCAAGGAAGGACAACTCCTCAAAGCAAAACGCGAGGAACCCAAAACCATCCAAACCAACCCCAACTTCAAACTCCAACTCAAAAGGGAAAACCGTCACCAAAACTCCAAAGTTCTTGGACAAAGAAACCAGGATGCTATGGAACAAGGAATGGCTACGGAGGGAGAAGAATGGGCTGTGTATGTATTGTGGAGGAAAACATGATGTTGACAGTTGTGCCAAGCGGTTAGCGCATGAAGGGGCTAAGCAGTCAAAAAATTAGCTTGTAGTTTTTCTGATACTCGCAAGGAAAACTACACATTATCTAAATCACCGCAAGTAAATCATTGCAATTGCAAGTCACTAGGTGCTCCTAGTTCAAGATTTATCCTATTCCATTCTGACAAAACCCCTTATTGATTTTTACTTGATTCCGGCACTAATGTTTCCTTCATCAGTGAATCTTTTTCCACATCCAAAAATCTTACGCGTTCCAAGATAGATAAATTTCCTATCTATTTAGTAAGTAGTGCGACTGAACCGTCTTATTGGGTCTCCCAAAAGGCAAAATGGAACTTTGCATTCTCCAATTTCCCCAGCTTTGAATGGGATTTATTTGTCTTGGCTATACCCGGAATGGATGATACCATTCTAGGCCATGATTTCCTAGTTCACTGGAATCCGGATGTGAATTGGAAAGAAGGAGTAATTAACCTTAAAACCTTGCACCCCCAGAATGCTAATCTTTCCATCAAACAGGAATTAAACAGCCTACCTGACACTGTCATTGAGTTGGATGACACTTTTCCGCCAGGAGATTTGCAATATCCTGACCTTCATCCCCAAGTTCCCTCTTCAGATTTAGGAGTCATTGCTTACCTCTTTCCTGTTCCTTTGAAGAGAAACAGACACCAACCAAACGGTTTATCTTGAGCTCCCTAATCCTCTTGCACCATGCAAGCACCTCAAATCCGGTGCTCAAAGATGACAAGATTGAAGATTTAGAAATGATTTGAGAGTCTTTACCTTCAATTTATCATGACTTTGCTGACGTCTTCTCAGCTGAAAGAGCAGATAAACTGCCTCCATCCCATTCTAACAATCACAAGATTGAACTTACTGGCCCACCTCCGGCTCCAGGACCAGTCTACTCTCTCTCAACGCAAGAATCAATTGCGCTTCAAGAATACATTGCGGAAAATTTAGCAAAAGGATTTCTTCTATCAAGTGATTCAAATACCGGTTCACCTGTCCTATTTGTTCCAAAAAAGGACGGTGGACTTTGCCTTTGTGTTGCCTACAGGAAACTGAACCAGGTAACCCAGAAGAAAGCCTATCCAGTACCGCCTATGTCACATCTCCTCACCCTCTTCCACGGAGCTGCTTATTTCTTGAAGTTAGACCTTCAAGGTGCCTTTAACCTAATTTGCATTATGAAAGGTCATGAGTATTTGACCGCGATGAGAACCCAGTTCTGCAGTTATGAGTATACCGTCATGCCTTTTTGCCTCTGTAACGCTCCTTCCACTTTTCAACATTTTTTCAATGACATTTTCTCCAATCTTGTAGGTAAATACCTCGTGGTATATCTAGATGATATACTAGTCTACTTGAGGAACCTCAAAGATCACATTGCACATGTGCAAGAGGTGCTGCAGCAACTTTGCAAGAATGACCTGTTTGCAAAAGCCTCTAAGTGCAAATTCCATTCCTCTTTTCTTTGGTTTCTAGGTGTTTTAGTCTCGCAGCAAGGACTGTTGATGGACCCAGCCAAAAGCAAACGCATATTGGACTGGCCCCCACCTTCTTCCGTTAAATCCCTTCAAGTTTTCCTTGGTTTCAGTAATTTTTATAGGAGGTTCATTGAGCGTTACGCCGAGAAAACCGTGAATCTTACTAACCTTCTTCAAAAAGACACTCCTTTTGTTTTTACCAAACAGGCTGCTTCGGATTTTGAAGCTCTGAAGAAAGCGTTCACCACTGCTCCAATACTCGCTCACTTCAACAAGCTGGCTTGCACTATTGTCAAAACAGATGCAAGCGACTATGCAATTGCAGGAGTAATCTCGCAGTTCTCTTCCAACACTTCTCTCTTTCACCCCATAGCTTTTGAGTCTTGCAAGTTGCTTGCTGCGGAGCTTAACTATAAGATTCATGACAAGGAAATTCTTGCAATTGTTTATTGCTTAAAGAAATCGCATTCATACCTTTTGAGCCTTAGAGAATCCTTTGAGGTTTTAACTGATCATAATTCTTAAAAGTATTTCATGAGCTCAAAAGTCCTCACACATAGACAGGCACAATGGGCCAAATACCTCTCCAAGTTCCACTTTACAATCACGTACCTCCCTGGGAAACAAGCGGTAGTCCCTGATGCTTTATCACATTGGGACAAAGTTTACCCAGGGGGGGGAGCACCTTTGCCGAAAACAACCCTGAAAACGTTAGGACACTCTTCTTAACCCAATCTGCCCAACTCAGTTCAATCATTGCTCACTTACAAGATTTGGCTTCCGAACTTGGACAAGCTCAACGCGACAACCCCAAGTGCATCAAACTTTGCAAGAGTGCAAACTTATTAGATATTAGTTACAGTATTGATGATCATGACTTCTTAGTCTATGATAATTGTATAGGAGTACCAGATAATTCTTGCATTAAGTTAGATATCTTTGAGTCACGGCACAATTCTCCGCTTGCTGGTCCTCATGGGCAGGATAAAACCTACCAGTTGATTGCATGAGACTTCTACTGGCCTGGTATGACCAAAGAAGTAAAAGACTATGTTAGCGCGTGCTATTATTGCAATTGTAACAAGTCCTTGATTCACCGGAAGTATTGGCTGCTCCAGCCACTTCCAATTCCGCCTCATCCTTGGCACTCACTTTCTATGGATTTCATCTCTCAGTTACCTTCTTCTAGTGGATATGATGCTATTCTAGTAGTAGTAGATCGCTTCTCAAAGATGGCTTTATTTCTGCGCAGTAATGTGACGTCCTCTTCAGAAGACTTAGCTAACTTGTTCATAGAATATGTATTTTAGAAACATGGTCTCCCTGATAATATAGTTAGTGATCGTGGATCTCTGTTTGTCTCGAGCTTCTGGACCTCACTATGCCAACATTTGAAGATCACTTGAAATTTATCAACGGCGTACCACCCTGAAATGGACGGGCAAACCGAGCGAGTTAATCAGATTCTCAAACCATATCTTTGAATGTATGTTGCCTATCAACAAGACAACTGGTTGCAATGGCTCCCACTAGCCAAGTTTTCCTACAACAACTCCACTCATTCCTCTGCCAAACAGTTGCCCTTCCAAACTCTTTATGGTAGAAACCCAACTTTCTCTTCCCTTCACGTAGCACCTTCTCAACCTGCTACCAATTACCTTGAAAAAATTCAATCCCTTCAATTGCAACTTTGAACCAACCTCGGAGAAGCAAACCAGCGCTATAAGGAGAAAGCAGACTGACTTTGCACTACGGCTCCAACCTTTGCAGTGGGAGATCAAGTGTGGCTCAATGCTTTCAATATTCGCAGTACTTGCCCAACCCGCCAACTCTCCAAAAGAAAGCTTGGCCCCTTTAAAGTAGAATCAGTCATCTCCCCTAACGCCTTTAAACTTACTTTACCTGCAAAATGGAAAGGTATCCACCCGGTCTTTCATGTGTCTCTCCTAGAGCCAGCTTGAGTCCTATACCCGGTGTGGAATCTTTGGAGGTTGTTCCTCACAAAGTTGCCACAGGTTTGGGAGTTCTTGGTCCAGGCGTCTGTAAGGACTGGATGCCATGAGTAAAGAGAGGTTGGAGATTGCGAGAGAGAGAGAGAGAGAGAGAGAGATTAATTCTTTAATTGCGTCCCCCTTTCCCTTCCCCTTTCTCTATCATGAGATGCCCCTACAACCCGGAGTTGAGAGGGGAGGTATTTGATTCCTCCCTCTCAACCCTAACCTAAGTACAAGTGCAAGAACAATCTGACAACAATCTGAAGAAGAAACCCTAGACCCAGAACCCTAACCCATACCCTATTCTGCCAGCTCGCCTGCCATTACGCACATCCGGTTTGTCCTCCGCGGCGCGGCCCTCCGCTGCGCATTACCCAAATTTCACCGCGCTTGCCCGTATCCACCCGACGCGCCGTCGTCAATTTCCCGTCCCGTAGCCAGCCCGCGCTTGCGTGCGGCCGTCCACGGATATAGCCCCCCAATTGCCCCGCCTTTTCCTCCCCTGACTAACCGCCCGAGAACCTGATTGGCCCGGCTCCATCCCTGAGTCAGATATCCAAGCGGGTCGCGGCCTGTCTCCCCTGGTCAGACCAGGCCCGCAGCCGCGTGCTTCATCCTGCTGCGCCTACTGCTGAGCCCGCAGCGGCCACTGCTGAGAATGCGCGCACCCCAACTGCTGAGCCCGGCCTACAAAATGCTGCGCGCGCAAGCCGCGACGCAGTTCCCAATCCGAGGCTATATAATGACACCACACCGGGCAAGAATCATCCCCCTCCCAAACCGGTCACTGTCCTCAATCATCAAGAGTGGGAAGTAAGCCGTATTCTGGATTCCAGGTTACGCAAAGAAAAACTTCAATACCTCGTTGAATGGTCTGGCTTCCAGTCCAACAAAGATTGCACCTCGTGGGAACCAGCCCATCACCTTTGCAATTCTCCCAATCTGATTTGAGATTTCCATGCAAGCTACCTTTGTAAACCTTGACAATCATGATTCCATCCCATCCAATCCCATTCCATTCCACATTTCATCTCACTCAATCCCATTCCATTCCACATCACCATTCCATCAATCAACCCCTCCATCTCACCGCATTATTCCTTCTTCTCATCCTCCTCTCATTCCTACCAAATAAAATTCACATTCCTTATACAACAAAAAATATATATATATATATAATAAATAGTTACAAAGTCTCCTTCATTTCTTTCTCTGCATCTTCCCAATTGGTGGTCAACTCCACAACCATGGATCAAAAGGCATCCAGGTCTTCATCATTTATCAATGATGACATCCTTCAAAGAACCAGAACCTCCGTTACAATGTGCCTCTCAAATATCTCCTTGCACTTTGCAATTTGAGCTTGCTTTGGCCAAGCATTCCATCCACCTTCCTCCAAGAGTTCCTTGTATGCTCTCTTCCTTTGGTCTGCCAAAAAACCTTCCCCAACATTGCCCGTCAATTGCCTCGCATCAGTCTTGAAACGTGTTTGCTTCACCTTGGCCCTCCATTCCTTCCATTCCATCCATTCCATCCCTTCCATCTCCTCCATTCCCTTCTCCCATTCATTCCATCACAGCCCCCTCTTCTTGTTCTTTTCCCTCTCTTCCTCCACTTCCATCTCCATCTTCTCCATTTCCAGATTCCCTTCCCGCTTCATTCCTTCCTTCCTCCCTCACTTCCTTGGCTATGACCCCAACCGGTTCCGCACCTGGCACTTCATCTTGCACCTTGGTATTCATCTGGACTCCCGGAAATTCAGTTGGCGGTCCCCAATAAGGTGGTGGTGGCGGTGGTGTGTTTGTGGTATACCTCCAGAAACGGGGCAACACTATCAAAACAAGTGAAATTGAGTCACTACCATTATTATTACTAGTCAGTCCCAATTAGTACTCACCAGGAACTCAAGTACCCAGGAATTTGATCTCTGGCAATGGTGGTATCTTGTAATTAACCCTTGGCGCGGACCTACAACTCTGCATCTCTCTTGATGACTCTGCGGGAGCATTGACAGATGACTTGCTATTTATAGGAAAGGTACAAGAAACCTTGCAAAGACAAAACTGCTTGCACTTGCCTCAAAGACCTCTGACGGCAGTACTAGGGATACACCGCTTGTTTCGCCAAATACAGTTTTTGCAACGGCGGGATGATGATGACAACATTTTATCTAACTTATAAGTCTAACAAGTAATGAAGTAAATAATAATAAAGGGTATACAGTATTATCAACGACTTGAAATCAATGGGAAAATTTATCTGAACGCTTTCAGGAGCTTGCGTCTTTATACCCGGGCAACTGTCATGCCTTGCACTTAGGGATTATTGTCTTCATCACTTTGACACATCCTCTCCTCAGTACCATCTACCTCAGTCTATAAGCGTGACACAAATAAAGCACAACATCAATGGTGCGATACGCTTACTTCATCTGGCTTGGGTTGAACTTCCAATCTTGGCAACCAACTCAGTATATACTTGCAAACTTTGCTTTTAACCCCATACCGGTTGGCCATCCATTACGAGATCCAATCTCCGTCCCTGGCCCATCAACAGCCTTGAACTTCCATCTCTGGTCATGCACTGTTTGTTAGTTCGCATCTACGTCTAATTAAGCCATCATTACTGTACAGTTTGCAATTGGACTAGTCCCTACCCTGCATACACTATTACTTCTCACTTGTATTACATTCAACATCATTTGCTCCTGTCTCAATTCATCATAAATTTGTACACTCAGATTCTATTTTCTTGCACTTACGCCATGGCCTTGGATATGATTGTACTATTGCTCTATTTCCTATCCCGTTCCTGTCACTCATTTGCCTCACCGCCTTCAACTGTAGTTGGCTCCCCATCAGGTTGTATCTAGTCACTTTGGATTACCTTATAAGGGCTACCCCCTTTCCTGATGATTGTCTCCTCAGTTAGTTAATTCCATACATTCTCGCATTTTGCTACAACCCAGTTATCACATTGGACTCAGGTTGAGTTTCCCTCCTCAGAACACACTCCATTCCTCTTGCCATTTGTCGAGTGGCATCACTAAGTTTGCACTTTGCAACCAAGTCTTGCTATTTGCACTTGCCCTTGCACTCAGCATTCCTCCGCGCTCACAATCATCTAAAAATTGCCCTATAGTACGTGGGGTGGTCATGTGACATCCACCTTCTTGAAGAGCTTAATTTTACTAGGGAACATATTTGTAGTGGGTGTTCAAAGAGAAAGGGAAGTTAGTATCAGTAGACTCCTACTTGGGAAAGGGAGGTTTTGAGAAGATGGCCTTGATTGACTAGTTTCCAAAGTTTCAGCTGTGTTTTTGGAAGGTTTTTCAAATTTTGGTTGGATTTCAATTGTTGTTTCTTCCACAGAGTTTTCACAACATGGGGCTTCCAAGAGAGAGACCAATTTATTTTCAAGTAATAAAGCAACAAATTCTGAGTTGGAAGTGGAATGATTGATTTTGAAAGGAAAGATATTAGGAAAACCTCAAATCTGATGGGAGAGTTGGATTTTTTTAGAGGAAGGGTTCTAGAATTTGTAGGAGTGATGGTAAGTATATAATCCAAGGATCACACCTTTGGCTCCAGAGGGGGAAAATTTTGAGCTTCTCAATTTCTTTTTTACAAAGTTTATAGCCTTGCACCCAAAAGGAGCTAGGTGGTCTAGGTTGGGCAGTCTTTTGAACCATAATTCATAGGGTATTTTTAAATCAAGAACGGCAAAAGTGGTTTGATTTTCAAGGTATGAAGTCATGAAAATGGTGTTTCACCGCCATTTGATACAAAGGCAACTTGTGGATAAGAGGGTCCTTTCCTTCTCAATAGTGGTACAATTTCCATTTTTGGAAAAGGTATTTTGTTTAGTGGTTTAGGGAGCATAAGTCAAGTGATTGATCCCATAGTTTTTGAATGATAGAATCCAAGTATGTTCAAATATTCCAACAAGAGCTTCATGAAGTAAAAAATAAAAAAATGAACTATGAAACAATTTATTTATTTTTTATACAAAGATATATTTCAAATGGTATTCCAACACCTTATAAAAATATGAAAATACATATTATAATTCTAGATATTACTATTTTTTAGAGCAAACCCAAATATCCTGAAATATCCCAAAAAAAAAATTTTTCAGTAACATAATGATAATCATGAAATCAAAAATTATTTCTTTGAATAAAAACTGATATTTCTTATAAGATTTAAATATATTTTTGAAAATAATAAATCAACATTTAAAGAAGTATGTTTTTTTTTTGTCATTATTAATGTAATTGATTTTTTGTTGTTGAAATATTTCCAAACAAAAAAATTTAACTCCCAAAATCAAATAGTTTTATGTTGCATTTTTTGTATGTTTTTTATGTTTGATACAATATTATTTAAATACAAACAGGAATTTTCCATTTTGTGTTAAAAAAATTGATTCTTATCATTTTTCTTATTTTTGACACAATCCATGGAGTTTTTTTTTCAAATCTGAGGTCAGATTTGAATTCCTTGAAAAAAAATGACATTCATTGCATTTTTACTTATTACATTTAGAGAATCTACCACCATCTTGATAAGTTGGATTGATAAGCCAACTTATCAAGGATTTTTCTAATTGAGCCACAATTGTGTGCTCAATAGGAATTGATAGCTGAAAAATTGAAAAAATCCTTGAAAAGGACCCATAAATTTATGGATCCTTTTCAAGGGTCAAAAAGTAAAATTATTTCACACCCCACTTTTATCTTTCTGCCCCCGCCCTCCCCCTCTATAACTCCACCCTACAATACTTTCCCCCCCCCTTTGAACTTCATCACTTCCATCAACAAACCCCCACCCATTTTACATTCTCCTCAATCAAGTTTTTCTTTCTTTTTTTTTGAAATTTAAATTTTACCAAAACAATCTTTTTTGCCCTGTTTGGGGGTGGTTCCAGCCCTTATTGAGTTGCGATCTACCAAAGGAACAATGGTGGGAATCACTCCCTAACCAAAGGGACCTTGGTGGAAATCAATCCCTAACTCCTCTTTGGCTGTTATGCGTGCCAAATTTATTGCAATGAGGGTGCAAAATTGGGTTTCAAAAGTTATCAACCCTTGAATGCCTTGAAAAATTGTGAAATGTGTAGAGTATTTTTTCAAGATGGTGATGGATGGTCTTACTCAATTGGCGCTCATATTTGTATTCTCAAAAATGTTCTATCCCAGAAAGCACAGAAAAAATTGATTGCACTTGCTAGAAAGTGCCATCATGGAGCTCAGGCCCAATCTATGATCAAACTCAGGCCAATCTCCAACCAACCTCAGGTCAAGCTTTCACCCAAGCTCCACTGCAAAGTCACTGTACACCAAAAACCTTTTTGAAGAATGGAGATAAATTCAACTAGAGATTCCTTGATGGCACTTTCTAGCAAGTCAAATCAAATTTTTCATGGTGAGACAGACCCCAAAGGGGGTCTGAAGGCCTTATATTTTATACCCAGTCCCTCAATTGATGTAAATAGGCCTTGGGTGACCCAAAAATTTCTCAAAAGGTGTGTTCTCCCACCACAGGGACTCATTTAAAACTTAAAAATGTGTTAGACCTCAATTGTCTATTTTGATGCCTTTTTTGTATCAGGACTAATTTCTAAGTTTTAAATTCCTTCTTGAGGTGTGGAAGCATGCCAGAAGGCTTCATTCTAGTAATTTAAGCTTGCTACTATGTACAGAGCAACCAGTCAAACTTGTTGAGTCCTGAGGTATTATGCTGAACACTCACCGCGCCATTGCTCACACAAGTGTCACCTGACGTCAACTGTCATGTCACTGTCACCACCTGTTGTGCTTGTTCCGCCTGCATGCAATGTGAAGACTCTATTTCCAGTCAAGACTGTGTCTATTTAAAGCAAGCCTGATCCGGCCCACATCTGATAGAACCACCACCCTTTGGTTGGTCTCTGTCTCCTGTGGGTTTGCGGTTCAGGTATGCGAGTTTCCTTGCTTTCTTGTTTGTGTCTGCTCTGTTTCTTATCTTTTAAAAATCTCAGTTTCTCCTCTTCAAACTCTAACTCATCAGTTGAATCTGAAATCTCAGCCCTTTTGTTCAGGTCTAAGTAGCGGTTCAGGTTGTAGAATGTTCATTGCCAAGTTTTTGGTCTCATATTAATATTTACAGTTCTGGGTCTTTTCAGTCGATTATCTCATTGTGCTGGTTGTCTCATTCTCATTCTCATTCTAATTTTCATTTTATGAAATCAATTGGTCTTTTCAGCCTTTTAACATATACAGATTCAAAGTACCAGGAACCAACCCATTACAACCAAGAACTATGTCCAAAAAGGAAGAAAACAAATCAGAAACCAAGCAAAAAATACCTCTCCTAAGCAAAGACAATTTTGCAGCATGGTTCCTCCGGATCAGAAGCTACCTAATACAAAAAGGACTATTTGAACTGGTCTTAGAGGAACCCACCAACCCTACACCCACTCTGAAAAAGAAACAATACAAAGCAGTGGACATCCTGATCCAACATCTTGGGGACACCTCCTTTGACGCCATCATAAACCCTCAGAACAATGACAACCCCTATGCCATCTGGAACTCAATCCATGCTTGCTATGCCTCCCAATCCTCCAACAACGGCAGCATGCTCTGGCTGAACTTCATTAAATACCAATACCAAGACAGCCTGTCCCAGTACATAAGTGAATGTAGGAAGCTTGTGAATGAACTCGCAGTAGTCAAACTCAAGGTCCCTCAAGACATCCTTAGCTACACAATCCTAGCAAAACTCCCAGTGCATCTGCATCAAATTTTTGACACCATTCTACTTGATAAAAAACTCCTTAAAAGTCCAACAAACGTCTGGAACAAGCTTTTCAAAGTAATCCACCTTGAATCTGCCAGGTCAGCCCCCACCAAAACATCAACCAATGGAGACTCCAACTCCACTGCTGTCAGCCATGAGACATGTATTGGTGTCCTATAGGCTTCCCAACTCACAAGTCTTGGTAGTATAGTGGTTAAAGAATGTCTTAGTACCCTTTGGAGTACCTAGGCAGTGTGTTCAAGCCTCCATTAGTCCATTACATATCCATATTTTTGACATATAAAGTTTCATATAATCATATTTTTATAGTATGTCTTAATATTAGAAATCATCCCATAAAACCTTGAAGGTTTATATTATAATTCATGGGAGATCTTATAACTTTACTCTAGATTACAATCCTCTGGAAGCGTCCAATTGGATGTACAATTAATGTCCTTAAAGATTTCCCTCTGTGGAAACTATATTCTGTAATAATCCTTATCTACCATAACCCAGATTTTTAGGTGCATTGTAAATTATTTTCTAAGAACTCTCCTTCCAGCTTTTAGATAAATTTCAAAAGGTTAATCATTCTGGAAAAGCGTACACCCAGAAGCTAGGAAACTCCCCTGGTGCAGATAAACTCTGTGGGAATACTTACCCAGAGTATACATATCTATGTGGATTAAGAATATCTAATAATATGGTTTTAATTCTTTGAACACATGCTCTGATAGATCTACAGAGAGTTAGAGGGTAAGTAAATCGATTCTGAAGCCTTGAGAGCGTCCTCTTGAAGGATAATAAGTGACTGGGGTGATTCCCCCCAATCACTTTAAACTTCTGAGTAAATAAATTACAACCTTACCTTGAAAATAGACCCCAATGAGTATGTAAATGTTATTATACATTGGGGATGATTGCTTGGGGCTCTGAGCCACTGGAGACAAAATCTAGGACAGTGGTTTACTCCCCTGATGATTCCCTGAGTCCCCCTGAGGACTCTTTCAATATAAAAGAGGAGGGTCTTGTCCCTACAAGACCTATTCCTCATTGTATTTTATAAACCAGATAGTGCATATTAACAAGCCCATCCAACTTAGTCCACCAAGAGGATTGACTGGGGCCTTTTAATTCAACATCTTATTATATTATCAATCAAACAATCAACTTCAATTTCGAGTCCAAGGTCCTATTGGAGTTATAGTCCTTCTCAGGCTATCATAAAGGGTGTTAGCTTCCTTGTGTAAGCAAGTCTCCTTTGAGATTTATTTATTAAAGCTAGGCCCCTTATCTCTTTAGAGGTTCAAGGTGTGGCTTTTTTACTCCTGATAACTTACTATCAGTTGAGTTTTTATTGATATTATCAGTGTAATCATTAAAGCTTCTATTTGGCAATTATTATTATTTTTGCAGGTATCTTCCACAGCTACTATAGCAATAGAGGCAATACTCTGACAACTGCGCTCCTCAAAGTAAAGCAAAAGAACCAAAAACCTTGCGCAAAACACCCATGCACCAAAGGCCAGCACAACCCACTAGCAGAACACCCTGAAAACAAGTGCTGGATGCTACATCCTCACTTGAGACCAAATAGAGACCAACCCAGAGGCAACCTACATGAAGGTCCAGTCAAAGAGCAACCTGAGTTTGACACTGACACTGCCAAAGCCCTCCTCAACGTTCAACTCTATCTGACCAAAACTGACTGCACAAAGACTAACCCCCTACCTGTCCTCAACAGTGGGGCAACACACCACATGGTAAACTCTGCAGACTGCCTATTCAACGCTTGGAAAATATCAATTTGAGTGGATAATGGCAGCTCAGAAAATCCTCTTGAAGCCACTGCAATAGGGGAGGCCATACTCACCAACCATTTTGGACACACACTGAAACTCACCAATGTCCTTCTGGTTCCAAAACTGAATCCATCCCTTATCTCCCTTGACTGCATCTTTACAAAAAAAGACAACCATCACACGCTTTGATTTCACTGGTGTAGGAGAGTGAGTGACTCTTGAAAACAAGTTCCAACTCATTGGATCTACTTGAAACCACCTCATTGAACTGTGCAGCACCAACTTCAACCAATTTCTGAAGGCCGCAACCCACCTGACCAAGCAGGTAAGACATCCAGCATGGCATACTTGCCTTGTAAAAGCAAGTGGGAAGGTTCTAAATACCCTCTTTCCAGCCAATACTGAGTCTCAAGACAACTGCAAGGTCTTCTGGATTTCCAAGTGCACCACAACACCCTTCTCACACCACTTCAAAGATGCATCAAAACCCCTTGAGGTCATCCACATGGACGTTGTGGGGCCAATCCAACCAGCTACCCCAAGCAGCCTCACATACTTCCTCACAATTGTGGATCAATTCCCCAACTTTGTCTCCATATCTCTTCTCAAAAACAAGAGGGACTCCACCAGCGCTGTCATCAACTACATCAATAAAGCCAAACGCAAAACTGGAGAAAATGTCAAAACAATAGTCTCAGACAACAGAGGAGAATTTGTCAGCAACAATCTGGCTTCCCATCTGAAAAAAAAGGGATTTCTCACCATTTCTCTTCTCCCCACATCCCACAGCACAATTGCATGGCCAAACAAATGAATTGGACTGTCCTTGAAAAGACTTGGTTTCTACTCCTTCATAGCAAATTCCCAAAGTACCTATGGGGAGAGGCATTCAACACTGCTGTGGACCTCTGCAACATTCTGCCATCTTCCTCAAATCACTGGAAGACCCCAAGAGAACTGTGGTCAAAAACACCCTTCAACTATGGTTTCCTACAACCATTTGGATGTAAGTTTTCCTACCTGATCCCAAAGGCCAATCAAACTTCCAAAATTGAGCCTCCTGGGAGAATTGGCTACTTGCTAGGGTATGTCCACAAATTTTATAGTTACAAAGTATTTGACCCAGTAACCAAGAAAGCGGTTGTCACCTCAAACATCAGGTTCTAAAAAGACAAATTCTATCCTGCCAACTGCAACAAGAGGTTGATTCAACTGGTCAACAAAGAAGACAGCATAAATCACCCCTCAATGCCTCCAGAACTGTCTGAATTAATACCAACTCCAGAAGTAATACCAAAGGAAGGGCCGATTGAACCCTCTGATTCAAATTCAACCACAACACGCTCAAATGTCTCAGCCAACCTCTCCAAATCTCACATCATCAACCACTCTTGCCATGAAGGATCAAAGATTGGAGCAGCAAATGAAGTTCTTCTCACCTATGTTGAAGAAAAGGACCCAACCACACTCAAGCAAGCCCTGCACTCAAAGAACCGACTAGAATGGATGGAGGCCATGAACAAGGAAATCCTGAACATGATCACATTCAAAGTCTGGGAAGAGGTCAACGCCAAACAAGTCAAGAGCCCCATCAAATGCATCTGGGTGTTCCACACTAAATGCAACAATCAGAAAAGGATCATTGAGTTCAAGGCCCAACTATGCGCCAAAGGATTCAACCAAACTCTGGGAGTGAACTACCAAAACTCCTTCTCACCCACTGGTGAAAAGCATCACTGCGACTTCTGATCTTCTTTGCTGCCAAACACAAGCTGTCCTTCCAAAAAATTGGTTTCAAATCAGCATTCCTAAATGCTCTTTTAGAAGAGAAGATTTAAATCAAGACTCCCTTGAATGTACCCGTCAAACCTGGAAAAGGTTTGAGCTCCTGAAAGCACTCTACGGTCTGAAGCAAGCACCCAGAGCCTGGCACCACATCTTAGCTCACTGGCTGATTTCCAATGGCTTTAATGAAAGAAAAAATGACAGATGCATATTCTGGAACTTGAACAACTGGCTGTACGTCCACTTTGAAAAAATTTCCATCTTCAGAAAGACTCCCTCTCTGTTTATCAACAAGATCAAATCCGGGTTTGAAATCAAGGACCTTGGCCTGTCCAAGCTACTCCTTGAAATAAATGTTGATTAATCCCCAAATGGCTTCAAGCTCTTGCAACAGACCTACATAGACTCTCTCATCTCACAATACTCCCTTTCAAAGCAAAAACTGTACTCAACGCCCTTTCAACCTTACTCCAAACTTCTGCCATTGATGGACAGCAAACATGAGGACTTCTGCACATCAAATTTAGACTAAAGAAAACTGGTTGGTGAGCTGCAAAGCCCGCCCGGACATTACCTTTGCCACAAAATACCTCTCTCAGTTCCTCCAAGAACCAAATATTTGTCACTACAACGCAGGTCTTGGAATACTCAAGTATCTCCAGCACACCAAGAACCTGGGGCTTCTGTACCCTCATACTACACTCCCAAACCAATCTCTTGAAGCTTATGTTGACTGTGACTGGGCGACGTGCCCATCAACCAGGAGATCAATCAGTGGAATGATAATTCTCTGGAACAGACATTTCATCAACTGGAAATCAAGGAAAAAGCCGTCTGTCACCCTGTAAACCACTGAAGCAGAATACAAGTCAGTATTCAACACTACAAAAGAAGTCCTGTGGCTCAAGGGCTTTATTCAAGAAATCTTCCATGTGACCTTCTCCAAACCCACCTGCATCCATGAAGATAATGACTGCGCAATCAAGCTGGCCAACAGCTTATCAAATCAAGCCTTCTTCCACACAAAACACATCCACATCCACCATCACTTCATCAAGGAGGAGGTATCCAAACAAGAAATCAAACTGATTAAGGTCAAAACCAACACCAATGCCGCAGAATTTCTCACCAAACTGGTATTGCTCATCAAGCTGGCATTTTTGTTGGAAACCATCAATGTTGGTTAAGAGATTGTTAAGCATGGGAGGGTGTCTGAGCTACAATGCTGAACACTCAGGGCGCCATTGCTCACACAATTGTCACCTGACGTCACTGCCTGTTGTGCTTGTTCCGCCTGCATGAAATGTGAAGACTCTATGTTGAGTCAAGACTGTGTCTATTTAAAGAAAGCCTGATCCCGCCCACAGCTGATAAAACCACCACCCTTTGGTTGGTCTCTGTCTACTGTAGGTTTGCCGTTCAGGTACACAAGTTTCCTTGCTTTCTTGTTTGTTTCTGCTCTGTTTCTTATCTTGTACAAATCTCCTTTTTGCTCCTCTTCAACCTCTAACTCATCAGTTGCATCTGAACTCTCAACCCTTTTTTTCAGGTCTAAGTAGTGGTTTGGGTTGTAGAATGTTCATTGCAGAGTCTTTGGTCTCATATTAATCTTTAAAGTTCTTGGTCTTTTCAGGTGATTATCTCATTGTGCTGGTTGTCTCATTCTCATTCTCATTCCAATTTTCATTTTAATTTTCTGAAATCAATTGGTCTTTTCAGCCTCTTAATATCTACAAAAGTAACAAAAACAGAAAATAAAAATAAAAATAAAAATAAAAATAAAAATAAAAATAAAAATAAAAATAAAAATAAAAATAAAAATAAAAATAAAAATAAAAATGAAAATGAAAATAAAAATAAAAATAAAAATAAAAATAAAAATAAAAATAAAAATAAAAATAAAAATAAAAATAAAAATAAAAATAAAAATAAAAATAAAAATAAAAATAAAAATAAAAATAAAAATAAAAATAAAAATAAAAATAAAAATAAAAATAAAAATAAAAATAAAAATAAAAATAAAAATAAAAATAAAAATAAAAATAAAAATAAAAATAAAAATAAAAATAAAAATAAAAATAAAAATAAAAATAAAAATAAAAATAAAAATAAAAATAAAAATAAAAATAAAAATAAACATAAAAATAAAAATAAAAATAAAAATTAAAATAAAAATTAAAATTAAAATTAAAATTGAAATTGAAATTAAATCAATAAAAATATCAAGGAGTGGGAAATACATAAATGTTATTGCAGAAATGGATTCCCCACCCAAAACAAGGTAGGGTCACTCACCCACCCCACCCTTGAAATATGACTCCTTCATATTTTAAATAATTGAATAAAAATTGACCAAAAAGTCATGGTACCAATATTGCACCTTTTGGCCAATTTAATATTTCATATGTATTGTCACATATAGGTTTCACACCTAAAATTCAGTCAGAATTGAGGTGTTGTGTATATTTTAGGAGTTACACACAGAAATGTGTTATGTCACAATTTTGTGCACAGCTCTGCATCCCTATACAACCCCTTTGCATCACCCTCCTACGTACAGAAGTCCCATGCGCAGCCAATTTTTCCACGCACGCAGCAGATCCTACCCCGCGTGCATCTGAATGGACTGATCCCTGCGTCAGGATCAGTTGTGACAAATCTGAAGGCAGGTACTGCCAACTGGAGCTACAACCTAGTAAGGTTTACCTAGTATATGTAATAAGTTGACATATTCATTGCAAATGATCTAAAAACCATAAAAAATTAACAAAAATATTATATAATTAACTTAAAAATAATTTAAATAATAAATCAAATATTGAAGGTAACCACAAAACAGACTGATCCTGACCTTTGAAGATCACAAAACACTAAAAAGAGAAATTATTAAAAATGACCTAGGTGCTGATAACATGATGGAAAATAAATGAATATCCACATCTTTCCACTCTAAAACAATATTAATAGTGTCAGCAACAAGACAATGAGACTTTTACAAATGTCTGCACAGCGCATATGTCTTATTGGTATAGTGGTTAAGTACTAGGCTCAACTTACATTTTCTGACACCTAGGTTGCTGGTTCAACCCACCATAGAGACAAGAATGAATAAAAATGAGAAGTTTTAGAACTATATAATAAATTTTGATAATATTTTATAAGCATGTTTTTATGAGTATTGATTAGGGAATTAAAACTTTGGCAATATATATTATAAAGATGGGGATCCAATATAACTTTAAATTAAGTTATGAGGACTCAGATGCGTCTCAAATATTGATATATAACTTCCAAATAAGTTCCCTTCCTTTGGGGACAAGCTACAGTAATTAATTTAAGCTATACTCTCCACTCTGTATCAGCCAATCACATAATCTTAATATTATCCCCCTTGAGGATGTGATTATACTTTAATATACTTTCCTGAGCCTTGAGAGCGTCCACTCAGAGAGACCTGAGCTTAGTTGTAGAGTATATAACTTTTGGGGTATGTAAATAGGAACCTTTACATTGAAAATCCCCCCAATGAGCACTAGTACCCTATTTCTCATTGGGCAGGATGTGATGGGGTTCTGAGCCCTTGAGGAAGAAACCAGGGAGAGACTAGCAATCCCACGATGATTCCTTGAGTCCTCTGAGCTCTCCTGTTACCTTAAAAGAGGAGGGTCTTCACCCTATAGCCCCTTCCTCACCAGTTGTATATAATTATTTATTTTTAATAGAATACAGAAAGAGTTAACAAGCCCATTAAACTTAGTCTCAAGAGGAGATTGACTGGGGCTATAAACTTTAGAATTATAATCAATTAATAATCTTATTGGCAAATCCAATTTTGAGTGGAAGGTCTGAATTGGAGTAGTAACCCCTGTGTGTTACTACTATAAAGGGTGTGAGCTAATTTATAAGCAAAGCTCCTTTGAGCTTCATTTATTTGGAGCCAGGCCCCTTGCCTTTTATAAAGGTTTAATTTTTGGCTTTTTGTACTCATAATACCTTGGTATTGTTCGAGTTTGTGAGCTTTTAGCTATTTTTTGATTTATTTGAGCCAAAAAATGACTTTCATATTGACCTGTTTCTTATTTTGCAGGTTTAACCACAGCCAAATATAGCAGTAGAGGTTAAATCCCTGAGAAATATTAAAAATGAAGGATAAGTGCAGAATGATCAGAATTACACCATTAACAGATTAAGAGATCATGTGGCCAAAATAGTACAGAAATCCAGTAGATCTGAGGACAGCTGATTGACAGCACCAAGTGGACGTGCTAAAATTTCCCTGACTGGCTTACCAGCCTCAGCCCATGAGAAGAACCCTCTCTATGTGCCCTGAGAAGCTCATTATCACCCCAAAAGGTATTTATACAGACCTCTTTGGATGTATTATTCCCCATCAGTTTACCAGGATTTTATTATTATCAATCAGACACTGTGTCATTTTTGATCAAGTGCTTATAACGAGATAAGCAAGTGATTTATGAATTAGTCTGTAGTATTATTATTATTTCTCAAAAAAATCAAACTGATTCATGAAAATATAGTCAAGCAATCAAAAACAACTTCTCTGAAACCCTTTAACTGAATATTTGCAGGCTTTCTGTGGAATTATTTCTCAGAGTAAGTATTTCCCTTCCTGCCTTGGCCATTGTGCTGTTTTTCCCAGCCATATCAGTGAATAAGTCCTTGTAAGGCACCCATTATTCATTCCAAGGTTCTTAAACTGCCTAAGAAGGCCCCTTGAAGAGAGGTTGTCTGTCTGTAAAGATCCCCAGTATTATAATACTGTGGCCCCTCTTTTTATAACATATTGAAAAACCTTCTAACCAAACCAATTAAACCTTGCACAAGCTCTTGAAGTATTATTATTTGAGCTCTTTCAGTGTATATTTTTGGAATATTATTTTTCCAGTATTTTCATCACTCTCTGTAGCTAAAGGACTTCAAGGTTCCTGGTATCAGAGAGCCCACAAGTAAATCATTTACTAAAATTATAACAAAGGCTTGAATTCAGCAAAAAGAAATTGAAAAAAGGCATAATCTAGTAATTTTGAAGGTTTTATTTTAGCCTGGGCCTGTAAATGATCTCATGATCACTAAAAGATGAATCATATGGGATTGATCCGCAAAAAAGGCTCCTACCAACCCAGTGTGTACCAATCATTTGGCTCAGAACCTTTCTTTCAAGGATTGAATTTGGAAGCCTTCTAATTCACAAAGAAAGCCAGTTTATTTGGGAAAAATTGCACCTGATTCTGAAAAGTGGATTTTAAATTTTTTAAGAGCTCTATAAGCAGTAACCACAAATAAAAAATCATCAAAATGTTTGATCTTGGTATCTGAAAACCACTGAGAATCAGGTTGACCACAAGTTTTGAAGTATTTTTAGTCAGTTCTTTCTCCCAAATTTGACTCTAAATCATGGGAATAACAATATTTACCAATTAATTTATGATAAAATCATTCATTTGGTCCAATTCAGGTTGAAATTTTTTTACTATAGGCCCTTTTAGTTCATACTTTTATCTCAATTAAGACATTTATCCATCAAAAATCATGATAAAACCTTAAAATTTTGAAATGGATAAGATTTTTTTGTTTTCATTAAAAAAAGAATAAGACATTGGAAAACTACAAATTTCTCTCTTGCCTCATTGCATAAATCATTTCCCTCCTTTTCTATTTGAAGCATCAAAAAAATTTGATTGACATAGTTCAGAACTAAAGGTCTATTTTTTGAAGAAAAACTTTGAAACAAAGCTCCATCAACATGGTCTTTAATTTTCCATCAAATGGGTCATACCTGATCCAAAGCACTCTTGAAAATCATTTGATTCTTCTTAAAACTGTGAAAAATCAAATAAAGGTAAAATATAATCATGAATGCTCATTAATAAATTCCAATAAATCTTTTAATCTTGCATTTCAAGTTTCAATTATGTCATCATTTTTGAATTCAATCTTCAAATCCCTCACATTCCCTTGAATTATATAACCCTTTATTTTAATCAGGCCAGACAATTAATCAAACTAAGTTCTTGTTCATCTTTGAATAATAATTTCTCACATTGCCTGTACAATGAATTATCACTCAATTTTCAGCACATTTCAATCATTCCAAGTATCTAATCCTATACCTTCTATTGCACACCTAGACTTTCTTTCACCTTTCTTTCATTGATTTTTATTTGCATCATGTTCCATCTGCTATTCATGTCTGCTTTATATATTTTTTAAATTATAATCATTCATATTCAATGTGCTTCTCATGTCTGATTTCTAAATTTTTAATCATTGAATTAGCCTTTCATTTGATGATAATATTCATTCTCATCCTGAATTTACTGCATGTACATTTTTTATGCACTTTATTAAATTGAAAAAAGATCAGAAATTCCTCAGGTTTTACTAATGTTCCAATTGAAAATGTAAACAATAGAAGTGGGCCAATTCAAGTGAACTTTTTTTAGCAATTATTTCAGAATTTTTTGGTTGGAGACAGACCTAGTTCTTATGAAAAATGAAATCATGATTTCAAAAAAATTATGTGTTTTTAACAGGGCTCAAAGGCTGGTTTTAAACAGGATTGGCTGTGTGGTATGCCACCATACCAATCCTCAATCACCCAACAATCTCTTTCCAAGAAATTGCCATTTTTGTTCTGTAATAAATCAAAGTTTATTTAAACAAATACAAACAGTTACACCCATAAATGTTATTTTTTTCTTTGTTTCAAAAGGCACAGTGACCACTTGAAATTTCTGGCAGAGTTATTCAAATTCTTGGGTGGGCTTGTGAAATTTTCAAGAGGACTTTCATGCCTTGCTGAAAGGCCTGATTCCACTGATTAATGGCCTTGACTTGCTTTGATAGGGTTCTGGATTGGTTCTTATAGGGCCTTTGTCACTTGACAATTCAAAGTGATTTAATTGTAAACTGGAATATTTTACCAGGAAAAGTATTATCTCATCCATAGAATAGGCTGTAGATTACCTTAAAATCATAAATATTTTCAATTTATATTTTTTCCTCAGTTATTTAATTTCATAAATTTTTGCATACTCTGAATAAAAAGTGTTACATTGAGTATTCTGAATAAAAAGTGTTACATTGATCTTGTAAAAGTCTTCTTATAAAAAATTCCCCTCAAAATTGCACTTTAATTAAAAGTATCAAAGTTGAAAATTGA
The DNA here is from genome assembly GCA_025617555.3 of Puccinia polysora. Classification (NCBI taxonomy): domain Eukaryota; kingdom Fungi; phylum Basidiomycota; class Pucciniomycetes; order Pucciniales; family Pucciniaceae; genus Puccinia; species Puccinia polysora. The sequence continues at coordinate 42,490,633 of CM062630.1, forward strand.
AGATAGCCTCCTAAATTCAAGATTTATTGTAGTGTTTTTTTCTTCCCTTTTTCCTAAATAAACCTAATTCCTTTTCCCATTTTTAGTATTTGTGGTGGTTGGGTGACACTGATTGACTGAAAAGGGATAAATTCCAGTAACTTCTATTTAAACCATATTTGCACCCTAGACTGATTCATCAAAACATCAGATTATGTAACAAAAAGGATCAGTTTTCCATGAATTCTTAACAAAAAGTGCCATAGTTTCATCTCTTTACCTTGAAAAAATTTTAAAACACCTTTTTTTACAATTCTACACCATGATAATATCCAACCACCTCTTAATGCTGAAATTTCATGTAATATTATCAACATATAACCAGGATTAACTTTGAACCAAATTCAGTGATAGTATCTTTTCAAAATTCCACAATTATTTGGTCCACCATTATCTTTGAAGGATACCCTTTGTCAGGTTCTTTTCAAGCTCCAGGTTTCAATCCAACCTTTTCTCTGCAGTTAAAGCCTGATTATGAGATGTTTTCTGGAATTAAAAATTTTTCTTGCATTTATTTCAATAAATTTTTGGCTTGTTTTCAATTGGGTATATTTCAAACATCACAACCCCTTGTTACCTCTGATTTTTTTATAACTTTAAGGATTGATGATTTATTATTGGATAAATACATATATATATATTTTCACTCTTTTTTAATGTTACCACTGGTAGCTAATAGGGACTAGAGGTGATTTGGATCTAGAAGGTTGATAGGATTTTTTTTCAGCTGAAATAGGAGGGGATGATGATTTGGAAGGGGTTCCTAGTCCATTCAGAATCCAGTAGGTCAATTTTAAGCTGTAGGATCTGGTTAGAAGTTTGAGATTTGGTTGGATTCAGGTGGTGGTTTAGGGAGACTCTTGAGTTGATTGTGAGGTGATTAGATTGAGGAGAAGTTTCAAATAATTTCTCTGAGATCATTTATATAAATAAGGAAAATATTTGAACCACAGGGGTTTGAGTCTAAGAAACAAAATTCCATGACAATGAGAGGCAAAAGAGGAAACAAAACTTTGAACCACGGAAGTTTGAGTCTCAGAAAAATGAGCTGAGGAAATTTAGAGGCACAAGAGGAAGCAAACCTGATGGCAGGGAAAAGCATGATGAATAAAGGTAGACAATGAAGACAAACCAAACAGATTTTGAATGTAACTGCACACCTTTTAACCACAGGGTCTTGAGTCTCAGCAACAAAAGTTGAGTACAATGAAAGGCACAAGATGAAACCAACATGATATCAAAAGAAAGAATGAAAATTCAGAATTCAGTTTGAAATGTAGAAATTGAAATTAAATAGGGTGGATAAGTTAAAACCTGATTTCAGGGAAAATTAGAATGAATGAAGTCAGACAATTAAGAAAAAACAAAAATATATTGACTGAGGAACTGGTGCAATAGGGTGAGAGAGGGGATTTATGAACAAAAATTTTATTGGGTGTAGCCTGGAGTCTGTAGTGGTTTTCTGTGCTGCCCCTTGAGATTTCCACACCTCCCCTCATTCAAAACTCACAAGATGGATGGCTTGAATCACCCAATTATTATTTTGAGTTTTAAGAGCCTTGGTGCATTTACTGACCAGTATTTCAATGGTGGGAACATAAGCAATTTTGAAGAGGGAGGTCCCAAACTTCTCACACATTCAATTTAAGACAACATCACTGTGCTTGGTGATTTTTTGACAAAAACCATTGACTTCAAGCGCTATAGAGCTTTTATTATTGAAAAAAAACTTTGGGTTTTTGGATGAAAACTGATATAAAATTCATAAGTTGAGTGAGTAATTGCTGAAATCTCTGTGACATACCAAAATTTAACACTGCAGGCGCACTCACAGGCCCTCATCTTTTGTTTCAAACCCCCCCTGCCTAGTTTTCCATTTCTCTGTTCAGTTCCTTTTGTCCGTTCACCCTTCTCTTTCTACCAGTGTCTTGTTGTTGCTCCAACTCTTGCTCTTTGCTTTCCTCTTTTTTCTTTCCTCGCTTGTCCCTTGTCCTCACCCTACCTCTCACATTGTAAACCCTTTCTTTTCTCTTCTTGCTTTTACCTTGTCCTCACCCTGCCTCACACTTCCTCAACCTCACTCTACCACTCACACCCTCAACCATCACAACACTACTCAATCACTGGCTCCTTCCATTCCAATTTTCTACCTTTGAAACACATCTGAGTTTCTCACTTTGTTGTTCTCATTGGGTGAGAATTTGATGTACAAATATTCCATTTCATTGGTCTGACCTTGCCCTCCTGCTGCCTCCTAGTCTTGAGCTCCTATCTTCATCCTCCTAGTGTCATCATGCCTCTATCTCCACAGGGTCTTCTTAAATCTCCTAGGTGGTATGATCCAGTCTTCTCAGTACTGTTCATAACCTTCTCATTGTGCCTTCTTTCATGTACCTATGGATTTTATCATGGATTTTCTACCGCCCACAGACTGGCTTGGGTCTTTAGAAATTGAACCATCTGCCCCCACAATTTCTTTAGTAATGTTAACTCCTGGATGAACTTTTACAGAGCTTGTTATTTGTCTTTGGTGGTGTTGGAGAAAGTCAGTTTTTTCTTAGCCTTTCAGGAGATGAGATTGCCATTGAAAAGTGATAGGTATCCCAAGTACAATCTTTGAGTGTTGGGAAATTTGGAATATTTTGAGTTAGTGTAAACAGACAGCTGATACAGGGAACCAGAACCCCAGAGATGGATGCCATAGTGGAAGGTGGTTGAGAGGTAGTGGAAAAGATGGGTCATGGTGTTCTATTGCACAAAGCCTGGTGTTTCAAGGTACTGTGAGAGTTACAACATGGCATAGGAGATTTCAAGCCTTTTAGAGATAGACCAGTAATTGATAGAGCCAAGTACCCATCAATAGTTAATTCCACATTTTTCAAAAGCCTTGTTTTTTTTGTCTATAGATCTTACCAGGAATGTGTTGGGGACCCTGAGAGTGGAAAGTGGTCAACAGTTGAGATGTTTGTAGTTTTGAAGGATTTTCAGGGTGTAGATTTCTTGGGAGACATAAAGTTTGGGGAGGTTAGGCCTTGTCATCTTGAGGCCAAGAAGATGCTTGGCCTCCCCCAGATCCTCCATGAAAAAACCATTGTAAATGAGAGTTTTTAAACACCCAATTTCTGGAATGATAATGACCCTGTCATCAACATAGAAATGCACAAATCATTGAAATTCCAGAGTTTGGGACAAAAAGAGGCAGCAATCGGAGGAGAAAGGGTAAATTTTGATGGAAAGTAAAAATTTCCTGAGCAAAGAATATCAGACCCAAGGGGCTTTCTTCAGGCCATAGATTGCCTTGTGGAGCAAGAGGCAGGACCACTCTGGAACATCAATGACAACTGGCATATGCAAGTAAACCAGTTTGTCTAAGTCACCATTGAGGAATGCATTCTTAGCATCCATTTGATGAATTTTATAGCTGTTTCTCAACCCAATGACCAGTGCCAGCCAGAGACTGGAGGACCTGCAAGTGTAAGTGAGAAGCCCCTCCTAAATTTCTTTCTTGATGTCCTGTGGACACAGGAAAGCTATGAATTCTGTTCCCTGGCAATTTGAGCTTTCTTTGATGCAAAAAACCTATATTGGTTTTAGTAGACCAAGTAATGAGGGTTCTTTGACAACTAACCACACCCCAAGTTTGACCATAGTGTTGATTTCTGCACTAAAAACTTCCATCTGTCTTAAAGATTTGGGAAGCCACATTGCTTCTTGGTATGTCCTTGAAGCATGCACTGTGAGGAATTCTCTAACAAGATGAGCTTTCCACCTTGTGGAGAGAATGGCAGAGGCATAAATTTAGCTGGTGATGTCTTTTGGGTAAATTTTGGATGTGAGGATGTAATTCCACCTAGGCTTCACTTTGAGGGGGCAAAAGGGTGCAGAACTTTTAGGGGGATCAGTGGGCAGAAGAGTGTCTTTCAGAGTTTCTTGGACAGAAGAATAGCTAAATGCAAAATCAGAGGAGGGATTGGCCAGTTCTAGCTGAGCCAATTTTCCTCCATCAGGAAATTCACAAGCTATCTTATGGTTTCAATCTCAGAGAAATGAAGTTGAATTTCATTGTAGGGGGAAGTTTTGTTGAGTATGGAGATTCCAGGAAACAAAACTTCCACAAAGTGTATTTTGTGTGTGAAGACAATCTGATTTTTGGAAGTAAGGACTTGGAAGTTGTGCAGCCCCATTTCATAGCCAATGAAGATGGCCTTGATCAACGTGTCTCCAAATTTTTCATCACACTTGTGTTTGGGAAGATTGGCATCAAAAAATAATTGAAAGGTATGGAGTTTTCCCAAATTAAACAGCCAGCCAGTGTTTAGAGTTTTCCATCCAAGGCTCTTTGAGGGTGTTAAATTTTACAAGAAGACAGGGGTATAAAATGAAAATTACCATAAATTTGCCAGAAGCCTGGCTTCTTTGAGAATTTCATGGGATTTTTTGAAGATAATTTTGTTCCCTCTCTATTCCATGGGGTTCTGCTGAGGCATGTAAGAGGCCATAATTTGAAGTTTGATCCCATTGGATTGGTGAAATGAGTGCAACTTGCTACTTTTGAATTTGCCACCCCCAATTGAATGGGACGGTGAAACTGGATGATTGGGATTCTCAATCCTTTCCCAAGAATAGAAGTCTTTGAGGTGGGTAAGAGCTTCTGATTTTTATTTGAGGAGGTAGAAAAATTTATCACCAGTGAAGCAGTTGGTGATTTTGAGGAAGTAATCAAAAACACTGATCAAGGGTGGATCAATGCAACTTCTCAGATCCATCTTCAGAGTGTGCAGAGGATGTGGGGCTTGAGGGAGAGAAAATGGAAAGGGTATTTGAGTTGATTTTGAAAGCAGGCAAGATTTTGTCACATGGATGACCTGCTCTGCAATAGAGAAGCTTTTGATGGACAACTGAGACTCAAAGCACCATGAGCTCCTGGCCAGTGTGCAAGGTGTTGTTCAGAACCATGTAAAGTGGAACAATGCAGGTTCCATTCAAAATTGATGTGTTGAAGAGGATCCTTTTGCAGTAAATAAAATCAAATGTAGAGGAGAAAAACCACCTGATATTGCAGCCTTTGTCATAAAATTGGCCAACACTGATGAGAGAGTTGGACATCTGGGGAATTTGGAGGGCCTTGATTCCAATAAAAGCTCCATCTGGGATAGAGACAAGAACCACTCCCTTGCCCACCATTTCCAGATGATTATCATGGGTGTCACACAACCACCCCATGTAATGTAGGGCAATCTTAGACAATCTTGAATGCAAATGAAGAGATTTAGTGCAAGGGACTAAGTGAAAGGTATCAAGGCTAACTGCAAAGTTTGATTAGTGGCTTGATGGCCCAAAAAAAAATGAGAGGGATGAGGTGTTGCAATAGAAGGGAATTCAAGCCAATTCTGGTGTGAAGATTGGATTTAGAAAGATGCAAAAATTTATGAAATTAACTGAATGAGGAGACAATCTTCAGGAAGGCAATGCAGACTTTATTAGGTAATCCAAAGGTGACTAGATACAACCTGATGGATGGCCAACTAAAGCTAGGTATCAATGAGGAAATGAATGACAGGAACAGAATGGGAAAATAAAATAACAGTACAATTGTTTATAAGGTTGTATTGTAGGTGCAAGACAATAGAATATGAGTTTACAAGGACATAATGGATGAGAAAGGAAGGAGTTAAATGTGATGAAAATGAAAATATGAAGATTTATTTTATGCAGGGTAAGGGGCTAGCCCATTTATGAACTATACAGTCAATGTGGCTATCTAGACATGATTTCAAGCTAGTATGGGTGCATGACTGGCAATGGACGTCTGAGGGCCAATGATACCCAGAGTGGAAGAGCAAAGCTCAAATGGATGGTTGATTTTATTAGAGTTAACTGCAAAGATTTGCAAGTATATACTGATTTTCCAAGATTGGAAGGTTATTACGCAAGTCAAAGGTGTTAGAATTTTTTGTCTACTGTTAGTGTTGCCTGAATCTTGAGTGCAACCTGCCTTGTAGTCATTCACCTTATGCGGTCTCTGATGGCCCAGTATTGAATATTTATTATTCATTTCCAGTTATTTCTTCAACCACTTGTCAGCCTCTTTTGTACTTAGCCTACTTAAGCCAGCTGAACCTCAAGTGAATGAACATCCATCCATTTTTACCTTACATTAACCGGAGTGCTCCCCTCTTGACTCCTCGGATCCGCTCTCCTCTTGGCGACACAAGACATCTCCCTATCATCTCTCTGACCCTTCCACCCGGAGCTCATCATCCTTTGATTCCTTCATCTCGAGCACCAGATCTAAAATTTCACACGGTTAAAAGCCAAAATGCTCCCCTGATCATTCTCCTTTTGGAATTATCCTCTCATCCTGGTCACCTTGATTTTCTTGCTCTATGATTCTACCTTGCCAAGTCCCTATGTCCAACAATCTTTCCGCCATCATCATTCCCACTTGGCTTAATAGCGGCCAATGCATCATCAAATTTTATTGCTAAACCTATCAAGCATTAATCTTGCCTAATTTGTTGCTCGATCAAACGGTCCATCTTTTTCAACCTTTCAATTGGGCCCTCTCAACATTTTCCATCTTCTTGTCCTCTTGAGAACCCTGTCTTGGTATCTCAGTATCTTTCTCAAACTCATCCTTCCTATTGATCTTGCTGCCCCGCTCCATCCACTCGAATCGTGTTTGGTTGATTGCATCCTCAGCATTATTGCTCCCATCAAAGCCTCAATTCAACCAATCAATTACGAGCTCCTTTACCACCTCTATTTTGCTCGGTCGCCCCATCAAGTCTTGACCATGCGCTTGTTTGATCTGTCGCCTCAATCCTCTCGGTTCTTCAATATGCCATTGCTTGTTCTTTTGGTCACTCCTCAAGTATCATCACTTGGCTTGGCTACTCAATTGATCTGTTGCATCGATTGCCATCTCAGCTTGCTTCTGTGTCAACCGCTTGCCTGTTGCTCAGCAGTCGCCGTCATCTTATCCTTTTGAGCGCTTCGACTTGCTACTTAGATTTCGCGCCCTCACCATCATCAATATTTATTCGGTCAATTGATCTCTTCACTTTTTGGCTCAAACTCATCCTCTCTCCATTATCATCCATTCAATCTCATTGATTATCGAACTCGCACCCGTCCGTCTGTTCGCTACTTAAGTTGTTGCATTCATTCAACAACCTTGGTTCATCATCTCAGCCTCCTCATTGGTTGGTGATCTCTCCTGTCGTGGACCTTGTTCTCTTCGCCTTGGTTCCCCAGCTTGGTCGGTCCTTCTCCATCTCCTAAACAATTGAGCAACAGCTTCACCATCTTTGCTTGATCATCTTTATTGATCTCACGCTTGCTTGGTCAACCACCAACTTATTTTGTCGCCTCTTCGCCGCAACTGTCTCAAATCATCTATTTTTGGTCCGGTAGCTACCTATTAAATTCTTCCATGATTATTGCTCCCTTGTGAGCTAATCTTATTGATTGTTGCCGTTACTATCAGACCTGGGTTCAAAAATTATGATTGGATCATTTGTGTTACTTGTTGATGTAATATACTCCTTTGTAGTTCAACTGTAGTCCAAAAATCACAAGTTTTCCTTCCTCTCTAATGGAATACACCCTTATTGCAGAGTTCAAACATCTCTTCATTCTATGTTGTAATGTTGGATTTAATAGACATGCAAGATTCCTGAAGTTCCCACCTCATTATTTCTGTGTTTAACCTCCCTCAAGCTTCAGTCAAGGGGGTGTGTTAGAATTTTTTGTCTACTGTTAGTGTTGCCTGAATCTTGAGTGCAACCTGCCTTGTAGTCCTTCACCTTATGTGGTCTCTGATGGCCCAGTATTGAATATTTCTTATTCATTTCCAGTTATTTCTTCAACCACTTGTCAGCCTCTTTTGTACTTAGCCTACTTAAGCCAGCTGAACCTCAAGTGAATGAACATCCATCCATTTTTACCTTACATTAACCGGAGTGCTCCCCTCTTGACTCCTCGGATCCGCTCTCCTCTTGGCGACACAAGACATCTCCCTATCATTTCTCTGACCCTTCCACCCGGAGCTCATCATCCTTTGATTCCTTCATCTTGAGCACCAGATCTAAAATTTCACAAAAGTTGGGGAAGTGAACGGCAGCATTGATGTTGTGCTTTGTTTGTGTCACGCTTATGAAGTGAGGTAGATGGTACTGAGGAAAGGGATATTTTGAAGTGAATAAGACAATGACACTTAAACTTGGAGCATGACAGTTTCCCAGGTATAAAGCTGCAAGCTCCTGCAAGCAATTAGATGATTTCCCATTGGTTCCAAAAGCTGTTACCCACTGTATACCCTGTATCTTACTATACTATTAATTTCTTTAAATAAATTAGATTTAATAATTTCATCATCCTCTTCTTTTCATTTTGAGAAATTTATCCGCAAAAAAAAAGATTTGTTCCATGTAATTCTGCCTGTGGTCTTTGGGGTAAGTGCAATCAATTTTGTCTTTGGAAATTGGCATGTTTGCTCCCCTAAAATAGGGGGTTGTTGGTCCATACCCCAGAGGCATCTACTAGTGAAGTTTGAAGTCAAATTTCTGCTCTGCGTGTAAGCTATCACATTCCCCCTGTACCACACATTGAGTTTCTTGGAGTGCCAAATCCAGGTGAGTGAAGAAAGAGAAAAACTTAGTCAATGAAAATGAAAGCTAATATAATGAAGTTTTATCCTTTGTAGTATTACCAAGGTTATGTAGATATACAACTAATATGCCACCACCACCACCTTATTGCCGACTGTTGTCCAAATTCCAAGCTAACCAGATTGGTTCTGAGGTGCAAGGAAAAGTGCAAGGCAAGGAATGGGTCAAAGAAATAACTGAGGAAACAAGGGAGGAACAGAATGAAACCAAAGGGGGGAATGAAATTGAACGGCAAGAAGGGAATAAAGGAAACAGGGGAGAAGAAGGAAACAAGGCAGGATGGGAGGAAGGAGATAGATTGGGGGGGGACTGGAATGGAAGACCAAGGCAAGGGAGTCCAGGTGCAAGTCATGTTACCTGTTTAAACTGATGCAAGATGGTTTACTGATGATGTTGGGGAGGGTTTTTCCCAAGTTCAAAGGAAGAGAGCCTATGAAGAAATCTGGGAAGAGGATGAATGGAATGTGCTGTGGTAGACCAAATACATCCTATAGACATCAGACTACTTTTCTAGTATAAAAACCACTCAAAATCTCAAATGAACCTCAGAAATGGATTCTAAATCCAAAATAACCTATAGTCACTCAGCCAAAGTACCACCCTAACTCTCACGGATTAGAAGATACATCCCGAGAAACCTTCAGCTGTGGCAAACTCATACCCAACCAGGTGTCACATCTCTGTGGAAGACATAAGGCATGACTTTAAAACCCTCAAGTACATACCAGTGGAAGCTTACCCTCAACACCAGGACCATACACCAACCCTGTCACCTCAGGAAGAATACAGAAATAGAGATACAGGAGGCAGTCCAGCAATTCAGATCCTGTCACCCCAGCCAGAATACAGTAAGACAGGTGCAGGAGGCAGTGCAACAAGTCAGATCCTGTCACCTCATCCATAATACAGCAATAAAGGCACAGGAGGCAGTGCAACAAGTCAGATACTGTCACCTCAGTCAGAATACAGCAATACAGATTGAGGTGGCAGTGCAACCAGTCCAGATCCAGTCACCTCATCAGCATACAGCAATACAGCTCCAGGAGGCAGTCCAACCAGTCCAGATCTGGTCACCTGAACCAAACAAACATACAAATATACATACAGGAGGCTGTGAAAAAGTATGCAGGAGCAATATATGCAGGAGGAAGTGGAACCAGGCTTAACTAGAACCAAAAAAAACACCATTATTTCATGGCAATACATGTAGGTTGAATCAATTAGCACTAAAAAAACTACCATTACAACACAGAAATATATCTTATCTGCACTACAAAGAAATTTATGAAAGGCTGTGCATGCATGAAAACCCTGTACAAGCTTTTTCAAACCAGCAGAAATTCCTCATGTAACTGTAAAAAGTTTTACAACCAGCAGAAATTCCTCATGTAACTGTATCTCACTGTTCCTCACCAGAACAGGGAGAACCCTCAGGGGAAGCCTTGAGCACCCCCTGAGGTAGGATTTTTCTATTCAAGGAGGGCCTCTCTGCCCTATCCAAGTTTTATCATCATGCCATCTGGCCTATCATTCCATCTGGCTCACTAACCCAATCACTTAACCTATCAGTAGTCATCTGTGGTACCTACCCAGATAAATATTACCAGTGAACCAATTATAAAGGAAAAAAGAAATAAAAAACCAAGTTATTACCCATCTTTAACCAGTTAAACCACCCAAAAGGTGCTTGAATAAGGTTTCTTCTGTGACCAAAATATTCAGCACAAAATTAAAGAAGAACCACCCATCAATTAATAAATAACTCCTTACAGAGAAAGAGAGCACAAAAAAAAGAAACTACCAACATTTCCTGTACCTAGCCCCCTGTGGGTAAACCCACCCTTGGTTCCTCTCCTGAACCATCCCTTTGATAAACCCTGGAATTCTTTAATATTGGGATACTGGTTAAGATAAAATATATCTGATTAAAAACTAACCAATAATCCAATATATCTGGTCCATTCTTCAAAAAATCCTACCAATAAAAGTTAATGATTTTTCTAGGTCTGATCTGAGACCTATTTTAAGTCTCAAAGAAACCAGCCATTAATTTAAATAAGTTATTGTGAAGACTTACTATAGTACTAGAAGGGCAGGAAATTAAAAACCACCTTAGTCTTACTAATACTCTAAAGGAGCAGGAGTAATACAAAGTTCCCCTTCAAGGACTGCCAGAAAGCTATTTGCTACGTTATTTATATAATCCCACAGGCATCTCTACAATTGGTTTCCCAACAGTTACTGATAATCTTCATTTCTGAACAATAAACTCAAGCCTCAACAAGCAAGAAAATAACAGGAACCACTCAAGGCCAAGGATTTGAAGAAACCGCTAGGGAGAGGATCAAGGATCTATTCAGTAAACTGAAGGAGTCTTTAAATTTGGATCAATAAATCATGGAATCAGAGCCAACAAACCCATTCAATATAACTATGGATAAAGGGATAACAATAACAACCATGAACATAACCCATAACCCATATCTATATCTATACCCATAACACATCCTCATAAATCATAACTCCATACACATACACATAACCTACACCCATATCAACAAATCCATAAAATTTCCAATAAACCATACTATTCCACTAACCCATATGCATTCCAATAAACCACACCATTCCAATAACCTATACCAATCCCATAACCCATGACCATACTTACTCACCCTACCCTACTCATCAATACCCCCCTTCAGATGGGACTCTTCAATCATAAGGGTGCCGTCATTGGAACTTTCCTATCCATTTCCATCATCCTCCCCACCCTACTATTGCTTTCCTCCACTTTTTATGTCACTCAATCCAGCCCCTCAACTCTTATCAAACACCCTCCCAACCCTGGTCTCAATTTCAATCATCAATAATACACATTGGACCCCCAACTCCACCCCTAACCAATCCATCAATCCATTTACCATTGATTTATCAAACATTGATCATCAATGGCCTCACCTTCCATGCTATCTCTGTGACCTAATGATTGATAGATTTATTCATTCCATCTTCCAATATCAACGTAAAGCCAAGCTAAACTAATTCAGGAGCAATTGGGGGTCAATTTTTTTACAAGGAAATTCCATTGTGATTGGTTGGAATCAAAACTAGTGATCAGTCTTGCAATTGACAAATCAACCAATCTTTTGACTTAGCCACCACCAATTGATCTTGCAATCAAGCAATTATTTCTTGATTGCGCAATTGGTTGCAATGAATAAGGAAAAAAAGCCTCCTCATAATCTCCTTGTCAATTTTGAGCAATGGCGGCATCACGCAACTTCCCCTGCTAATGCCAATCCCCAAAGGATTGAATTCAGTGACCCATTTCTTGCGCCCCAATGGCTGCTAAACCTTTGAAAATAGCACAATCGATCACATAAAACACTGGAAAAACGGCCTCCAACTCCTCAACTAATTCCTCCCACTCCCCGCCCGCAAATTCCTGTGCCAAAATTTTTGATTGGCCAATTGAAAATCAAATTGACAGATTGCATTTTTCTCCTTTTCAACATCAACAAAGCAAAAAAAACCTTGTTTCCCAAATTTTCAAAAATAAATAAAAACTTGATTGTGAAAAATCAATCAATTCTACCAACTGTTCCTGGCCGCCTAGCTCTTTCTTTCCCTTTTCTCTGCCAACAATGACCACCAATCCTTGTTTTGACTATCCAACTAATGTGCTGGCAACTGATTTCTCTCAAATCTCTCCTGCTCCCTGCCTGCAATTTGCCTGTGCCGTCAGCTTTTATAGGTCAATTCAAAAGTTTATTGAACAATTGAATTTTCCTCCTTGCCAACTTCAACAAAGAAAATCAAAAAAAAATCAAACCAGCTCAATCTCTGCACAATAAATTGCAATTGCTGACTAAAAAATGATCCTGCTCTTCCTCTCACAATCCCTGCCGTCCTGGTTCTTTTTTTCCTTTGCTCTTCCCACTATCACCACTATGGAAAAATTCCTAAAATTTCTTCCTTCAATTGGTCCAGGTCTGTAATAGCCACAAAAATTCTTCACTCTGCTTTCAAACACCGCAAATGGTTTGAAATCTGTCACAACTGTGACACAGGTAAATTTTTGATTATATAATACAGCTGTTGTGATTGGTCATCCTTTCAAGTATCATTAATATTTTTAAAAAATAGGGTATCACAAGTTGTAATTAGAATTATAACACCCTTTCTCCACTTTCTAGTATTTCCTTATGAAATCTATTCTACTTGTTTTCACCCTGAATTTCACTCCACTCCATTTCTGGAGTCTTCCTTCCTCCAAGTACCATCCAGACTCATTTTGAGTCTTCTTTGGGTTCTCACCCATCCTGGAGTCCTTACTTCAGCTTGATCCATTTTGGATCTCTTCTGGTACTAGGCTTCCTTCCCCTGTTAGTTATCTACCACCCTGGCTCTGTGTGACAAAATCAAGCATTCCAATTGCTTTACTTGCAACCACCCCTGACCAACATTCTTTTGGATACCACTTTGATTTCCATGATCCTCTACTTTCAAAACAAACAAAACCCAATCCCAAAGGAGTCTCTACAATTGGTGTCCCAACAGTGGCTTATTTCTTTTAGATTTTATTATTTATTAAACCATAAACAAACATTGTTAGAATACTATCCTCAAGAACTAACTCAACATTAAGAAGGCAGAAAGATGAAAACCATACCAGATAATTGAAGACCTCAAGGACCAACTCAGAGGGATTGAAGATAATAAACAAGCAGAGATTTCTTTAAGTAACAGGATGCAGCAAGAAGGACCAGGTCCTAATCAATAATTGGCTAGTGGATCTCAACTAGAAATGACAGACAAGCAATACCAGTCCACCTCCCCTGATAAAATTTTAGAATTTGAAGAACAAATCACCCATATGATCATAGTACTGATGGAATATCTAGAGAAATCCATGGCCAAAGAAACTGAATTAATTAAAGAGCTGCAAAAGTACTTGCAATGGACCCAGAAAAACAAAACTTTGAAGGATAGATACTCAGCTATGCTTAAAAATATGGATCAGCTAGACAACCTGATTCTGAAAGTTCATGCAGCCAAGAATAACAAGGAAACATAAATACCTCAGTCTCAAGCAGAACCAATACCACAGACCAGTGACAGCTACAACCCAGATATTACTGCACCAGAATTTATTACAAAAGAATCACCAGGGACATCTCAAAGTTTGGAGGAGGTCCTTACATCCCAAGCCACCAGGGAAGCACTAGTATGTGAAAACTGGAAGGCACCTGCAGAAGAACAAGTTTGGATTAGTGGACAACACATTCCTCAAATAAATGTCAAAGGATCATCAGACCCTTGGGCCAACAATATACCCACACCAATCTCACTGCGCTCTGAATCTGAAGAGTACAAATCAAAAGAAGCCAAAAAAAATCCTAAATCAGATTTGGAGAGGTTTTTGGAGGATTCTGGACCAACCTTGAAGACATGGAAGGAACCAATTGGGAAGAACTACCTGGAGCAGGATTGGACAACTCATAATTCATAGATATTCTCAACAATCAGTTGGCCAATACCTTACTTGACCAAGGGGACTGGCTTTCTCTTTATAGACACATCCCTTGGGTAGTTAGAACCAGCCTTTATTATGGAGAGGAATGAGCCAAATTATGGATTTCAAACTTGATCAATATGTATAAGGTCATCCCATTTGAGGTCTGGTGGTCAGCCCAATTGGATGAATAGGTTTCATTCCCATTGTAATTGATGCAGCAGTAAGCCTTCAGTTTCTTTTGAAGTGCTGAGGGAATGGGTGCGCAATTATCATACTTTTCATTCTCACTGTACAACATCTGAGATATATACCTAAAAAAAATATCTGAAAAGTAAAAAGAAAATAACAATAAATAAAAAACAGAAAGGAAAATCAAAAAAAGGGGGGAAAGGAAGAAAAAAAAAAAGAGGATATTCATTGCAATATGTATATATATATATATATATATATATATAATACAACAAACCATTAAACTCCAATAATCCATAAAATTCCAATAGCCCATACCTATTTCAATAACCCATAAACACCCCAATGACCCATAATTCTTCCCATAACCCATAACATTTCAATAAAATATACATATTCCAATAACCCATAACCTTTCCAATAACTCATACCCCTCCCAGTAACCCATAAACACTTCAATAACCCATAATCATATTCATAACCCATATCCCCAGCATTAAACCATACCAATAACCTTGCCCAACCCAATTCACTCCTTCCACCTCACCCAAACATGCCTCAATTTGGCAAGTTGAATAAATTCATTGCACACCAAGCTCTACAGATCCCATCCAACACTCTACTCTTGCACCATCTCCTTGATTCCTAGGTTCCAGTCTCCTCTGCCACCCCCCCCCACCTCAACCTATGCACTCTTCTCATGAAACAGAACCGTTGGTACTCCAAAAAGCAACATTGGGGCCAACATTCCCTCATCAACCCTCCACTACAAATCAAGACATCCAACTATCAGCCTTGCCCATGTGTTTGACCAAATTATTGCAAGCAAAAATGCTGGAAGATCTTTGCTCTGCTTAATTACAAATTTGATCAGAGGTCAAGAACAACTCCACTCTTGTGAAAACCCCATCAAAAAATGTTGCAAAAAAAAACAAACAGAAAATGAAAAACAGAAATGCAAAATAAATAAAAAACAACAAAAATAATAATATTAAGATATAAAAAATAGAGGGTCAATCATATCCATGAACTAATATGTTGACTGTTTGTTTGGAACCAGAGGTCAAATACCCATCATCATCAAAAAATTTATCACCCGTCCATTTGTTATTGCCGGTTGACTTGGTGGTGCTTGAAGAGTACAGCTTTGATGAATTGACTGCTTGAAGGCCAGAATTCTATGTATTTTCCACTTTTTTTGCAACCAATCATCCTGTCACGACTGCCCCTGGCGTGCAAGGGGCTGAAGGCACAGGCACTACTACTCGTAGAACTCAAGGATGTTTGATTGGATTTCAATGAAGGAGATGAAAGGAGGAGTACAAGTGATGAGAAGAGGAAGGATGAGAAGACCAGTCCAGGAGGTTGTTGAAGAGAGAGTTGTTGAATCCCATAAGAGTAACACCAGGAAGGGGCAAGGTGATATGAGTTAAGCAGGCTAGGTGAAGGTTGTCTTGTGCTGAGATGACACCTACTGGCAGGGGGACTAAACAGTAAGAAGTAGTATACTAATTCCTTGGGGGGAATTAGTCCATGAGGGAAGGAGAAGAAAGTATATGTGAGAGCTGAGAAGGAGGCCTTGAGGGATGAGTGGCTGGTGTTGCAGGTTGGAGTTCCCATGGTATTACATGTTGACTGATTGGGCTGGAGGCTGCAGTTGACTAATTGGGTGATGGGCCTATCCAGGAAGGTTTGACATTTACTGATCTGGAGTCCTGGGAGTATGGGCTGAACAGACAGTGGAGAGTATGTACTATGTATATACTAAGTGTAGTATGTACTAACTCATATACCAATTGGGTTGAGGAGTGATGAAGGTTGTACCAAGCCATGGAGAGAGTGAGAGGTCCTGAGAAGGTTGGCTGAATCACATGACAGGTGAGGTGTACATGGACATAGAGCTTACACCATACAGGGAGAGGGTGAAGCTGGTGGAAGAGGATGGAGACTGCAAGAGATGCAGAGGTAGTACTACCTGGTGGAAGGTACAGGAGTAGTGAAGTTGGGTTTGATATGAGGGTGAGTTCGATGAAGAGATTGGATTGGTTTAGTTGAAGGAGTGTCAGAACTACGGTTATGACACATCCCAAGTGAGCGCAACAGAGAAAATGGCAGATTTCTGGTCTCTCCAAACCCTCAATTGCCTGTAATCAATCTTTGCCTACACTCAACAATGGATTTGTGCTACTTTGAATATTGATTGATTGATTTATTGTAGTAGCAATTGCAAAATAGTTTGCAAACAGCAGCAGAGAACTGCCTCCAAATCCTTAGCTGATTTCCTCCAGCTCCCTGCCCGCAAATGCCTGTGCCAACAGTTTTGATTGTTTGACTCAGAATTTTCATTGACCAGTTGCATTATTGTCCTTGTTTAACTTCAACAAAGCAAATGAAAAAAAAAATCAAATGCTTGATTTCCTTTACTCAATATTTGCCTCTGATCAAAAATTTATTTGACCTACTGTGCATGTCTGTTGATTTAGTGGTTGTTGTAGCCATCAAGCAATTGGTCAAAACCAACCACAAAAAAACCACCTCCAACTCCTTGACTGATTCCTCCTGCTCCCTGCCACAATTTTTTGGCAAAAGTTTTGATTGGTTGACTCAAAATCCCATTGACCAATTGCTTTATCCCCCTTGTTACCCTCAAAAAAAGAAAATTCAAAAAAAATCAAGTAGAAGAGAAGATTGTTTTCTTTAAAAGAAAAAAAAATTGATTGACCTGCGGTACAAATCCATTGATTGAGTGATTGTGGTAGCAGTTGTGCAATCAGTTGCAAGCAACAGCGGAAAAAAACCCTCTAACTCCCTAATTGAATTACTCCCACTCCCTGCCCCCAAGTGTGTGTGCCAAGAGTTTTTATTGGTTGATTCAAAAAAAAAATCATCAACCAATCACATTATTGTTCTTTTTAACTTCAAAAAAGTGGACAAAAAAATCAAGCTAGTGGTTTTTCCCTTGGCTCTGCCCACTATAACCGCCATGAGAATTACTCAAATCTCTTCCTTTGATTGGCACAGGTTTTGAATAGCCATAAAAATGCTTTTCCCCTTTAATTCACCCTGGAAGGGGGCACCCTAAACTCAACAGACAAGCACCTAAGTATGAATTGGGAGGGCATAATAATTTCAAAGG
The DNA here is from genome assembly GCA_025617555.3 of Puccinia polysora. Taxonomy (NCBI): domain Eukaryota; kingdom Fungi; phylum Basidiomycota; class Pucciniomycetes; order Pucciniales; family Pucciniaceae; genus Puccinia; species Puccinia polysora. The sequence goes on from CM062630.1 coordinate 42,508,190, forward strand.
CTCCTGAGAAAGAGCTTAAACTTTTCCAACATTTCTCACTTCAATTATCAACTAGCAACAGGCTCCTGAAAAAGAGCTTCAACTGTTGGATCAATATTCTTTAGTACCTACCATCTCTATTTTTTTTTCAGTAAACCAAAGAACCATCACGCAGGTTTTGTGAAAAAGAGCTGAAACCGTTTCATCAACATTTTCCACTTCAATTATCAACTCCCAACAGGCTCCTGAAAAATATTTTAAACTGTTGCATCAACATTGACCGGTCCAATTGTTAACCACCAACAGGCTCCTGAACAAGAGCTTAAAATGTTGCATAAAACTTTCCTACTTCAATTCCAAACTCCTAAGCAACAGTTTAAACTGCTGATACATTAAAAAAATACCAAAAAATGAGATAAAATAAAAATTAATAATAAATAAAAAAGAGGATTTATAAAATGAATTAAAATGCTCCTAAGCAAGAGCCTAAACTACTGAATTCATCAATAAACCGAATAAGAAGAGCTCCTGAGAAAGAGCCTAAACTGCAAACAAATAAAGAAAAATAAAGAAAAAAAAGAAAAAGAAAAAAGAAAAAAGAAAAAAAAAGAAAATAAAAGAAAAGAAAAGAAAAGAAAAGAAAAAGAAAAGAAAAATAAAACAAAAATAAAACAAAAATAAAGAAAAATAAATAGAAATAAATAGAAATAAATAAAAATAAATAAAAAATGAAAAATGAAAAAAATGAAAAAAAATGAAAAAAAATAAAGAAAATAAACAAAAATAAACAAAAATAAATAAAAATAAACAAAAATAAACAAAAATAAACAAAAATAAACAAAAATAAACAAAAATAAACAAAAATAAACAAAAATAAACAAAAATAAACAAAAATAAACAAAAATAAACAAAAATAAACAAAAATAAACAAAAATAAACAAAAATAAACAAAAATAAACAAAAATAAACAAAAATAAACAAAAATAAACAAAAATAAACAAAAATAAACAAAAATAAACAAAAATAAACAAAAATAAACAAAAATAAACAAAAATAAACAAAAATAAACAAAAATAAACAAAAATAAACAAAAATAAACAAAAATAAACAAAAATAAACAAAAATAAACAAAAAATAAACAAAAATAAACAAAAATAAACAAAAATAAACAAAAATAAACAAAAATAAACAAAAATAAACAAAAATAAACAAAAATAAACAAAAATAAACAAAAATAAACAAAAATAAACAAAAATAAACAAAAATAAACAAAAATAAACAAAAATAAACAAAAATAAACAAAAATAAACAAAAATAAACAGAAATAAACAAAAATAAACAAAAAATAAACAAAAATAAACAAAAATAAACAAAAATAAACAAAAATAAACAAAAATAAACAAAAATAAACAAAAATAAACAAAAATAAACAAAAATAAACAAAAATAAACAAAAATAAACAAAAATAAACAAAAATAAACAAAAATAAACAAAAATAAACAAAAATAAACAAAAATAAACAAAAATAAACAAAAATAAACAAAAATAAACAAAAATAAACAAAAATAAACAAAAATAAACAAAAATAAACAAAAATAAACAAAAATAAACAAAAATAAACAAAAATAAACAAAAATAAACAAAAATATATAAAAAAAAAGGGGGGGAGATAGTAAAAACAATTATATATAAACCTTACTCAAGAAGATCGTTAATTTCAAAACAGTTCAACCCAAAGACAAAATGGAATACTAGGAAGAAAACAGTCCCTGAAGACATAAAGACTGGTCTAACTGTTAGTTAGACCCAATTGAATATTTCAGGATGTTTCAATGTATCAAAGAAAAATGGATCAATTAATCTTCAGACAGAATTGTCTGATTGAAGGCATTATAGTAGGTGTAAAAGGAAAAAGTTATCCATCAGGTTTGGATAGATGCAAACAGGGCGTCAAGGCTTGAAATTCAACAAAAGATTCAGAGGAAAGGTAGAAATAAAATAAGGAAAATAATCTTTCTTTGGCCATGAAGGACCATAGTATATGGAGAAGGGAAAAGAAGATTTAAATTCAACATAATCAGAGGAAGAGAGTAAAATTCCAAAACCTTTCTTTATCCAGAGGAACCCTACTATAATTCCCAAACCAAGAAGAATGGAAAGGGTCTATTATAATTTTACTTCCTACATGGATACAATCAAGAAAGAATTAAGAGGAGGATATTTTGAAATAAGCAATCAAGACTTCAACAGGATCAACTGGACCTCAAGGATTCTCTGGTCCTTTATTTTATTTTATATGTCATTATTAGTATTTTTTATTTATTTATGTCTCTCAGATAAATAACAAGAAAAATAAGAAGAAGAAGGAGGAGAAGAAGGAGGAGAAGAAGAAGAAGAAGAAGAAGAAGAAGAAGAAGAAGAAGAAGAAGAAGAAGAAGAAGAAGAAGAAGAAGAAGAAGAAGAAGAAGAAGAAGAAGAAGAAGAAGAAGAAGAAGAAGAAGAAGAAGAAGAAGAAGAAGAAGAAGAAGAAGAAGAAGAAGAAGAAGAAGAAGAAGAAGAAGAAGAAGAAGAAGAAGAAGAGGAGAGAAGAAGAAGAAGAAGAAGAAGAAGAAGAAGAAGAAGAAGAAGAAGAAGAAGAAGAAGAAGAAGAAGAAGAAGAAGAAGAAGAAGAAGAAGAAGAAGAAGAAGAAGAAGAAGAAGAAGAAGAAGAAGAAGAAGAAGAAGAAGAAGAAGAAGAAGAAGAAGAAGAAGAAGAAGAAGAAGAAGATAAAGAAGAAGAAGAAGAATAGGAAGAATAAAAATAAGAATAAGAAGGATAGGATGTGGAGTATAATGTCTATGGAGAGGAATGCTGTGGACAGAATTTAGTCTGGGGGGGATGTGATAGACCAAATCTGTCCTATAGACATCAGACTCATGTCTCCAGTATAAAAAACAATCAAACTCTCAAATAAACCTCAGAAATGGATTCTAAATCCAAAAGAACCTATAGTCACTCAGCCCAAGTACCACCCTACCTCTCATTTATTAGAAGATAAATCCCAAGAAATCTTCAACTGTGGCAAACTCATACCCAACCTGGTGTCACATCTTTGTGTAAGAAATAAGGCATTACTTGAAAAAACTCAAGTAAACCTGCCCTATCCAAGTTGTATCATCATGCCATCTGGCCTATCATTCCATCTGGCTCACTTACCCAATCACCCAACCTATCAGTAGTCATCTGTGGTACCTACCCAGATAAATATTGTCAGTGAACCAGTTATAAAGGAAAAAAGAAATAAAAAACCAATTTATGGCCCATCTTTAACCATTTAAAGCACCCAAAAGGTGCTTGAATAAGGGTTCTTCTGTGACCTAAATATTCAGCATCAAATTAAAGAAGAACCACCCATCAATCATAAATAACCCTTACAGAGAAAGAGAGCACAAAAAAAAGAAACTAACACCATTTCCTCTACCCAGCCCCCTGTGGGTAAACCCACCCTTGGGTACTCTCCTAAACCATCCCTTTGATAAACCCTGGAACGCTTTAATATTGGGATATTGGTTAAAATCAAATATATCTGATCAACAACTAACCAATAATCAAATATATCTGGTCCATTCTCCAACAAATCCTACCAATAAAAGTAAATAATTAATCTAGGTCTGATCTGAGACCTATTTTAAGTCTCAAAGAAACCAACCATTAATTTAAATAAATTATTGTGCAGACTTACTATAGTACTAGAAGGGCAGTCAATTAAAAACCAACTTAGTCTTCCTAATACTCTAAAGCAGTAGGAGTAATACTAAATTCCCCTTTCAGGACTTCCAGAAAGCTATTTGCTACTTGATTTACATAATCCCACAGGAGTCTCTACAGCGCAACCAAAGAGGGCTTTTACGGCAAAGTGCAAGGAGATCTTCAAGAAGGAATTGGTTTCATATGTTTGTGTTCTGTGAAGGATGTAGAGGTTAATTAATGATGAGGATGTTGGTGAATTTATATCAATGGTGAGGGAGTTGACATAAAACTGAAAAGAGGCGGAAAAGGAAGTAAAGGAAAATTTATAATGTATTTTACTTTTACTTTTTATCTTTTTTATCTTGAAAAAAAAAATTTTTTAAATAAATAAAGAAAACAAAATGTTTGAAATGAAAAAAGGAAAACAAAACAAGTTTCAGAGAAAGGAGATAGGACAGGATGAAATGCAAGATGCAATGGAGTTGGATGAGATGGAATGAGATGGAAATATGGAATGGGATTGGATGGGATGTATTTATGATTGGAAAGGTTTGCAAGGGTAGTTTGCATGAAAGTCTCAAATCAAATAGGGATAATTTCAAATTTGATGGGCTGGTCCCCACAATGTGCAATTGTTTTTGGAATGGAAGCCAGTCAATTCAACAAGGTATTGAATTTTTCCTCTGCATAATCTGGAACCCAGAATATGGCTTACTTCCCACTCTAAATTATCTTGGACATTGACCTGTTCAGGAGGGGGGTGAGTCTTGCCTGGGTATAGGACTCAAGCTGTCTCTAGGAGAAAAAAATGAAAGACTGGGTGGATTCCTTTCCATTTTGCAGGTGAGGAAAGTTTGAAGGCTTTGGGAGAGATAACTTGTTTGACTTTGAAGGGGCCAAGTTTTCTTTCAGAGATTTTTTGGTTTGGGAAATTATTGTGAATGTTGCAAGCATTGAGCCATACCTGATCTCCTACTGCAAAGGCTGGTGCTTTAGTGCAAAGTTTGGCTTATTTCTCCTTGAAGCACTGATTTGCTGCTTTTAGTTTGGATTGGAGTTTCAATTGAAGGGATTGAATGTGAGTAAGAGAATTGGTAGCAGGTTGAGAAGGTTCTACGTGAATGGAAGCAAAAGTTGGTTTTCTACCATAAAGAGTTTGGAAGGGAAACTGTTTAGTGGAGGAGTGTGTGTGGTTTTTGTAGGAAAATTTGGCTGATGGGAGCCATTGCAACCAGTTGTCTTGTTGATAGGCAACATACATTCAAAGATAATTTTTGAGGATCTGATTAACTTGCTTGATTTTTCCATCTTTTTCCAGGTGGTAAGCCATTGATAAGTTTCAAGTGATCTTCAAATGCTGGCATAGAAAGGTCCAGAAGCTAGGCACAAACAATTATCCACAATCACTCACTATATCATCAGGGAAGCCATGTTTTGAAAATACATGTTCTATGAATAAATTAGCTAGGTCTGCCAAAGATGTGGTCACAGTACCGCAAAGAAATAAAGCCATCTTTGAGAAGCAATCTACTACTACTAAAATATCATCATAACCACTATAAAAAGTTAATTGCAAAATAAAATACATTTAAAACAAGTGCCAAGAAATAGGCGGAATAGGAAGTGTCTGGAGCAGCCCATACTTCTGGTGTTTTGAGGACCTGTTAAAATTGCAATCATAGCACGTGCTAACATATTCTTTTAATTCCTTGGTCATACCAGGCCAATAGAAGTCTTTTGCAATCAATTGGTAGGTTTCATCCTGCACATGATGACTAGCAAGCAGAGAGTCATTCCAAGACTCTCAAAGATATCTAACTTAATGCAAGGATTATCAGGTACTACTTTATGATATATATAAACTAAATAGCCATTTTTTTCAATACTATAGTCACTATCTAATAATTTTTCACTCTTGCAAAGTTTTTTACACTTGGGGTCATCAAGTTGATCCTGTCAAAGTTCAGAAGCCTTTTCTCAAAGGTGGGTTATTATTGAACTTATTTGGGCAGACTGGTTGGAGAAGAGTGTCCTAACGTTTTCAGGGTTGTTATTGGCAAAAGTTCTCCCCCCCCCCTGGGTAAAAATTTTCCCAACATGATAGGGCATCAGGAGCTACAACTTGTTTCCCGGGGAATTATGTGATTGTAAAGTTGAACTTGGAGAGGTATTTGGCCCAAATTGCCTGTCTGTGTGTAAGGGCTTTTGAGCTTATGACATATTTGAGAGAATTTTGATCAGTTAAGACCTCAAAGGGTTCCATAAGACTTAAAAGTTATGAAAGCCATTTCTTCAAGCAGTAAAAAATTGCAAGAATTTCCTTTTCATGAATCTTGTAATTAATCTCAGCAGAGAGAAATTTTCAATACTTGAAGGCTATGAGATGAAAGAGAGAAGAAGAGGAAGAAAACTGCAAGATTACTCCTGCAATTGCATAGTTGCTTGCATCTGTTTCCACAATAGTGCAAGCAAGCTTGCTAAAATGAGCAAGTATTGGAGAAGTGGTAAAGTCTTTCTTTAGAGCTTCAAACTCCAAACCATATTTTTTATTAAAAACAAAATGAGTGTCTTTTTGAAGAAGGTTAGTAAGATTCACAGTCTTCTTGGCATAATGTTCAATAAAAATCTTGTGAAAATTACTTAAACCAAGGAAAATTTGAAGGGATTTGGCCAAAGAAGGTGTGGTCCAGTCCAATATGCATTGGCTTTTGGATGGGTCCATCAATATTCCTTGCTACAAGACAATGAAACCTAAAAACTGAAGAGATTAGTATTAAATTTGAACTTAGAGGCTTTTGCAAACAGGTTATTCTTTCAAAGTTGCTGCAGCACCTCTTGCACATGTGCAACATGATCCTGAAGAGTTTTTGAGTAGACAAGTATATCATCAAGATACACCACATGTTATTTCTCCACAATTTCAGAAAAAATGTTGTGGAAAAAATGTTGAAAAGTGGAAGGAGTCTTTCAGAGGCCAAAAGGCATGAAGGTATACTCATAACTGCAAAACCAGTTTCTCATTGTGGTCAAATACTCATGACCTTTTGAAATGAAAATTAGATTGTAGGTGCCTCAAAGTTCTAACTTCAAGAAATAAGCAGCTCCATGGAAGAGAATGAGGAGATGCAACATAGGCAGTTCTGGGTAGGCATTCTGGGGTTACCTGGTTCAGTTTCCTATAGTCAACACAAAGGAAAAGGCCTCTGTCTTTCTTTGAAAAAATAGGACAGTGTAAGACTCCAAACGGTGCTAAGCCGTGGCAGTTCTGTGGAGGGGAAAGGTGCTGTTTAGGCTGCCCTCCTAGGAGTTACAATAATATTTAAATGTAACCGGAATCAAGGTCCAGAACCTTATGGATGAGAAATCAAAGTAAGGGAAGAGGATAAGAGTTGTCGGTAGCAATGGAAACAACACTATCTGAGGCAAGATGGTGCAGGTAAAGACTTGAACAAATAATTCAAGGTTTGTTCAGAGTTCAATAGAACAAGGCAGTTGTAAGTAAAAACGCCCACAAGCTAATAACTCTGGTCGTCAGCAGCTGATTAGGAAAGATCAACTCAATCCCAACCAACCTCCAGGTTCTCAATGAACCTGCCCAACTCTCCGCAATCAAGCGCTTGAAGGGTACCAGATAACTGTGGGAGGCTGAACAAAACAAAAGCAATTTGTTTATGAAGCTCTAGAAGCAAATCAATAACAAATTTGAGCAAGAATATCCCAACACTTCTCAAGGGACTCAAGAATAGCGTGGAGAAATTCAACCTTAAAGAAGAAGGGAGGTATAACACTCCAGGTTTTTAAGCTTAATAAAACCTCTTCAATCAAACGTGATTGGCTCCAGAAAGATGATCAAGGAGAGATCAAGACCAGTATGGTCGGAAAAAGGGATCAGAGTGGTATAACACACCCAAGAATTCAGACAGACAGGAATTCTTCTTCAACCAGCAAGGCTATTGGTTGGTGATAAGGATCAAGGTTACAAGGGACAGAGTTTGAGTACGGAGGCTCAAAGGATCAAGGGGCAATCATGGATATACCCAGATAAGTTGCTTAGATAAGTGGGGAAGGATGCCCACGGATAAGTTGATTATGATGATGGGGGAAACAGATGAGATGAGATGATGATGGTCTGATGGGATGCTGGGCCAAAAGGAAGGGGAGAGCCCCTCCTTTTATAGACATGAGGCCCTGTATACTATGTACAAGAGATACTACAAATAGGTGCGGGAAAATGAAAACATAAAAAAAAAGATGACATGAGAGGAAAAAAAAGAAATGTCGCCCGCATTGAGAATGACCGCGGGCAACCAGATGGACACCCGCGACAGCGGTTGCGGGTGTTGACAACGGCTGTCGTTGCCCAATTGGCGGCAACAGCGGGGTGAAGGTTCCGACGGCCGCGAGAGGTCGCTCGCGGTCGTCGGTTGGATCAGATGATGGGCAAGGAGGGCGTGAGTGAGTTTGAGTTGATGGTTGTTGTCTTGGCCGTCATTGTTGTCGTTGTTGTCGGATTGGAGGGATGAGTGGATGGTAGGAGTGATAGATCGGATGAGTTGGTGGGTGGTGGGTTGAGTTGGGTTCGAGGTCGTTTGATGGCATGGTTGATGAGTGGATCGAGTGGGATCCTCTGGAGCTGATGATGACGGAGTGGGTGATGATGATGCTCTGGTAGGTTGAGATGGTGGGTATGATGAGATTGATCGAATGATAGTTGACGACCATCGCGACAAGCGACGGCGTTGGTTGGATGAGAGGATTGGGAAGGATTGAAGGGATCGTCAAAGGTGGTTTGACGATCGCTCACATCGCCAAAAGTCAGGGCCGCAAGCGCAACAAGTAGGAGTTGAACATAGGAGGGGGGGATCGAAGCGGAGAGACAGGCAAGAAGCCTGTCCTAGACCGCTAGGACAGGGAGAAGTTGAGAGATGGGGGGAAATGAAGGTACCCATAGGGGTACAACCAAAAAAATTTCTTTTTTTTTTTTTTTTTTTTTTCCATGGTGTCCCGGATTGGTCACCACAACAGGCTAGCCAGTATTTGAATTGCTTGGTCAAGGAAATCCTTTTGATAAATTTTTCTCAATGTATTTGTGAAGCACAACTGATTCTTTCTTCAAGAGAGAGTAGACTGGTCCTGGTGCTGGAGGAGGGCCAGTAATTTTGATCCTGTGATCATAAGAATGGGAAGGAGGTAATTTATATGCCTTTAAAGATGAAAAAATTTCAACAGAGCCATGATAAAACCAAGTTAACAACTCTCAAATGATTTATAAATCTTTAATCTTGTCATCTTTGAGAACTGGATTTGAAGTGCTTGCATGATTCAAGAGGATTAGGTGGCTCAAAATACACCTTTTGGTAGGCGCCTGTTTTTTTTTGAAGAAAAAAGGAAGAGGTAAGTTGGACAAATAAGCAATAACTCCTAAATCTTAAGAGGTGCCTTGGGAATGGAGGTCAGCATATTGCAAATCTCCTGGCGGAAAGTTTTCATCCAACTCCATGATAGTGTCAGGTAGGCTGTTTAATTCCTGTTTGAAAGAAAGGTAAGTGTCCTGTGGTTTCAAGGTTCAAAGTTTAATGAATCCTTCTTTCCAATTTACATCTGGATTCCAGTAAACTAGGAAGTCATGGCCTAGAATGGTGTTTTTCATTACAGGGACATCCAAAACAAATAAATCCCATTTGAAGCTGGGGAAATTGGAAAATTTGAAGGTCCATTTTGCCTTTTGGGAAACCCAATGAGACGGTTTGGTTGCACTACTTACTAAATAGATAGGAAAATTATCTATCTCAGAAAATGTAATATTTTTGGAAGTTGCAAAAGATGAAAATATAAAAGAAAAATTAGCACCAGAATTGAGTAAAACTCAATAAGGGGTTTTGTTGGAATGGAAGAGGATAAATCTTGAACTTGGAGCACCAAGTGACTTGCAGGTGCAAAGATTGATCACTGTAATTTTGATAATGTCTAGTTTTTCTTGCAAGTATCAGAAAAACTACAAGCTAATTTTTTGGCTGTCTAGCTGCTTCATGAGCTAGCCGCTTTGCACAACTACTGACATCATGTTTTCCCCCACAATACATACATAACCCTTCAATCTCCCTCCTCTGCCGTTCCTTGTTCCAAAGCATCCTAGTTTCTTTGTCCAGAAACTTTGTATTTTTGGCAACAGATTTCCCTTTTGGGTTGGAGTTCAAAGTCAGATTTGGTTTGGAGTGTTTTAGATTCTTCAAATGTTGCTTTGGAGAGTTGTCTTCCTTTGGAGCCAAGGTTGATGATCCATGTGTGTTTTGTTGAGAGTGGTTCTTGTTGTGATAGCCATTATCAAGCTCAATCACCTGTTCAATTAACAGCTGAAGGGAGGTTTCCTTGTGTCCCCCAACTGCAAGCTGCTTGATTAGGCGTGCCTGTAAACCCTTTCAAAATTGAAATAAGATTGTGGCCTTGTTCCATTGGATGCAAGACTTCAGAGTTTGGAAATGAGAGATATAAATGGAAACCCTACTATTCTCCTTCATAACTAGATTATTAAGTTTGTATTTGGTGTTTTGGACTTTGTTGGGATTTCCAAACAGGTTGAGAAAATTTTTGCTCAAACTTTTTCAAATTGTTGAGAATAAAGGTAGGACTAGTATCAGATAATAGTTTGAGATATGGTTGAAACCACTGTAAGGCTCTGCCCCCTAAGAAGGAAGGCACATACATAACTTTATGTCTATTGGAAGGGAAGTTATTGGGGTTGTTTGAGAAGATGATTTTACAGGAATGTATGTAGGATCTAAGCTTATGAGAGTGTTTTGCTGTAAAGTGGTCAGGCTGCTTCATGCCAGGAGTATGGAAGCCGGGACTTCTTTGGCTAGATTGCACGGCATTCTGGTTAAGAGCCTGGATCAAAGTCAAGAGAAGGGTTGAAGCCTTGGTCTTAGGAGCACCAGTGCAAACCCTTGATCTAGCGTGGTTCAAGGTTTCATCAGATAAATGTTTGTATTTTTCAATTTCATCAAGATGATTCACCAGAGCTTCCTGTTGAGGAGCAAGAGGATTGTCAAGAGTTTCAATCAAAGGAGATTTGGAAGAAGAGACTGGGTCTCAGGGTTGTTGGGCCCGCAAAGTGCTGGATCTCCTTACCCAATGAATATCATCATTATAAGGGGTGAGGGAAGCGTTTCCGGTTGATCAAGTACGTGAAATTGTAAAAAAAAATCTATTATAGGTTGGCAAACTACAATAGAGAATTTGATTTAGTTAATTTAATGTCACAAAACCACCCCACATACTATAAGGCAATCTTAGATGATCTTGAATGAAAATTAAGAGATTGAGTGCAAGGGGCTAAGTTCAAGGTAGCAAGGCTAACTGCAAAGTGTGAACTGTGGTTTGATGGCTCAACAAACCATGAGAGGGATGCTTTTTTCCAATGGAAGGGAACCAAATCCAAGTCCAATGTGAAGACTGGATTTAGCAAGATGCAATAACATATGAAATTAACTAACTGAGGAGACAATCTTCAGGCAGGCAATGCAGCCTTTATAAGCTGATCCAAAGGTGACTAGATACAACCTGATGGATGGCCAACTACAGCTAGGGAGAAATGAGACAATGAATGACAGGAACAGAATGGGAAAATGAAATAACAGTACATTTTTTTTGAAGGTTGTAGCATAGGTGCAAGACAATATGTAAAGATCTTTATTTCTTATTGAAAGAAAAACCAGAGTCTAACACACACATGATTAGAAAACAATATCAAATAAAAAATAACTGAGATAAGAAAAGATTCATACCCCCACTCCCGTAAATGTCAATGTTATAATTTAATATATGAAGAAATAATAATAATAAGACAGCAGTTCCACCCTCTCTGACTTCAATGAAGAGAACCGGATGATGATTAGTATAGTAGATCATAGCCACAATCTATAAGGATGATCCGTACCAAATTAGGATAATGTTCGGGCCGAATGGTCTTCTTTCTTTGAAGGGTTTATTTGACTGCCTTGATGTTGATTGAAGGTCCCCTTCAGAATGAGGAAAAGAAAGTCGACGAGTTTTCTACCAAGCTCCTAGGCTTCCGAGTTCAAGTATTGAAATTGAGAGTAAGCCGGGTAAAATGAATATGATAATGAATTGAGATCAAGGTACCAGTTGAGAGAGAGTTATGAGGAGGTCGCGGGAATCAGGATAATGTGTGTGTGTGACATACTGATCACAGACTGAGTGACATACTAAAGAAATAGAAGAAAATAGAAAAGGAAAATAAAGACAAGAAAATAAAGAAATACTACAAGTAGAAAGAAGATGTATAAATATTTTCAATAACATATTCAAAATCCCCCCATAATTTGGTGCAGATCAAAGAAAGACATGTTTCATGAGAAGCTCAACCATCCCTCTCCCCAAAGATTTGGAAAGTGCATCCGCAACCATCTCCTTGGTTGGAATGAGCCGTACTTTCAGTTTGTCTTTCTTGTACTGTTCCCGGATCCATTTCACCTTCATGTCGATGTGCTTCGTCTTTGAGTTCAAGCCAAAGTGGCAAATCTTGTCCCACAGACCTTTGTTATCGATTAGAAAAGATGTGGGAGGAATTTTCTTTTTCCATAGCTCCTCTGTAATCGATTTGAGCCATACGGACTCCTGAGCTCCATTGGTAAGCGCGTTTAGTTCAGCTTCTGTAGTGGATAAAGTGATGTTTGTTTGTTTGCGGCTTTTCCATGCGACTGGGCAAGACATCCATTTGATGAGAAAACCGGATTGTGATCTTCTTGTTTCTGGATTGTCTGCCCACGTTGCATTGGAGTACACCTTGAGGCCTTTGTCGTCAGTACAAGGATGTAGGCTGAGTGACTTATCAACCGTCCCCCCTAAGTACTTCCAAACATGCAAAACCTCCTTCCAATGCAACAGTCCCGGCTTTTGATTGAATCTGGACAGAATTGATGCAGCAGCGGAAATATCGGGTTGGGTTCTGCAGGATAAGTGATTTAAGATTCCTGTGAACCTCCTGTAGTTGATGCCAAGACTTTTGAATTCTTCATGATCCTTGTCTGTGGCTTGTGTTAGGTGGAGACCTGGTGTCAGAGGAGTGATTACAGATCTATTCGCCAGCCCGAGTTCTTCCAGAGTGTCCACAATGAGTGACCGTTGATTGAGTGTAATTTTGTTTCCCTCAGTAGATACCTCCATGCCAAGAACCGTGTCAGGATTGTGAGAAGACAATCTTGGAAATCGATGAAGAAACAAATTCTCGAACCATTCCACTTCCCCCACAACGACAAGATTGTCCACATGAAAAAATAACGCCAATTGTTTATCCTCATGAATGTACAGGCATGGATCAGATGCCGACTCGCCGTAGCCTATGGAACGCAACCAGCCTGTTAGAGTTTTAAACCAGTTCACAGGAGCCTGACGTAGTCCATATAACGACTTCCGTAATTTAAGGAAGGTTGATTGGCGATTGGATTCCTGTGGTCGCAATATGTATATATCCTCCTCAAGAGGAGCGAATAAGAATGCCGCCTTTACATCAAATTGACGGATTTTTAGTTTTTTGGTGAAGTCCATAGATCAGAAGAAGAAGCAGCGTAGCAAACTTTCCTGTAGGAGAGAAGATATCTCCAAAGTCCACTCCCGGCGTCTGAAGGTTACCCATGATGCAGAGACAAGACTTTTTCCTTTCCGCCAATGAAACCGTTGCAGGTTTCACCTTATCCACCCACATGGTACTCAAGAAGTGATCAGGAGTCCCATCAAAATTTTCCCAAACTTCCTGGCTCTCGATGTCTTCAATTTCTGATTTCCGTGAATCCGTCCAGTCAATGCTAACCTTGCTGTTATGAGAGTATTGCGCCGGCCTGATGCTTTCAGTGCGCTCCCTTAGACCGTACGTTCTCACGTTGGTGGAGACACCAGTGTTTGGTTGGCTGGAATTTTGACCCTCATCAAATGATTCAACGCATCCTTGGTCGCGCGTTGATCCTTCATTTCTCGATCCAGTGATTGAGTCTACTACGAGTGTTTGTGGAGGAGAATGACTTTCCATCTGATCAGAGGCATTTTCATCATTGGAAGCACTCAAAGAAGGAAGAGTTGGGCTTGAGTTTACAGGATTGCATAGATCCAGATCGGCAGGTTCAATATCCAGTGGAGGATTGATCTTCGATATTGGAGCGTCAAAATCTAGAAACCTGACGCTCTTCGTGTCAACAATTTTGTTATCTTCTGTCAGAACCTTGTACGACAGCAAATCCTTGTTGTACCCTAACAACCTTCCAAATGAACCCCAAGGTTCTAGCTTAGTAGACGGGGGTTTCTCCCCAGCAATAAATGTTAGTGGATTTCCAATAGGGTGAAAATAGCTCAACTCAATCTTTCGACCCTTGAATTGTTTGTAGGGAGATTCATTGGACCTGTGCAATGGAAACTGATTTATTGTCAGGACGCAGGCCTTGAGAATAACTCCCCAGTAGTTTTTGGGCAACCCTCCATCAAATAACACCGTTTGTAGACATTCAAGAATTGTGCGGTTGTACCTTTCTGCTAGGCCGTTTTGCTGTGGTGTATAGGGATCGGCAAAGGTTTGCTTGATGTTGTTGTCTGTGCAGAATAGTCTCATGGAATCATTTGAGAATTTGGTCCCCCTGTCGGAATGAATAATCATGGGTGTATACCCAAACCTCTTTGATTCCGACTTGATTAAGAACTGAAGTGTCAATCCGACTTTGCTTTTGTCCTTCAAGGGAAGGGCGGCCACATACCTGGTACAACTGTTGACTACGGTCAAAATATACGCCTCATGATGAATACTTCTTGGTTTGATGGGTCCGATTAAGTCGCAGTGAAGCTCTTGGAATGGTCTTTTGGCCCGCGGATGCTTTTTTGTATACGGTGCACGTGCAATCTTACTGATAGCACAAGCTCTGCACTCGCCTGGCTTAGATACCTTTATTCCTAGCTTCTGCCTGATACGATGATAACTGGCATGCCCCAGAGATTTATGAAGAAATTTGTCGTGACTTAATTAGGAGACCGGGGAACAGGCAGCATGATTCAGATGAATGAAGGGTATATTGCACTCATATTCTCCACTGGTTACCCACCTACCTTTTGATAATTGAACCTTATCAGTTTGGAAAGACACATCAAAACCATCTAACAGAAGAGAACAAAGAGATATTAAATTGGCCGTGGAGTGTGGTGTGTAAAGAACATCAGATAGAGTGATTGATTGCAATTTGTCGTTCACTAGCGTTATTGATCCTTTTCCTTTGTAGCAAAGACTGTTTACCCCTGAGCTGGTAGAGATGTATCCCACTATTGATCGGTCTATATGTTCAAAAAATGAAGGGTTAGACACCATGTGTGTCAAAGATCCGGAGTCAAGGACAAATTTTTTGGATGAGGAGTTTTTGATATTAGTATGAAAGGACCTGACACTTGTCACCGCACTCTTTGTCTCAGATCCCTCTGACCTCTTCTTCTTCGGGAAGTTTGGTTTGAGTTGAGGGAACAACTTCCAACATCAACCTTCCGGATGAGCAGCTTGAGGGTTGTGCCACCCTTCTTCACAAGGTTTGATGGTTTTATTAAAGAAAGAAACCGTGTTGTGATTGTCTTTCTTTCCCTTGTCTGTGGAGCTACTTCCTAAAGTTCTATTATTGTGAAAGAGGTGAAGATGATCCAGAACTTGATCTGGAGTGAGTTTCTTGTCCGAGTGCGTTATCTGTTGGATGACTGTGTCCATCAAAGGTGGTAATTTCTCAAGAATGAGATAGGCTATGATATTGCTCGGTAGTTTGATTCCAACTTCATGTAATCTCAAGATGGTCGTCTTGGTATCAGTAATGAACCCGAGAACGTTTGAGATAGTGAAAGGAGTTCTTAAAAATTCCTTGAACACTCGAGCGCGGTTAGAAGCATGGTTGGAGGAAAAATACTCATGGATGCTGACCCAGATGAGATGGGCGTCCTTTTCGTTCTCTGGCGTAATGATGTTGGCCTGCACTGATGTATCGAGTTTAGAGGTTAAGATGGTACAAATGCGTACATTCTCCATGTTGCTGAGGCCAATGGGAACTCCATTTGCGTCTGTATTCTTCTTTGTGAGTTTGGAATAGAGATCCTCTTGCAGGTCCATCATGTTGACCACGCAATTACGCCAAATTGAGAAATTATCCATGGTTAAGAGAGGGATGGCTTCAATTGCTGTTTTTAGGATGGTTGCTGAAAGTGATTCTGACATGGCTGACTCTGGTTGATGTCTTTATTGATCCCTGATAGTTTCAACTGTTAATTGTGTAAAGATCTATATTTCTTATTGAAAGAAAAACCAGAGTCTAACACACACATGATTAGAAAACAATAGCAAATAAAAAATAACTGAGATAAGAAAAGATTCATACCCCCACTCCCATAAATGTCAATGTTATAATTTAATATATGAAGAAATAATAATAATAAGACAGCAGTTCCACCCTCTCTGACTTAAATGAAGAGAACCGGATGATGATTAGTATAGTAGATCATAGCCACAATCTATAAGGATGATCCGTACCAAATTAGGATAATGTTTGGGCCAAATGGTCTTCTTTCTTTGAAGGGTTTATTTGACTGCCTTGATGTTGATTGAAGGTCCCCTTCAGAATGAAGAAAAGAAAGTTGACGAGTTTTCTACCAAGCTCCTAGGCTTCCGAGTTCAAGTATTGAAATTGAGAGTAAGCCGGTTAAAATGAATATGATAATGAATTGAGATCAAGGTACCAGTTGAGAGAGAGTTATGAGGAGGTCGCGGGAATCAGGATAATGTGTGTGTGTGACATACTGATCACAGACTGAGTGACATACTAAAGAAATAGAAGAAAATAGAAAAGGAAAATAAAGACAAGAAAATAAAGAAATACTACAAGTAGAAAGAAGATGTATAAATATGTTCAATAACATATTCAACACAATAGAATATGAGTGTACAAGGACGTAATGGATGAGACAGGAAGGAATTCCATGAGGGGAAAATGGAGATATGAAGATTTAGTTTATGCAGGGTAAGGGACTTGTCCATTTGAAACCTATACAGTTGATGTGGCTATCTAGACATGAGTACTAGCTAGTGTGGGTGCGTGACCAGGAATGGAAGTCTGAGGGCTGATGATACCCAGGGTGGAAGAGCAAATCTTGAATGGATTGGTGATTGGTATTGGAGTTAACTGCAAAGATTTTCAAGTATATACTGAGTTGACAAGATTGTAATTTTATTATGCAATCCAAAGGTGGTAAGCAGATGGCACAATTGATGTTTTACTTTTTTGGTGTCACACTTATGGACTGAGGTAGATGGTAATGAGGAAAATGATATGTCAAATTGAAGAAGACAATGTCCCTTAACTTTGGAGCATGAAAATGGGCCAGTTTGAATGTGGAGTTAATGGGCATTTAGGAGTTGAATATGGCAATGTTGTCATACATGTAGTGGCTTGCACAGCTATCCAGGAAGGCAAGATTGGTAGGTGAAGATGTGGTGTCCTGAGTTGTCATGAAGCTGAACCTACCAGCCACAATCTTGGGTGTCTCCTTGTCCAGGACAGCACTGGCAACTTTGGCATGATTATTCTTCCAAAAACTGGATTTTTTTTCAAGTTTTCTACACTTTTTCTTACAGTGTTTGGTAAGTGGGCTGTGAATTCCATTTGAGCAGTTTTTGTAAGCCGCATTAGCCACATTTTTGTTGAAAGTTGAATAGTCTTCCATCTTACTTCAGCCTCCTCATTGTATTCTTGTTTCTAGTTTTCCTTGTCTCTTCTGTTGTTTCTTTTTTGCTTCCTCTGTCTTCCTCTTTCATGTCACAGATTCAGTGTGCGCGCCTCTCTCATTCCTTTTCCTCATGTCATCTATTCCAAGCTCCCCAATACTAGTCTCAAGGCTTCCTAACCCTAACTACATCACATGGGATCTCCCAGGACTTCTTTGATTCTCCACTCAATTTAAAACCTCTTAACCACTCATTCCAATCTCTTGACTACATCCTCTTCATTCTTTCAATACTCTCCTCAATCTGTTGACTCCACCTCTTCTTTTCAACACTCATTGACTCAACTTCTTGTCTTCAACTCCAATCACCAATTTGTCTGGTAAGACTGTTCCCTAAGTTGTCTTCCTGCTGTCATCCTCAAACTCTCACAAACTCACCCCAAAATGCTTTGGGATCCAAGACTTTCTCCCGCCAACTACTCTCATTCTCAAAACTTTCTGTTCCTGCTCAAACTACCACTCAGCCTACTTGTGATCAACCTTCTTTGACTCTCAATGCTTGATGTTTGTTTCTCATGATTTTCCCCAATTTCTCTTTTACCTCTAGTTTCCTTTTTTTCTGATTCTTTTTGTTTCTTAGCCCTCTTAAGTTCTTCTTTCATAACCTATTTCTTTGAAATCCAACATGGTTAAAAGCCAAAGATCAAACCCAAAAAACCCAACCAGTCCAATGGAGGGATCAAGAAATGAAGGCTTTTGCCAAATCATACTAAAGGCGGCACTCAAAGCTATTCCAATTCTGTCCAAAGAGAAATATTCAATTTGGAAAGACAAGATGACAATCTTACTAGAACTCAAAGGCATGAAAGAAACTCTGGAAAACAACTCAAAGAATCTCAGTCCTTCTGACAATATGGAAATAATAGTAATCCTCCTCTCAAGAATTGGTTTGGTCATGCACAACAACATGGTTAATCCCTTGAACATATCATTGGCAAAGCGTCTCTGGAAAACATTAAAGGAGAGATTTTCTTCATCCCAAACGGCCAATTGAGCCTGGTTCTTCAACAAATTTCTGTATCAACAATTCAAACCAGAATCCATCAATTCCTTTATAACTGAATCTAAATTTCCATGAAGAAGATGATCAATGTAGGGATTGACTTACCCAACAATATCCTTGCCTACCATCTCCTGTTCAAGTTTCCTTCCTCCCTTCATTCCCTTCAACAGCAAATTATGCATTCTGACAAGCATGTCATGGTTGATCTGGTTCTGAATCATCTCACGCAACTCAATAACAAAGCTTGAGCCAATTCAAAAGATGTTCCTATCTCCAACACTTCTCTAGTTGCCTCTAATAACCCCAAGAAACCTGTCCCTCAAGAATTACAATGCACGCATTGCTATCATAATCCGCTCTCTCCTGATCACCCCAAAGACAAGTGCTGGCACAAGCATGAGCATCTTGCTCCCACTTGGTGGAAAGAAGCTCAGGCTAAATGGAGAGATCAGTTGAATTCTAATGCTAAACACAAAGAAGTTTCACATTATCACTCCCTACTCACCACTTGGATTGAGGAGGTCCATCCCAACAATCAAATTATTCTCAACTCTGGCGCCTTGTTCCATATGTTCAACTCCCTCAACTTCTTCATCTCTCTTTCCAAAAGCCCCAGAGACAAGTCCATCAGCACCAGGAAAGAAGATGCACAACTACCTATCAAAGGAAAGGGAGTTGTCAGACTGTTGCGGAAAAATTCAGTGGTTACTCTTACAAACTATTTCTTTGTTCCCAATCTATTAGTCAACTTGATCAGCCCTGGCAAGCTTGTTTCTTTGAAGGAGTGCTTTCTTTCTTCTTCTCAAAATTGATTCTCTCTTTTCTCTAAACCCTCTCAACTGGAATTTTATGGCTTCATTCAAGGAAACCTATTTGTCCTCAATCCACCTTCAACTGTTGGTCACAATCTCAAACTGTGTTATTTTGCCAAAAAGTAAATTACCAGCAATCAAATCAAACAACTCCAACAATCCTTTGGGCATGCCAGCCCCTCTTGCCTCAAAAATCTCTTCCCCAAACTTAGCTCACATCTTCTCTCCAACTTCCAATGCAAAGACTGTGTCTTCTCTAAACAAAAAAAAAATTATACTTCAAGAATATGTCCACTCCTGCCTCTAAACCATTTGAACAGCTCCACATTGATTTAATTGGCCCAATCTCCCCTCCTTCCAGAACCAATATGAACTATCTCATGAAAATTGTGGAAAATTTGTCAGGCTAAATCTCAGCTATTCCTCTAAAACATAAGTTGCACGCCTGTCACCAGCTCAAAACTACTCTCAACTTTGAAAGGCAAAAGAAAAGCTGTTTTCCTGCTACCATCTGCACAGATGGCGGTGGCAAATTTGCCTTGTCCGGCCTCAAGCACTACTTCCTTTCCAAATCAATCCAACACCTAACCTCCAAACCTTACCACCACAAGCATAATTGCAAGGTCAAATGAGCAAATTGAAGGCTCACCAAATCTATGAGAGCTATTCTTTGTAGCTCCCAGCTTCCCCTCAACCTTTGGGCGGAAATTGCAAAGGTTGCTTGCCTAATGCTAAATCAAATTCCCAAAACTCCTTTCTCTCTCTCTCCCTACCAACTCTTCACTAACAAGGTGCCCCCACTTAATTATTTTCATCAAATTGGCTCCAAGGTCACCTACCTTGACACCAAAATTGCTTGTGGCAAAAAGCTCAAAGACCAAGGACTCAACAAAACCCTTGTGGGTTACAACCCTACCTCCCTTTCTTATTGCATTCTTAAACCTGACCAATCAATCACTTCCTCAAAAAATGTTAAATTCATCAAAACCAACCTTCTTTCTCAGTTGTCTTCCTCTGCTCATCCTTCCACTCCCAAAGAATCCCTTGCAATTGAGTTCAACAACAACTTTCCCACTTCTTCCTGCTTCACCCCCACTCATCTCATCTCCAGCTGTCCTACCAACAAGATTGCTCCTCTTGAGACCAATCTTCCTCCCACTTCTCCTTTGGCTTTGGAAAATCACTCCAAATCTTTCTCCAAATCCTCACACAATCTTGAAGCTCAACTCAATCCCCACTACTCTCTTTGAGATTGCTCTAATCTCAAACCTCTGCAACAATTTGGGTATCATCACTACTTTGTACCCAGAACTTACAAAAAGGACAAAAGATGTCCAGAAGCTCCAAAATGGGACCATTCTATGAATTCTGAACTCAATGGCATTGAAAAGCTTGGATTATGGGATGATTACAATGCTCCCAAACCCTCCAACCCTTTAAAACACAACTTGGGTATACCAATTGAAAGAAAATTGCCATGGAGACCCCCTCATTTTCAAAAGTTGACTCTGCGTTCAAGGATCAAATCAAATCTACGCTCTCAACTACAGAAACACATTCTCTCCTACGGGTAAGGCTGCCTCTCTACAAGTGGCACTCCTCTTTGGACTCTATCACTCTCTTCCCATCACCCAACTCAATGTCAAGAGTGCGTTTCTGCATGCTCGGCTGACAGACAAAGCCATCATCAAGACACCAAAAGGCTCCAATCAAAAATCCAAGTACTTAATCCTCAAGAAGTCACTCTACGGATTGAAAAAATTTCCCATCAATTGGTTCAAAACTCTTACCTCCCGGATTTTCAAGCAAGGGTTTCACAAGTCCATCTCCAATCCCTGTCTCTACTTCAACTCCAAATCAAACTCCGTTTTGTTCTTTCATGTTGACAGTCTTCTGCTTGTTGGATCTGGCAAAAACTTTCTCTCCAACTTTCTGTCCAGATTTCCCAACTCCAGTCACCACAATCCCAACACCATCCTGGAAATGAAGTATGAACAACTTGACAATTGTATTCTATTGTCTCAACCCAAGCACATTGATCACAGACTTGAGGAGCTGAAGATGACCAATTGCAAACCTTCCATGGTTCCCCTCAAAGTCAAGTTCAACCTCACCCTGGCCTTCGAAAAGGACCATGAAGAATTCAAATCCCTCAATATCAATTATTGCTCTGCCGTTTTCCTCATGAATTATATTGCTTGCCTCACTTGTCTGGATCTGAGTTTTTCTGTTTCCAGCTTAGCCAGATTCTGCAAGAATCCTGGCACTTTTCATTGGCAAGAAGTCAAGCGTTGTTGGAAATACCTCAAGGCCACCAAAAACCTCAAACTCACTCTTAAAGTCTCAAACACTGACACTCAGATCAAATGCTTTAGCAATGCTTTGTGGAGCAATGATCTCAAAACCAGGCGCTCACAATCCGGACACCTCTCCTTACTTTTTTGGCTCTCTGATATTTTGGAGCAGCTATTGTCAGTGGAAAGTCACCCACTCTACCACTTAGGCAGAACTGAATCCCTTGGTTGACTCTTTTCTTGAGGCCATTTGGATTAAGGTTCTGGTCTCCAAACTTTGGAGAAAGAACATAAAGCCCAGCCACCACTTTGTGGATAACAAAGGTCTTGACAACAAGTTGAAGAAGTTTTGATGCCACTCTAAAACATGCCATATGGACATCAAAACAAAAGGTCTACGCAAAGAACTCAAACTGGGAAACTTGATTATCAAGCTTATCCCCTCTAAGGCCATGAAAGAAGACCTTCTAACCAAACCTCTTAATGCTTCTTCTCTTGCAAAAATCATCCTTTTAATCAATCCCTCATTTGTCCCTCCAGCTCCAGTCATACCAGCCATGGGGGGTGTTGAAAGTTGAATAGTCTTCTGTCTTACTTCAGTCTCCTCATTGTATTCTTGTTTCTTGTTTTTCTTGTCTCTTCTGTTGTTTCTTTTCCACTTCCTCTGCCTTCCTCTTTCATTTCACAGATTTGGTGCGTGCGCCTCTCTCATTCCTTTTCCTCATGTCATCTATTCCACATGCCCCAATACTAGTCTCAAGGCTTCCTAACCCTAACTACATCACACGGGCTCTCCCAGGACTTCTTTGATTCTCCACTCAATGTAAAACCTCTCAACCACTCATTCAAATCTCTTGACTAAATCCTCTTCATTCTTTCAATGCTCTCCTCAATCCATTGACTCCACCTCTTCTTCTCAAAACTCATCAACTCAACTTCTTGTCTTCAACTCCAATCACCAATTTGTCTGGTAAGACTGTTCCATAAGTCGTCTTCCTGCTGTCATCCTCAAACTCTCACAAACTCACCCCAACATGCTTTGGGATCCAAGACTCTCTCCTGCCAACTACTCTGATTCTCAAAACTTTCTTTTCCTGCTCAAACTGCCACTCAGCCTACTTGTGATCAACCTTCTTTGACTCTCAATGCTTGATGTTTGTTTCTCATGATTTTTCCCATTGTCTCTTTTACCTCTAGTTTCCTTTTCTTCTGATTCTTTTTGTTTCTCATCCCTCTTAAGTTCTTCTTTCATAACCTATTTCTTTGAAATCCAACAATTTTCTGTCTTGACTAAGCTGCTTGATCTCCCAGAATCCCTTTGCCTGTTCTCAAGTGCATCCTTGATCATTTCAAGGGTGAGAGGTCACTTAGTGTAGAGCAGCTCTTTGGAACTGGTAAATTTGGAGGGAGGTCTACTGAGGATGAACTCAGCAAGGAGGGATTCTTTGAGGTTTCCACCAATGGGGCCAATACCCAGGCCAACCAACATCATGGAACTAAGGTGATTGTTGATGACTGAGATAAAGGCAGGAAGATTGTTTGGTTTGTACATACATGAGTGCCATGAAATCTTGCAAGACTTTGAACTGGTTGTCATTGGTTTTAGCTTCAAATTGATTGGAGATGGTGATCCAGATGATTGTAGGACCTTGAGATTTGAACTTATTGATGAATCAATTTTAGACATTTTGGTCCATGTAACACCCAAGTGTAAAAGAGAAAAGAGCTGAAGCTCAAATCGGATGAAGGGATTAATAAATGAGTGAAAGGATCTTGTAACGTCAAGCGTAACAAACCTGAGATCAGGAGGAAAGGGGCACTCCAGTTGATGTGTTGGCTGAACAGATGATGAATTCCACTTGAGAGAACTGGTGTTTATATAGACTAAATACACTATAGGCTGACAAGTGGTTGAGTACAAAATGAATAAGGTAAAATTAGCATAAGCAGTTTAAGTGACATGGTAAGTGAAATGCTATGAATAAAGAGTCTGATAGACATGAATAAACAGTCTGATAATCACAATAATACAACACAGCCCAGTTACATTTTACCTGTTGTTTTAGTACTTGAAGGTTAACAATAATAAGATCAAATCAATCCAATCAATGGTACTCTGAACTCCAGTGAAAGTCACATAAATGAAAACTCAAACTCCAACACACCTGCTTGACTTTCACTGGAGGAATTTACTGTCCTAAAAAGGAATCTAACTCTTTTTCTTCAATTAACATAATGTTCTGCTAACTGTTGGAATAATTCTACATACAGGTTAGTGACTGATTAATAAGATGAGCTGAATGACTGGTAAACTTCCTGGGGCATTTCTGATTCTAACTGCTATCTTAATGATTTCTACTATTTGCTGGAAAATTCTTCAGTTCAAATGGTGAATTACTTGTAAGATGGGTTGAATTTGTTCAAGGTTGGTTTTAATTGTGTGGAACAGACTTGTTTGAGCTGGTTGATTTTCAGAGTTGAGTAGTGAAATGATGGTGAAAAATTGATGGTTGATTGACAAAAAAAAATAAAGTGTAGGTAGAGTATGAACGCAGAAGGAAAACTATAGTCTGATCCTCCTGGGACAAATTGACAAGATATTGAGATCAATGGTGATTAGGTTGAGTTGGTGGGCTGTAGACCAATCCTTCCAAGTCAAGTCAGTAGTGAGATGTCAATGATGTTGGTGATCAGGACGAGTTGATGGATGATATTGGTTGAGTCGAGTGCAATGGTAGCTTGATTGAGTTTGGCAATGAAGACATGGAGATTTGCTTATTGTCACATTGGCAAATCATGGATGGCTTGGATAATTGGTACTTGATGATATCAGATGACCTCTCCATGATACGTTTCTTCAACCGCTCAAACAATTCATTAGTCACGGTATTGTCCCCACCCTGATTTCTGTGTTCCAATGCGTCCCTGAGAGCATGGAGTTGGTGATGAAGTTGGTATTGAAGAATCCAGATGGTTTGATTGATGAAATTTAACGTGATTGGCTTAGAGGTGTCTTCTGTTGCCGCCGCCGGCGTCATTGTTGTCAAGGTCATCGTGTTGGATGGAATCAATTTGATCAACTGTGGATGATGTTTGACAAAGCCTTTAAACATCTGAATCAATTCTTGAACTTGAAACGGATCGATAGCAGCTAGGGGAGCTGAGAAATACTCAATCTGTTGGATTGGAGATCCTTTCTGAACATCAGTCACAGGTTTTGTGATCACGTTTTGACCGATATCTTGTAATAGTTTACCCCAACTCTCCATGTGAATCAGATTTTGTTAGTCCCAAATCTCACCAAAGACAACCTTGGCAATCTCAATCTTGTTGTGCAAGCTCACAAACCCTTGATGTGCAAGATCAAGTCCATTACTACTACCGAGTTGACTGATCATCAACAAGTGACCGTTATGACTGCTCATTTGTGAATGGGTTGTTGTGATCATTGTTCCACTCAGATCATGATGGGCCGTTGAATTGGTAGATTTCATGATCAAGAGCCATTGAGAAAACACATTGATGACCATCGCCATCCTAAACAGATAGTAAAACGTACAGAATCTGGAAATGCCAATCATCTGCCAAATCAAAAGAGAAAAATGTTCCGTCTTGACACTGATTCCAACTGTCAGAGCGGCAGACAACTGTTGACTAATCAAAGCAAGTTTGGCAGCACGTTCATAAAAAGGGCTGACGCTCCAGAGATCATAACCTAGACTCCAGGAGGTCAAGATAAATGGATCCAAGTTGAGATTCCTGGGCAAGATGGTGTAATGGGCGAGAAAGCCACTGATCTGTTGAAAGATGAATGGGTGATTGAAAGTGGTGGAGATAGATCTTGCAAATTGAAAATGATACATTCAAACCAAGAGTGATTCTGGTGAACCAAATCCTACACCAACACGAGGAAACAATTGTGTCGGGCCTTCCAATTGTTAATTACCTTAAGAACTTGGCAATAAGCAGAAGGATCTGATGGTGTATGATGATCTTGAGTGGCAATTGGATACTTCTTGAGATGCTGATGCCTAGTGTCAAAGTGAATGGATGGGATGAGCTTAATTGTCAATGACAAGGCTCATTGTCATCTCACCCCCTTGCCAAAAGAGTCAAAGATTGGTTTCAGGATGAGACTATTGAAGGCAACCAGTTGAATGAAAGATGGTTGGCTCAGGTTGAGCATAGGCTTTTAACCGTGTAAAAGAGAAAAGAGCTGAAGCTCAAATCGGATGAAGGGATTAATAAATGAGTGAAAGGAGCTTGTAACGTCAAGCGTAACGGACCTGAGATCAGGAGGAAAGGGGCACTCCAGTTGATGTGTTGGCTGAACAGATGATGAATTCCACTTGAGAGCACTGGTGTTTATATAGACTAAATACACTATAGGCTGACAAGTGGTTGAGTACAAAATGAATAAGGTAAAATGAGCATAAGCAGTTTAAGTGACATGGTAAGTGAAATGCTATGACTAAAGAGTCTGATAGCCATGACTAAACAGTCTGATAATCACAATACTACAACACAGCCCAGTTACATTTTACCTGTTGTTTTAGTACTTGAAGGTTAACAATAATAAGATCAAATCAATCCAATCAATGGTACTCTGAACTCCAGTGAAAGTCACATAAATGAAAACTCAAACTCTAACACCAAGGATTCCAGCAGTCCTTGTTTTCTTAGCCAGACAGAATTCCTGTTTGATTGGGTTTTCAGGAGCAGGGATGTTAGAGAGAGCTTGTCCAAGGTTTTTGGCTAGGAGATAGTGTTTGATTTCAAACTTCCAGAGAGGATAGTTGGGCAAGTTTGATATGGGCAGGGCAGGGCAGGTTTGGCTGAAGATTTGCTCATGGTGGAGGATGGGTGCTACTACAGTGACAGCACTGGACTTATAACCTAAAGAAGCAAAAGCTTTGAACCACAGGGGGTTGAATCTCAGCAAGACAAGTTGAGGACAATGAGAGGTGCAAGAGGAAACAAACCTTTGAACCACAGGGGGTTGAGTCTCAGCAAGATGAGTTGAGGACGATGAGAGGCGCAAGAGGAAACCAACCTGAGATCAAAAGGAAGAATGAAAAGACAGCAGTGAGTTTGAGATGTAGAAAAGGAAATGGATTCGAGTGGAGAAGTGCGAACCTGATGGCGGGGACAAGCAGGATGAATGACGGTAGACGATGAAGACAAAACCAACAGATCTTGAATGAGGAAACGGTACAAGAGGATGAGAGCACCGGTTTACGTATTAGGTTTAGTCTTGAGTCTAAATATCATCGATTGGTCCATGTGGTTCGCTGCGCTGCCGCTCCCGATTTCAAGATGATAGATACTCGGGCGTTGATGACACCCTAATTGATGGTATGAGTCTTCTGATCTCTCTCGTCTCCTGTGCTTCTTCTTCTTCCTCTCAAGCTAGGTTAGTCGTCGTTGTCTCTAGGATGGAAACGGTTGAGAGAGCCAGGGTGGTAAACTACTACTAGCCTCTGAGTCGATTCGAACTTCTCAACAAAGATCCAGTCGGACTAGCTAGCTAGCTCTGAGGGTGGTGATCGAATGGATTCGGATTGGATGATGGTGATCGTTCTAATCGAATATGGGTGGGTCATAAGCCGATGATAGTCGTAGGGTCTCGTGAGCTTGGATGATGAGTCAATATTTACCATGCGGCCAGTCCTGAGCGATTAGATTACAAGAGCCGTGTGAATGACCGAGTCGAGTTGAAGATGGAGCTAGAGATGATCAGATCGGTGGATGGAGAGTATTATATTATAAGTGGTTGCGAGGACTGAGGCCTTGTCCATGATCACACTAGTGCTCGAGGATGGCCGACTGGTTTTGGATAAGGATCAGATTTGGATACGAGGTTTATTGGTCAACAAATATTTTTATTTATCTATTCACACGATATTCTGTTTGTACGATTTATCAATATCGATGGATCTCATACTCGATCGATGATGTCATCCAACCGTGTTGATCTGATGACATGATCCGCGCCGTACATGCATATACGTACAGACTACAGTACAGTACAGTACAGTACACACTTGACCTTTGACCAACCACGAGTGGGGTAGTAGTCGTCACCAAGCCGAGTGAGTGAGTGATCATCAGAGGAGAGTCCTGGACCCCCCTGACCGTCTGAGGAGATTCGTGAGAGAGTCGAATCTGAGCCAGGAGTGGTGGAGCTTGAAGGTCATGGATGATAGTTTTGGAGCTAGCTCTGCCTGGTTGCTACCACTAGCTCTGCCGTGACTTGGGTAGATAATTATGAAGATGTGTGCTTATACTACTGCCTGGTCGTGCTACCTTGACTACTGCTAGTCTGCTTCTGCCCCCGTATCCATTGTATAAGTTATGATGATGACTAGCTAGCTGCCCCTACGATTAGCTCATGATGCCTTGCCTCGTAGGTAAATCCTCTCATCTACTCTCCCCGTCGTCCAACTCGATTCGCTCCGACTCGAACTCAATATTTAGTTATTCCTTCTTCCTCGCTCCTCCCAACCCCACCCAGTTATGTTATGACCGACCCAGTTATGCGGTGTAGAGTTTAACGATCGATCGTAGGTCTCTTATAAAGATCCGAGGAGGCTCCCATCCACAATTCTCAAACATAACTAAATGATAGGTATATCGAGCACGAGCAGAGTAAGTCGTCACTGGGGGGGATGAGTGTCAAACCAAGATCGATCGATCGATTCCACCCAACTACTACTCCCCCCTCATCTCAAGAACCCTTTGAAAAAGAACTTTGCAAGCCCCCATCCCAAGCTCGATTCTCATCGGTCGGATCACCAACGTGTCCCCCTCCTTCTCCCACGACTCGCACAGCTCATCATCACCCTCCACCCTCCACCTTCCATCTCATCCTCCGACTCTCCCTCTTGACCCACAGTGGTCCCCACCCACAGTCCATCCAACCAACTCATTCTCCTCTTCCCCCATGGAGCCTTCCTCATCTCCTCCTGACCATCGTCCATCCCCACCATCGTCTCCCCCATCCGATCCTCGTCCCCATCTACCTCCTCCCCCGGTCAAGACCATCACCCTCCCATTCCAACCGGTCCCATCGATCCTCTCCCCAACCCCCAAGCCAAACGCTGCCCGCCGCCCATCCACCTCCCCCCCGGCCACTGCTCCTGCCATCCTAGGGCCTTCCGCTCTCACCCCTCTCCGGGCTCACTATCTCAAGCGCGAGCTCGTCACCCTCCAGTTCACCCTCGAGCTAGAGTCCCTCTCGACCCCTCATGCTCTCTCCCTCCTCGGCCCCCCGTTCCTACCCACTCACCAGTTCATCAACGGCCTGCCCATCTCTCCCGAACCTCCGTCCTCCTCCTCCCTGCTCTCCCCTCAATCATCCTCTTCCTCATCCGCACCACCCCTCCCACCACCCTTAGTACCCTCCACTCCATCCCACTCTCATCAGCTCAAGCCTTCATCCGCCAACCCCCAAGCGAACGTCGAGTTACCCTTCCTACGCTTCTTCTTCCACAAATTCGTCCTCTCCTTCCCCTTCCTCCTCAACGTCCCTCACTCCTTCTTCTCTCACAAGGTCCAACCCTTCGTCTATTCCTTCTTCTCTCGCAACATCTCCGGCTCCCATGATCGCGAGGAGGAGACCAAGCGGCAGAAGATCGCCGGCAAGGTCGAAAAACATCTCGCCCTCATCATGGCCGCCGCTATCAAGCTATCCGACAACCATGGCCTCGAACAGGTCGTCCGCGTCTCCCCCGAGTCCGATCCCACCCCCAACGACGATGACGCCTTCCTCTCGACTCCCGTCCTACCCTCCTCACCCTCTCAGACCAAGATTTCCGATCCCAATCCAACCGGGCCTTATCCCAACTCGCCGAGACCCCCGATCGTCTTCGATCTCAACGTCGTCGCCATCCGCCGCGTCAAAGTCAAATCCCGCATGAGGTCCAAGGTCCACGAGGAATTCGTCATCAGGACCAGAAGTCAATCCACCGGCGAGGTTTACGTTAGCAGGAGATATCGTGATTTTTCCAAACTGGCCCAATCGGTAACGATCGATCCCAATCCTCAAACTACCCCCTCTCTTCCTCTCTCCCATCGGTCTCTAATCCAATCCCCTCCCCCCCTCTCCCGTAGCTCAGGGTCGAATTTCCAGATCTGGATATCAGGCCACCCCCCGCCAAAGACAGATCGGCCGTCGATACTCACACCGATGACATCACCTCCCCCGTCTTGACCGATCAAAACTTGCCAAGTATCACATCACCTATCTCCAACGGTTTCAACCACCAACCGGCCGATCCGCATCATTCCGTGGCAATGATCCATTTCACCCGAGAGAATAATCGACTGACGCTAAGAGCCTACCTTCACAGATTGTTGAGCAAACCAGAGATCTCAAACTCGGAGCAACTCTTCAAATTTCTAACCGATCGTCCGATCAAATTGACTCCGGCCGAACAACTTGACGTTGAGAATCGAGAGGCCATAGATCGGGCTAGGGAGAACGAAAAGAATCGCTTCAGGTTGGAGGTCGAAGGTAGGGTGAAAGAGCTCGAACACTACTTGCGAGGGTTTAGAGAAGAATTGGTCAAGAGTGATGGACTCTCGAGGGTTTTCTCAACTGTTAGGAAGGTCGACACTGTCTCAAAACTACCGATCCAATATCGTAAAATAATTGAATGGGCTCGAATCTCGTGTGTCCATCTACCGATTCATCCCAACAACACTTACTTTCCAGCTCGAGCTCAAGAATCTCCCTCCTGACCCGCGCTCTTCCTGATTCTCCCTTTGAAATGGCGTAATTTGATATCCAGACTAGCTTCAACGATCTACCAAGTTTTCCTCGGCTCCGATAACTCCTCAGCTTCATTCGCGCAATTGAAGCGAATCCATGGCTTGATGCCTTACTGGGCCATGCGTAAGTTACCGGCTCTGTCAAAAATTTGTCAACTTTAAACGCTTACTGTTTTTGAATTACCCATGTTTTTTTTTCTTCTTCTTTTAATCAAGGCGGGGTGCTCAAGATCTCAAACCCTGTCGCGATGATTCGTGGCGTACTAGACTTATTCTTGGCCAGACCATTTGGAGCGACCAGTCTGGTTCAAAGAATGTTCTCCTCGTCAGTCCCGCCTGAAAAACCTCTGATGCTTAATGCGGCCCAAAGCCCCAGCGTGCCCAATCTGATGTTTTGCTTGCGTCTTGGATCGCATGCGTATTTCTTTCAATGATGGAAGTGGTTTATATGACGAAATCCGTGAGTTAAAAGAAGATGCGGAAAAAGTTGCTAGCAAAATTGGTGATGACAGGTTTTGTGGCCGAATCAAGACCTTCGTTGAAGCCCCTCGAGAAATTCAGGAGATCTACGAGGCTGATGCTAGTCAGTTTTGACTTTCCTGTTTTTGTTATACTTGGTCGAATTTCCCAAAGGATGTCGGAGGCAATTAATGGTGACGTTTTGAATTCTTTTTCTCAGAAAGCGAAAAAATCGATATCATGGCCATCATCATGCGATCCCCGGAGGGTCCTAGGCTTGACCATACCGCCTATCAACGTGTTCACAGAGCCTCTCGGGCGTATGAACAATACAAAGCCTATCGAGATAGTTTGGAGGACCCAGAGATGAATGAAGGACCTGATAACGATGACGCTTGGCTATTTGAGGATCTACACGTTTACATGAAGCTGCTAAGAAGATGCAGGGACAAGGAACAATTAGTTGAACTGATATTCGAAGTAAGTACCGAACGTTTTCTGTCATGGACATCACTTGGAGCATTTTGAATCCCGAGGGTGGAATACATCGTCTGGCTCGATACTGATGAGATCATCTCTTGGATTTCCAAAGGGGACCACGTCAGAAATGTTGAAAGATATTGTTACCATTTTCTATTCACCCCTGATGCAAGTCTACAAGGCTGCCAATATTTCTGAATCATTGGTCGATCTCCAGAAATTTATTGATGATCTCATTCGAACGGTTGAACGAGCAGATGAAAGTGAGAATGTTGCTTACTTTTTTGTTGTTCTCCTGCCTCTCCTGCTTACCCTGAACTTGCTATCATTCGCGTTTCTGATATGATTTCTATCATTGCTTTAGTTGCAGTTCGAGATCCACAAAAGATTGTCCAAACGTTTGTCGATCTAGTCGAACGACACGAGGGAGCTTTTTATCACTTTGTTCACCAAGTACATTCGAAAGGAGCCGGCCTATTCGATGGCTTGATGCATTGGATCGAACTCTTGGTGAATTTTGTTCGACAAGGACTAACGAATACTATTTCATTAGAAGCACTCTTACCCCATCCAGATACACCCGAGAGGTTGGCATTGATGGCCGAGATTGATGAGATCGTCGAGTATCATCGAAAGTTAAAGATTGCTCACCATGAAAGAATGATGAGACGGCTGGCGAGGGATGGTCCGGAGGAAAGGTATGATCGGGAGACGGATGCTGCGTTCGTGACGGGTGTGATGGAAAATTTGAACTTGGGTGAGGCTGTCGTCAAGGAAGTTGAAGAAGTGGCCAACGCAGATCTAGATGACTCGGATGAGGATGATGAAACCCTAGCCAGGAATTCGAATTGCTCGAGTACTAGTCGAACCTGGGATGAAGCTCAGCGTCATCGTAGAAACGGCAGTGGTAGTCGAGACAGAAAAAACAAAAACAAAGATATCGAACCTCCTCATTTGGTCATCATACCGACTCTTACGCCTCTTTTTACCGAACTCGTCAAAGGCTTATTACGATGAAGATCATCAACAGGTTCCTTGGTCAAGATAAATTCTGACTTTTGTTTTTCTTCTTCGTCCCTGATGCTCAAAAAGGACAGGTATCTTGTCACTACACCCTCTATACCCTTCACCATCTTTTTAAGAATCTTGGGCCATCAATGGACTCGTTTTTTGTGCTGTACTCACTGTCCTGTTTTTTTGTTTTTTTCTGTCCGTGCGTTTTTGTGTCTATATGCGAAGAATGTGTTCGGATCCGTCAAGGATGATTTACCAGAGCATCCGCGCTGAAATTGAGGCGTGAATGTACATACCTGGAATCACGTGATCGCCTGTCCTTATTCTTCATTGATTTATTGACCACCTTGATGCTCATGTCTTTTTTTCAAATCTAAAAGTTGATTTAAATGAATACTACGTACCTGATTTCTAATGCCGAATCGCACATTAATTTACCTAGTCAGAAATGAAAAAGGAGGTCTACTGGATTCACTACCAATCACCGCCTGCAAGAGCGGTCCTGCGGAGTACTCTACCTGTTTCAATCATGCGTGGGCTTATAAGGCATCAATGTCTGGACTGCAAGACCCATACACAACCTATAGATGACAGTTGTGTGAACCTCAGTGTGCAGTGACTGCATATGTGGCATTTCTGATGGACCATGTCCATACATAACATGTCCTATAACAACTATGGGACAAACCTGTAGTCACTTCAGTCCTGAAATTTGCATTTTTTGAATTTACTATCCCACCAAGTTGCAAATTTTTAGCAAGCTTGCCAAGCCCAAACCTTGATTTCCATATAAACCAATTCCACATACCCTTGATCCTTCATCCCCAAATCAATCCATATTCCAATCCATGCTCTGCCATCCATCACCCCACCTCCAAACTTCATTGCCTCCTATGTTCATCCCCTCTTTGAGCATCATCCCCTCTACCACCTACCCCACCTCCACTCTCCATCCCACACTCCATTGGTACCCCACCCCCCACCTCAATAGTATTTCCCTTACTTGGAAAGTTACAATTTCATCTGATGATGTGGTGCAAGATGTTGCACATTGAATGACATCCCCCAAATCACACTTTGGTCTGCTAAAACCTTTGACTTAGTCAGGATGGTTCATTAGGTAGGAAACTCTACTATTGCAAGCTCTGTAATGGTGCCACCCTCTGATGTAGTACTGTTGAAGCTCCTCATGAGTTAATAGTTCTGCATCAGATAAATAATGAAACAAGTTCTGCAAACTTTAATCTATTATACTGAATTTGGGACCCCCTCTCAAGCTCAGGAGTTAATAATGGTTGGAATTGCCTACCAAAGGATGAATAATCTCAATGATGGGTGTGCCCACATTTTTCTGAGTAATTCCAAATTGTGCATGCAACAGTGAGGTACAGGGTGGGGGGGGGGGAAGCAAGTCTTCATATTGATGTGTGAAATGAAAAAACCAGGAATTTTTTTTTTCTTGAAAAATAATCTGAAAATGAATCAGTTTAACTGAACTCAAACCTTTCTGAATCAACATAAATATAAAAAAAGGCAACAGTTTCTTACCCTTTATTTTTTAATATAGTTGAATCTCTGCTTGATCCTTGCTTGAAAAATCAAAAAAGATTATGCTCAGAAAGTTTTCAGATTTTTTGCTCAGTCAGTTTCAACATTTGATATTTCATTTCATTTGGATTTATCTTATCTTTTTAAGGTGTCAAATAATTCATCAGATCAGGATAATTTATTCACTAAATTATTTTATTTCATCAGACAATTTTAACTGATTTTTGAGCATTTGGATAAGCCCCTCCACAAAATCAACAAAACCAAAAATATTCAAAAAATTCTGGAAGCTCTAAAAAAGAGAAACACTCAAATTGAATTGTACTGCAGGACTTTAAAAGAATCAAAAATCCTTTCTGCTTGCATTTTATGAGTTCTCAGATACCAATCTTGATTATTTAATCAAAATATCATCAAACCCACAAAAGCATCACATTGATCTGAGATGCTTTTCCCTTGAATGGAGAAATTGAATTTCACTAGTTTTGTTTTTTATAGTGTTATTCTGATTCTTCCCTAAGATTAAATATAGTAAAAAGGCCAATGTAAAATTTGCAACCTCAGGGTTGCAAACAGCAATTCACGGCCCAGTAAGAAGCAAGTCAAGTTGCTTGCAACTTGTGCCTCCCCCGGGGGGTTGCAAACCCCCAATTGGGACCCATTTCAAGTTGCAAATGGGATATTGCAACCTGTAAAGGGTTGAAATTGGGGGTTTGCAACCCCCTGGGGGATGCGCAAGTTGCAAGAAGGGGTTGCACATGTTTTCCTGGCCCATGAGGGGGGATTTGGGGTGCCTAGGCCCCCCTGGACCACATTTGAGTGCTGTCAACCCAGATTTGGGGATCTGGCATACTATGTGGGACTATTATTGGACCACAATAAAGCAACTTGGAAACTGCATTCTGCCTATTGGCAAAACAAAATCTTGAAACAAACCACGTACACAAACAACACACGCCTGTTGCATAAATCTATTTTTCTCAACCCAAAAGCAAGCAAACTTTTGGAGTTGTTGGATTGAAAATTGAATTGAATACTAAATTGCAGTTGCATTTTTTTGGTTTATGGGAACAGTGGAAAGACCAAACCCTCCTGGTTCAAAAATGACTGTGTTAACAGACTTAGTTGAAAGGGTTGTTAAAAAAGCTTTGAATTATTGGGATTTGGGTAGGGAGTTGGAAAAGAAAACATTGGAAGCCCCAATTGCATCCTCATCTAGGGTTAAAATTGAGGAACAAGATGTTTCTTCACAACTGGAACAAGATTTTCTGTCATAACTGGAATTGAATAAAAGTGGTGGGTCAGATTTCAAATGTCATTTGAATGAGAAGGATTTGGCTTGATCAATACTAATGTAACCATGTAACTATGAAACTAAGGGGTGCCAGACCCGCTTGAACCTCCTTCTGTGAGAGCCTTTTCTAGTAGGAAAGAAGCCAAGATTTATTGTCAAAAAATGAGCAGTCATGCATGGCTACGCATTGAAAAAATTCAAGTGAAAGAAGAATAAATATGTGGATCTAGCATGTGACAGATTTGGGGTATATAAAGGGCCATGTCTCACCAAACATCAAAGGCAAACTCACACTAGGAAGGTTGTGTGTCAATTCATGATCCATGCAAGTTGGAAAGTAGTAGATCACCCATTAAATTTCTCCATTAGAAATGGCCTACACAATCATCAACCAACTGAAAGCCCTTCAGTGCATCCTAAAATGAGGAGAATCTCTGGGCAAGCCTTGGATCTACTTAAGGAAAGCATGAAAGGTGGGCTCAATAAGGTTCAGATAAAAATTCAATTCAGTAAGATGGATGGTGGAGAATACATTGATGATAGAACAATCTATAACACCAAGCGGAAGTTAAAGCATGCAGAACTGAATGGAAAAGGTGTTATGGATGTTCTTTTGGAAATGCTCCAGGAATTTCAGTGGGTTTCCAGGTCCAAATTTGGTGGAGAGGGTCACTTAGAGGACCTTATCTTGGCTCAACCTGAGTCTATAACACTTTTCAAAAAATTCCATCATATTGCTTTTGTTGGATTGTACTTATAAAACAAATAGGTAAAACATCCCTCTATTGCATGTTGTAGGAATGACATCCAGAAAGAGAACTTTGCAAAGGCTTTTGTTTTTATAACAAAAGAAACACATTGAGTTCTACAGTTTGGCCTTGAGTGCATTAAATGAATTGGCTTATGGTCCCAAGGGGCTTCCCAAAGTCTTTGTGATGGACCGTGAAAAAGCTCTTATAGAAAATAATTTCCCTGAGTCATCCAGACATTCATGCTGATGGCATTTGTCTAAAAATATCCAAGAAAACTGTAAAGTATGCTTCAGTAATGAAAATGAAGGGTGGAAACTTTTTGTTACTCAGTGGGAAAATTATGGGGCCTCTAAAACCAAGGGGGAGGCAGAAGTCAATGATGCAGAACTCAGAGTATGCAAATTTATTGCTTCTTCTATTGATCTCTGCTGGGGTTGTAAACTTTGAAACTTTTATACAATTTTTCTTGCAAGACCTTGAGGATGTGCTTGAGTATATGGAAAAGAATATTTTCCCTATCAAAGAGACATTTGTAACAGTGTGGACTTGTGTCAACCATGACTTTGGAAATAAAACAATGTCTTGGGTAGAAATGGCGCATGCAACTTTCAAAAAATTACTTTTTGGATCTTTGGGGAACATTTTGGATGTGTAGAAACATCTTGAAGTAACCACTGAAAGCCAAATTCAATCATTCCATGCTTCACTTAAAAAATCTCAAGTTTGGAACAGGTCTTCCAATAGAACTGCTACCTTTGGGATATAAATTTTTATTGAGGAAATTAAAATAAGTGGGGGAAAATTTGAGAATTTAAAGTGCAAATATGATGGCAAGGTGTGCTCAAATTAATATTAAAAAACCATGGGCTGGCCTTGTTCCCACATTTTAGGTGAAATACTAGCATCAAGAAGGTCCATTGTGCCTGAGGATTTTCATCCTCAGTGGCAGTTAGACTACAACCCTTCCAATCACCAGGAAAAATCTGGTGGATCTGGTCAGCCAGTGACATCAAATAATTTGGATGAGATGGTTGAATCCAATAGATTTCTAGAGTTTTTACATCATTTGGAAACACAGCTTACCCCAAGTCTACAATTAGTTGCTTCACAATTGCTACAATTATTCAAATTTTTTGCCTGATTTAATTCCATTCTTTTTCCCCCTTTGATATTCTAGCTTTCTGCTTCTTTTCTTCTTGTCTTACTTATGATTTCAATTGGTATTCTCCAAGGTTTCTATTTTACTTCCTCCCAGATTCAAGGTGGTTTCCAATTTTTTCCTTCTTGATTTCCCCCTGATTTCCCCCTGATTTCTCCCTGATTTCCCAAAAGTTTCCATTTTTCAACATATTAGGATAATCCCTCCTAATTTTCTAAAATGAAATAAAAGCATTTTTTCAACAAAAGTTACACTCATAATTCATACAATTCCTTCTCTCATGATATTTATGTTCTATCCACAGGTAATGCTTTATAAATTAAATTGGAATTCACTCCAAAAATAATTCAAAGAAAAAAAATTGAAACAATTCATCACACTTTGCATATTCCATAATTTTTAAATTTCACTTTCAGGAAGATATAATTTTGTGACTAGTATCATTCCATCTTGAGAGAAATATGCACACTGGAAATCAAAAGCATCAAAATAAATGATTTGTTGCTCAATCCCACATTTAACTTTGTACAAATTGAGATGCTTCCAATAAACCAAAAAAATTCCTGTCAAGTTGAAATGGATTCAATTCCAAGAAGTAACCTGGTATGCTCCCATATAAATCCACCACACTGAATATGGGTTTTATCTGACCCAAGGAGGAGACTTTACCCAGATTATATGACACAGTACTGTTTCCAGAATTTGATTCTGTTGGGGATAATGTCATTTTATTCCAATGGAGATGATTCTGATAGTTACACCATGGTGAGAGAGTAACAGTGTTTGGTTCATTGGCACTATTTATTTGA
This sequence comes from Puccinia polysora, assembly GCA_025617555.3. Lineage (NCBI taxonomy): Eukaryota > Fungi > Basidiomycota > Pucciniomycetes > Pucciniales > Pucciniaceae > Puccinia > Puccinia polysora. Next base: position 42,546,101 of record CM062630.1, read on the forward strand.
TTGAAATCTTGCCAATTTGTAGAAGAGATGGAATTCCTGAGATAATTGAGGAATTTGTAATAAGTTTCTGGACTTTCATGGACAGGATTTAGGTGTGGGATTGCATTTGACCTGGTGGATGATTCCAGAATTCTTGAATGTTGATTTATCTCTGGTGGTTCACCTGGTGAGTTGATCAGGGACTTTAAATTTGAAAGTCTGCAGAAACTTTGAATTATAGTAAGTGGTACTTCATCTGAGTTTAATTTAAACCATAGTCAGCATTGTTGTATTCTGTGTATCTTTGATTGAAAGGAATTCACACACCCAAAAAATTGTTGCTGTTGAAATTGGAAAATAGCCCATTCAAGAGCTCATAAGCCCAGGTAGCACATATGGGGCCGTGCCCCCACATTTGTAAAAGCTCAGGAAGCTCAGGTATATGGGATGCAAGATGATGATTTGGCTTTTGATTTTTCTCTGGAAAGAGCTTCCTAAAAATTTGGCAATATTTTTCCAAGTTCCTGGTGAAATCAGAACCTTTTTTGGAGCTGGTATTCCAACTAGTGGCACAGTTCAAACAGGTCACTAAATGGAAGGGGTTTTTAACAAATTTTATTGGGAATGGACATTCTTCAAATTGTATGGCAATGATAAAATTGGGAATGTAGAATTTATACACTCTGCAGCCTTGAGACTTCCATGACTTTCTGCTCAAATTTTTTTTGGTGCTCTTTTCCCATCAGATGGGATTAGAGTAATCTTGATGACTTGTTGAAGATTTTTCAGCAGAACAGAATCAAACTTTAATTCTGATAAAATTGGAGGGCTTTTCTCAGGGATATCACTAGTGCTTGGATCCAAAAATGAAACAGTTACATAATCTAATTCAGAGAATTAAGAAGATTCCACCATGAATTCTTCATTAGTTAGAGCCAGAGTTTGTTCTATCCATTTGCCTTTGGATTTTTGTATATTTTGAATATTTTTCTGGGAATCTCTTTTCAAGTAATTTAATTCTCTAGAATCAATATGTTTTTTGCTGGGATCTTCATTGTCTCCAATTTCATCTTCATCATCATTTGATCCATCATCTGATGATTCTGGAGCCTTTTTCTGTATATTTTTCCAAGAATTTGGTAACAGCATGATCTTTCAAGGATCCAAGAATCATATTGTACATTATGTCAAGGTTGGCAATTTTTGTGGCATCCCAATAAGGGAGTTCTTCCAATATTGAGTAAGGGACAACATTCTCTTTGAAGAGATGATCTCTTTGTGATTTAGTTGCATGCAACCATGAATTTACTTGAGTTTTGTGCTCTGATGAATTTCTTGGGGCCCAATTGAAACACTCAATTTCATTTATCTCAGAATATTCAATGGTACAGAAGTTGAAAAAGTTTTTTCCTGAATGACTGGTAAATCCTATGATCTTGCACATTGCCAAAACATCTGCCATGACAGTGAGTATAGAAGCTCTGATGGTAACTCCTGAAGGATTATTATAGGTCTTGGAGAAGTGGAAACCAGTCCAAAGTTTCTGAAGTTCTCTGACTATGGGGGTGAGTATATGATTCAGTTGAGGACCAGTAGGCTCTTTGGGGCCAGGTATGATTCCTACCAGATAAATGTTTTTGTCTTTCAGACATATTTCAGGTGGAAGATTCAGGCATACCATGGCAATGGTTCCAAGAGAGGCATGACAACTAGAATTTCCAAAAGCATTAAACCAGTAAACATATAGGGTGAATGCCAAGCTCCCAGGCTTTGACAAAAAGGGGGAAGTTTTGTCTGGGCCCTTGAATCTTTTCCAAATAATCCCATTCCAGATATATTTCATTATCTCAGAGGGTTTGTTTTGTAGATGTTTGAGAAGTTCTTCCTCAATACCTGGATGGTTCAAAAATCTTGCCAGTCATTTTTGAAATGGTTGGTAAATGAAATGTTTGCTTGTGGAGAATTTTTATTCATTTAAATTTTTTCTGCTAGGCATGGAGTTAATGGAAGCCTTCATAGATCCCAAGGTGGATGAGCAAGATGGACCCTGGTCAAATCTTTTTAAATGCTGTGTATTTGACATTGGGGTCTGTGACATTTTTTTCTTTTTCAACCAAGTAGAAGCACTCTGGACAACAGGCATATATCTCCAGTAAAGCATCCAGGTTAAGATGCTTGAAGATGGTCAAAATGCTGAGGGGAATCTTTGATATTTTATTAGGATGATGGTTTTGAAGAGTATTTTGAAAAATTGTTTTATTTTAAATATTGAAAGCACAAAGCAGAAACCTTGATGCCTCTGTACTGATTTGATGATGGAAATTCATGATGTCTGTGATCACCATTGGAAGGATGAAATGGCGTTGGTTTTGTATCCAGGTTAATGGGACAAAGTCTTGCATGTAAAATATGGTAACACCAGCTGGAGGTGAAATTGAAGTGATATCATCTTGAGATTGGGCCATGTTTGCATTGTTATTATTTAATGGATACCTATGGTTTTTTGGTGATTTTGGGGACAGTGCTTGTGGAATAACTAGTGCTTGTGGAGAAACTTGAGTGGAAAGAAAAGTTGTGGTGAATTTTTGATGCTTAGCGTATCCAGAAGGGGTAAATGTTATGCCTTGCTTTATCCCATTGGGAGTCATCTGAGTTTTTCTGGAGCAATTTTCACATATGCAAACAATAAGTTGGAGATTTTTGGGGGCCATTTTGGTCCAATTTCTTGATGAGTGGAAGAATTGATGATGGAGGAAAAAAGTGTCTCTTCATATTCAAAAACTCCCATGAAATAGATTGCAGGTAAGATTTTTTTGTTTTCCTCCTCTCAGTGGGTCATGTGGCTTATTAAGATGAAAAAAAATTGAGTGCTTATCTTGAAAAATTCAAACTGATTCCATGAGACATGTTTCAGGAAATTGAAAGAAATATTTTCTTCACTTATTGTAAAACAATTGATGGATCATCATGAAGCAGTTGATGGCTTATCATGAAGCAGTTGATTCCATATCATGAAGCAGTTTATGGCTTATCATGAAGCATTTGATTCCATATCATGAAACAATAAAGGATTATAATGAAAAATTTCAAGGCTTATCATGAAAAATTTGAGGTCTTATCATGAGGTGTTTGATTTTATTACTTATCATAAAAAATGTTTTAAATAGGTTTTTTTTTGCCATAATTCATTACCCCAAGAGTGAGAATTTTTTAGAATTTTTAGGTGTGGATTGCTGATTGAGGATAATCAATTTTTTTCATTGAATTCCATTTCCAGCACAAAGGAATCACTATTTTATTGGTTATATTTTAACTAGTGTATAATTGCCCCCAAATTGGGGGAGGTATGGAATTTGCCTGGTGCAGTATATATTGAAATTTCCTGGGGTCAATGCAAGAGGTGCATAACAACATTGGTAAATGAACAGAAACCTGAGGACCTCAATGCCAGGTGGGGAGTGTGAGGTTTTTCAATCCTTTTATATTTATAGATAAGTACAATGGTCATTATAATTGGAAGGAGAATTATGAAGATCAATAAATCATATTACTGTAGTGTAATTGATCCAAAATGGGATTTACATGGAACACTAAATACAAAATTCTCTACAGTATTCACAGATTGAAGCCAATAATCACTGAAATCAAGTAAAAGAAATTAAAAAAGAGTAAATTGTGAAGTCCAAGGCCAAGAGAAGGCTTTATCATCAAATAAAGATTGTTGAATCAGAGATACAACATATGAATTAGTTCTTTTCCCTATTTTTTCAGTTATATCTTTTGGCTATATCTGATTTATTTTAGATATTAAAAATATATGCTGGAGAGAATCAGTTACTTTGAACATCTTCTGATCTTATGGAATAAGCAGGAAACCATGTATTCCAGAAACCAGGTATGCTTCTAGAAGGTGATAGGCAGGAAGTTGGGTGAATTGTTGAGGAATTTTGGCAAAAGCAAGAGTATATTGAGCAATAGTGGTTGTTGACCTGTTGATTTTATGTTTTGCCCAAAGAATGGAGAAAGCTATGAGCATATATTAAATGCCATCTACCAAATTATCTATTGGTTAATGTTAAATTCACGGCTACAGAGCCGTGTACACGGCTCAATGGCCATGTGGCACCCTAAACAACTCAAATGAGCCATGTGGCATGCTACATGGCTCAAATGGGCTGTGTGGCATGCTACACGTCCCATTTGAGTTGTACAGCACGCTAAAAAACTAAAATCAAGTTGTGTAGCCTCCACTAAATCATAAATAATGAATAATAAATAATAAATAATATATTATAAATTATAAATTATAAATTATATATAATAAATTATATATAATAAATAATAAATAATAAATAATAAACAATAAACAATAAACAATAAACAATAAATAATAAACAATAAACAATAAACAATAAACAATAATAAATTATAAATTATAAATAATATGGAGTAGTGTACAGGCCCCTACACAACTCCCACAGGCCGTTTCGGGCCATGTACACGGCTCCCAAACGGCTGGAGCCGTGAATTCAACATCACCCTTATCTATTGCTTTTCAGTTGCTTGCAGGCATATTGGATGGATTGTTTTCTTCAGACTTTGTGATTACTGGTTTTCTTTGCCAAGATTTGATGCAATTGATGAAGTACTGAATTTCAAATATTTCCTCTGAAATTTCATCCTCTGGATCAACTGGATTCTCAAATTCAGGGGCAGGAGTGAATTATTGAGAAACCAATGAAATTTACTGGAACCAGATGTGGGCCCAGTTGCATTTGCAATGCTCAGTAGGAAACAAAAGTAATTGAATCAAATCCTCAAGGGAATAAGTGCCCTTTTTTGGGAGGTTGGTTGGTGTGGAGGGGATTTTGATGTCTTCTGGGGAGTTTTAGGGATCATTGACTTGAGCTTTGAAGGGGTTGGAATCTGAAGGCAGCAAAAAAACCATTTCAGCCCTAAAAAAAAGCATGCCAACATTCAGATTGATTTACCACTATTTTCCATGTGCTTGACCCACACCTTCAAAGCAGTCGCACATGTTTCAAACTGGATGGACTGGCTCAGAGTTGAGGGGTATGATTAAAAGGGTTTGATGTGTTTCAACTAAGCCTCAAAGAGATGAATTGTGGACAAAACCACCAAATCATTTGCTGAAAGGGTGAGGGAGGTAGAGAATAATTTGAGAATTGGCTGAGATTCTGCATGATAATTTTTGAGACAAGGCATCCAATCTTGAATCAAATGAAAAGAATTTAAACATTAGTTTTAATATCAATAAATAATAAGTAAATAAATGTTCCTTACCAGGAGCTGGGTTTTGAATGCTCTGAGAGAGCTGGGGATTTTGAGTTTATTGAGCAGGTGTTTGTGGAGAGGAGCCAATATTTGAGATTGTCTACCCAGCTGGATTGGTTTCAGTTTAATTTTTGGGGACTTCAGCAGAATCATCTGGTTTTTCTGTATTGGGTGGTGCAGACATGTTTATTTCATCTTTTTCCTCATCACTTTCTTGAACAAATACATGCTGTTTTTTGGCAGGTCTGTTGGAGGATGAGTGAGAGGCAGATTGCTTTATGAGGAGGTTGCCACTGCCAATTCTGACCTCTTCTTCTTCAGGTAATTCTTCACCCTTTGGTACAACTGATAAAAAACAAAATGGTCAACAGGGTTCAAGAGTAAAGTTTAGTGGGAATGAATTACTGTGATCATATTTTTCACAGGCTTCAATTCCTTTAAAAGCAATATCACAAAGAGAGCAGGTGGCTGTTTTGTCATTTGCAATTTTTTCCAATTGTTGATGGTTTTTGTTTGTTACTGGAGAGGAATTCCTGGCATGTAATGAGAGAGACTTCTGAAAAGTTGAGGAATCAACCAGTCTCAGATGGAGGAGGAGGTGGGAGTGGTTTGGAAGCATTTTCTTTTTCCCAAACAACTTTGTTACAAGTGGGAGGTTTAGGCAGGTTTGAGCTAGGGGCAGGGGGGGCATCTGTTGCTGCAGGCTCCAAGCTATCAGGTAAAGTTTGGGTATTGGAGTGGGCAGTTGTATTTTCTGTTGATGCAAGGGGTGTAGAAGTATCATTCCCAAGGGAATTTAAAGGAGATAAAGTGGTAACCATGATCAGGTATATAATTTTAAATGAGTAAGATAAGAATGGAAATTAGGATGTAGGAGCTGGGGATGAAAAAGTGGTGTAGTGAGGAACAATTGAGTGGATGGATCAGGGGGGAAAAGAACAGGGAAAGATGCTTTTTATATAATGGTGATGGGGGATCATAAGAGTACCCAACAGCAATCAAGCCATTGTAATTATACACAGCAAATATATGATGAGGAATCATAGTACAACTGTATTTGATATGGAAAAATGTGATGACAGAACTGATGACAGGGCCATGAATAGCCTGAAACAACTTTTATCAGATTATATTCATGTTTTGATGGTGGCAGGTGTATATTGCATACAGAAAATGAATAAACAAAATAAAGAGTACAGAGACCGGATATAGTATTAAGCAGGAGATTTAGTCAGCAGACCAATGTAATTACATACAATGTGGTAACTGAGTTCTTAATTCTGCATGGCGTGCAGATGATCCACCAGTGATCACCTCATCTTCTTGCATTGAAGCCAAAAACCCATTGTAAAGGCTCTGAGAAATTTGAATGGAAATGAAAAGTCTGGTGAATGGACTTCCTGCCGTTTGATTGGATTGAAAAATTTGGTGGAATAATAGGTTGGAAGCCCAAAAGAGACTGATCCATCCATCATGCTTGTCAAAATAAATGACCATAGAAATACCTGGAAGAACAAACTGGCCTTGTTTGATGTCAAAGCCTTGAATGAAGTGAGCTGGTTCACCAGTTGCCTCATGGATACCACAAAAGCCACCATAGGTGATAGCATTGACATAATCATCAATATTAGCGTGATTGTAAAACTCCCTCCAGGTGCCAGTTATGTTTCTAGAAAAAGGCTCAGTGTCCTGGGGGTCTCTGTATTCTTGGGAAAAAAAACCAGGAATTTTGGCCTGTTTCATCTGCTTGATTGCAAGTGAAAAGAGTCCAGGGGCCAACACTTTGTATCTTTTGGACATCATTTGTTGAACAAAAGGCATCTTGTCCAGGAGAGCCTTCCACTGTTTTTATCTTTCTGGCATAAGTATTTGATGTAAAAGGATTTATATTCCTAATCAAAATAATTAAATTTAAATTAGTATCAATTGTAATAAAAGAATTCAATAATAAAATTGCTTGCGAAATTTTTCCACTTCATCATACCCCTTACACCAACCAAGTTCTTTCATGATACCACCAAGAAAAGAGGCATTTTTTGATTGCCATAGAAAGATCCAAGTTGGAAAATGGTTGTGGTCAAGAGTCTCATTTAATTATATTCTGTGCATGTCATGTCCAACCAATTGGTGAATTTTTAAACAAATCCAAGTTCATGCTTGTGGTTGGTGAGGATAACCACTGGAGGGCCTGGGTTAATAAGGTGTTTGAACTGCTCAAGGAACCTGGTTGTGTTTGAAATTGAGTGCACATCTGGACATCTTATCATTGTAAAGTTGTCAGGTTGGTTGATGGAGAGGCTGAGACCAGGGCAGCAAGTGATATTGGCCAATGCCTCAATATTCTTCTTCTGAGTTTCAGAGCTGAAAGCATAATCCTGAATGGTAGAAGTACAGGCAAGGACATGATGGCTCTGAGTTGGATGTGGAGGAAGGATAGAAAGAGTGGGTATGTTGACCATGGGTGTTGAGATTGGTTGGCAAGAGCCAATTACTCCACTAGCTTGCTCAGCCTGCCTATGCGCTTCCTGGGCCTCCTTGGAGCAGATTCCATGTCTCTAAAATCCACAGGAAAAATGATTGGCTTGAATCCAAGTATGGGATGCCATGGTGAACCATGAAGTGCATGTGCAACATTCAGGACGGTCATCATCAGGAAGGAAATACAGGGAGCCTGTCCTGGATAAAATCCCTGCGTAAACCCTCCCTCCAACAGGTATCCCATCCAATGGGCATAAGAGAGAAATGAAAGATCATCCCAGGGGATAATGATGTGAAACATGAAGTGTGTGAAAAATTCAGGCCACGTCCTCAACAGAGAAGAAATACAGGGCACCATCCTGGATAAAATTGCTGTGTAAACTTCTCCTCAGAAAATAATGCCCTGGGAAAGGATAGGAGATGAAAATGAAACAACAAACCAGCTTTTTCCTGGGGGCTGTGTGAAAATAGTGAAAGGTATAAACAAACATTCTCTGATGAAAGATTTGAGATGAGGGGGAAAAAACTGGACAATACATCAAGAATGGTCTCCTTTTAATCTTCCAGGGAGAGTCTTGATATAAGCTTCCTTTTGCTCTGTATTCAAATGATCAGATGCAAAATAATATAGTCAATCCACTAACATGGTGTTTGAATGAATATTTTGATATCAGAAAAGCCACGTAAAAATTGAATCTTTATTTTAATACAGGTGGCTTGTTGATTGGAGAAGAATTGGGACTTCACAAAAAGGGGCCCAAGAAAAGAAAAACCACTGGGAAAACAAAACAGAATTAAAAAAACATTAGTAATTGGACCATCAGGATCAACAGAGATAAACAAAAAAAAGCAAAAAAAAACCTTAGGTTGATCCAAAGAGCAAGCAAATCCTAAAACCCCTAAAACAACAAAAAAAACCATGGCCTAAAGGAAAAAAACCACAGTGTGGTAGATCAAACTTGTCCTATAGCCATCAGCCTCACTATTCTAGTGTAAAAACAGCTCAAAACCCTCAAAGTAACCTCAGAAATGGATTCCAAATCAGAAATAAACCATAGTCACCCAGCCAAAGTACCCTCCTATCTCTCATGGATTAGAAGTTACAGCCCAAGAAACCTTCAACTGTGGCAAAATCATACCCAGCCAGGTTTCACAGCTCTGTTGAAGACATAATGAATACCTGGTAAACCCTCAAGTACATACCAGTGACAGCTTAACCTTAACACCAGGACCATAAACCAACCCAGTCACCCCAGCCAGAATACAGGAATACAGGTCCAGGAGGAAGTGCAACCAGTCAGATCCTGTAACCTCATCCAGAATACAGAAATACAGATATAGGGGGAAGTGCAACCAGTCCAGATCCAGTCACCTCATCAGCATACAGAAATACAGATTCAAGATGCAGTGAAACCAGTTCAGATCCTGCCACCTCATCCAGGATACAGAAATACAAATATAGGGGGCAGTGCAACCAGTCCAAATACTGTCACCTCATCCAGAATACAGAAATACAGATATAGGGGGCAGTCCAACCATTCCATATCTAGTAACCTCATCAGTATACAGAAATACAGATGCAAGAGGCAGTGCAACAAGTCCAGATTCTTCCACATCATCCAGAATACAGAAATACAGATATAGGGGGAAGTGCAACCAGTCCAGATCCAGTCACCTCATCAGCATACAGAAATACAGATGCAAGAGGCAGTGCAACCAGTCCAGATCCAGTCACCTCAGCCAGAATACAGCAATACAGATACAGGAGGCAGTGAAGCATGTCAGATCTGGTCACCTGAACCAAACAAACATGCAAATACACATACAAGAGGATGTGCAGAAGTATACAGGAGCAATATATGCAGGAGGAAGTGAGACCAGTCTTAACCAGAACCAAACAAACCACTAGTATAGCCAGAACCAAACAAACTACCAGTATTGCACAGCAATACATGCAGGTAGAATCAAGTAGCACTGAACAAACTACCAGTATAGCCCAGAAATATATCTTATCTGCACTACACAGCAATTTATGCAAGGCTGTGCATGCATGAAACCCCTTTACAAGCTTTTTCAACCAGAAGAAATGCCTCATGTAACTTTAAAAAATTTTTCCAACCAGCAGAAATGCCTCATGCAACTGTATCTCACTGTTCCTCACCAAAACAGGGAGAACCCTCAGGGGAAGCCTTGAGAACCCCTGGGGGAAGGAATTTTCTATTTAAGGAGAGCCTCTCTGCCCTATCCAGGTTGTATCCTCATGCAATCTAGCCCATCATCCACCTCATCATGCCCTCCAGACCATCATCCCATCTCATCATCCATCTGTGGCACCTACCCAGATAAAATATTTTTAGTGAATCAGTCATAAAAGGAAAAAAGAAATCAGAAACCAAGTTATCACCCATCTTTTAGCCAATTAAACCATCCAAAAGGTGCTTGAATAAGGGTTCTTCTGCAAACTAAATATTCAGCACCAGATTAAAGAAGAACCACCCATCAATCAATAAATAAAACTTATAAAGAAAGAGAGCACAACCAGAAGCAACTACCAACCTTTCCCCTACCCAGCCCCCTGTGGGTAAACCAATACTTTGGTCCTCTCCTGAACCATCCCTTTGATAAAGCCTTGAACCCTTTAAAGTTGGGATATTGGTTAGGATCACATATATCTGATCAATCAGTGACCAATAACCCTAACACATCTGGTCCACTCTTCAAAAAAATCCTACCAACCCACAGCTAATAATTAATCATAGGTTGATCTGAGACCTATATTAACTCTAAAAACAAACAAGCCACCAATAAAAAATGTTGGAAGACTTACTATAGCTTAGAAGGGCAGGAAATTCAAAACCATCTCAGTTTACTAATAATCTAAATGAGCAGAAGTAATACTGAATTCCCCTTCAAAGACTGCCAGAAGGCTATTTGCTAATCTATTTATATAATGCCACAGGAGTCTCTACAAAGGCCTAAAGAAAACAAAAAAAAACACAGCCCAAAGAAAACAAAAAGGCAAGTGTCAGTAAGGCGTTTTCCCATTTTGGAGAGTAAGAGGTGGAGGAGATGGGATTAATTGGCCATTAAATTGCAAATTGACTGGCAGAACAATTGAAAATTGATCAACCAACAACAACCAGTTGGGAACAGGACAATGATGGGGGTCATGATGACAATGACACTCAATTTGACTCATGGCAATCAGGTTGTCGGAGAGTTCAGACAAGGAGGATGACAGTGCTTGGGTGCCAATGTCCCTTGGGGAGGTGATACAAGTCTTGAGGGACTCAAGGACTTGGTGGGTGCACAGATGGATCAAGGTTTGATTGTTACAGCCCCAGTCCTGGTCCTGATCCTGTTTGGGTAGGAGGGGAACAGTCCGGATGGCATGCTCAAGACAATCCCAGTTGAGGATTGGAATTGGGCTGTAAAGCTTGGGATTTTGGAGGATATTGTAGGTCCTTGGGGATTAAATCCAATGGCCAACAACCATCATATCCAATGACCTCCCTTGGTACCTTGGTGCCTGCTTGATTCAGCTGTGGTGGCAGTACCATCAGTGCAGCTGGTTGAGGATGACAAGCCACACTTGTAAACGGTCTGGGTCAGCAGAAAATTGGTAAAACCAGTGGTCTTGGGAGAAGGGATCATAAGATCCAGTTCTGGCCAGTCAATTTGCAATTTTTTGCCCAATTTTTTTGCAATTGACCCAGAAATCAATTGAGGAGGAGGAGAGGAGGAGGAGGAGAGAGGAGAAGCTTGAGGGACTCACCAGATGGGTCAGGAGGATGGGATTGAGATGAGGGGGAGCTAAGTGAAGACCTTGGGGAAGTGCAAGGGAGAGGTAAGCAAGAGGGTGTGATTTGGTGAGTGGAGGGAATGAGGGGAGGGGACTCACCAGTGCTTGATGGCAGTGGGATGGGAGGTGTTGATGTGGGTGAGTTTGGTGAGGCAGGTGTTTTGGTGAGGTTGGTGAGGTGAAGGTGGTGGCTTGATGATGAGGAGGAAGGAAGGTGACCAGTGAGTGAGTGGGATGAGTTGGATGGCTTGTAGTGGTGAGGTGGATGGGAGAGGTGGGGTATGAGGTGGACCTTTTTTTTTGATTATGTCTAAGTCCACTAAGAAAAAAAAAAAAAAAACCAAACCAGCCTAGGAATCCTTGGTGAACAAACAAAACCAAAAAAATATGGTGAAAGGATTTTTGACCTATCTCAAACTCTGTATAGCCAATTAAATTTATGAATGTTGATGTCCGGTTTCCAGAAACCAGACATCACAGGCAGTGTTATGCCCCCATAGAGAATGAAACACCCCAAATGTTGATGTCTTGTTTCCAGAAATGGTACATCAACATCCATAAATTTAACTGGCTATACTGAGTGAAAGAATGGGTTGAAGAAGGAAAAAGAAGAAGCATAATGTGGCTTGTAGGTAGCCTGGTTTTTATTTTCTCTATGGGGGCGTAACATGGCTCCAAGGTGAACCCTGGTTTCTGGAAACCGGTGTGGAGACTCCTTTGGGATTGGGTAAAGTTTAGCAAATAGCTTTCTGGCAGTCACTTGAGGGAGAATTTATTATTACAACTACTGATAGGATAAATGAATACTAAGGGTGGTTTTGAATTGCCTGCCCCTCCAAGTACTATAGTAGTCTCACAACAATAAAAGAAAAGATATTTTTGGCTGATTTTAAGATAGAGTTGCTACTATAGTGGTCTATATCAGAACTAGAATCAAATTTTTCAAGCTTGATAAGGAAGAAATGTTGGAACCAATGGGTGACTTGGAGGATAGAAGCTGATTAAGGGAAGAATTCCTTATATAGTATCATCCTTCATGTATTTTATATTTTTTAATTGGTGACTGATGGATACTCCTTCAATGTTCCAGGTGGTTGTTTTATAAATATAAGGGTTGGTCATTTTTGGTAATGGTTGATATCCTTTATAAGGGTTCAATATTTTTTATTAGGGGTGACCACCCCAGGCTTGGTGCCTGAGGGGATGATGATGGGCCAGGTTTCCTGGTATTCCAACTTGGATAGGGCAGAGAGGCCCTTCTTAAATAGAAAATTCCTGCCCCCAAGGGTGCTCATGGATTCCCCTGAGGGTTCTGCCTGTTCTGGTGAGGAAAAGTGAGATACATTTACATGAGACATTTCTTCTGGTTTTAAAGAGCTTGTACAGTTACATGAGGCATTTGTGATGGTTTTAAAAAGCTTTTACAGGGGTTTCATGCATTCAAAGCCCTGCATAAAATTCTGTGTAGTTTAGATAAAATATATTCCTGTGCAGTAGTGGTTGGTTTGATGCTACTTGATTCTACCCAAATGTTTTTCTGTACAAGCACTTGTTTTTTTTTGGTTCCAATTGATTCTAGCTTCATGTACTTTTGTGCATTACTGGTGTTTTTTTGTGCTGCATGGTGTTGATTGCATTCAGATATTGCTGGGTAGGCCTAGGGTGAACTTGTACTTGTGGGTTGTTTGGTGTCACATGCTTCTGACTACATAAATTGCTGTTTGGTGCTAGAATTGTTTGGTACTACATGGTTCTGGCTGCCTGCATATATTTCTGGGTAGCCCTGTGCTCCTGTTTGTTGGTGGGTTGTTTGGTATCACATGCTTCCTACTACATAAATTGCTGTGTGGTGCTGGGGTTGTTTTGGTTCTGGTTGAGACTGGTTCCACTTTCTCCTGCCTATACTGTTCCTCTATACTTCTGCACAGCTTTCTGTATGTATCTGCTTGTTTTTTTGGTTATGGTTGAGATTTTTTCCACTTCCTCCTGCCTATACTGTTCCTCTATGATTCTTCTCAGTCTTCTATATGTGTATTTGCATGCATTCTTGGTGAGAGCTGAACTAGTCACACTGACTCATGTATCTGTATTTCTGTATTCTGGTTGGGGTGAAAAGTTTGGTCTATGGTCATGATGATGAGGGTAAGCTGTAACTGGTATGTACTTGAGGGTTGGCAATGTATGTCTTTATGCCCTCAAAAGAGCTGTGAAACCTGGTTGGGTATGAGTTTTACACAGTTGAAGGTTTCTTGGGCTGTGTCTTCTAATCTATGAGTAATAGTGGGGTACTTTGGCTGAGTAACTATTGGTTATTTTTGATGTAAAATCCATTTCTGGGGTTCATTTGATTTTTTGAGATTTTTAGTACTGTAAAAGTGAGTCTGATGGCTATAGGACAGGTTTGGTGTACCACACCCAACATCACAGGCAGTGTTATGCCCCCATAGAGCATGAAACACCCCAAAGGTTGATGTCAGGTTTCCAGAAGCTGGATGTCAGCATCCATAAATTTAACTGGCTATACTGAGTGAAAGCATGGGTGAAGAAGGAAAAAGAAAAAGCATAATGTGGCTTGTAGGTAGTCTGGTTTTGATGCTCTCTACCAGGGCACAACATGGCTCCAAGGTGATGACCGGTTTCCAGAAACCAGACATCATGGGCAGTGTTATGCCCCCATAGAGCATGAAACACCCCAAAATTTGATTTCTGATTTCCAGAAACCAGAAATCAACATCCATAAATTTAAATGGATATACTTAGTGAAAGCATGGGGTGAAAAAGGAAAAAGAAGCAGCATAATGTGGCTTGTAGCTAGCCTGGTTTTGATGTTCTCTACAGGGGCATAACATGGCTCCAAGTTGATACCTGGTGTCTGGAAACTGGAAAACACAGGCGGTGTTTTTCAGCCTCCTGGATGCCAAGACCCTTTCTATCCTTTAGCTACCAGAGGTGATGGAATTCATAATAAATATGTTATTCAATAAATGCAGCAAAAATCTGTAAAATATTTGGATAAAGCTATTGCAAGGTTGATTGTTTTGGTTATGATTGAATATTATCAATCAATATCAATAAATTGATTATTAATTAAATTAATAGAGGGGCCAAAATGATATTGGGAATTTTTAACACCTCTCTTCAGGGAATTCACTTTGAAAACATGTATACCTTGTTACTTTGAAACCTTTAATTTATATTCTTAAAGGAGATATTTCCCAAAGATAATATATATATAAAATATATGATGGAGTGGCAGGGCCTTGTAACCAATCTGCCACGACAGAAAAAGGATAATAAAACTCACTGGTATATTATTGGATCCTTTAGGTACCTGTTTGGGATGTGCACTGATGGGTTAAACATATTACTGGGGTTTAAAAGGTTGTTCAGCAGTTTAAATTGATAAAACAAGTTTTGGGACAGATATTATTCATCAGACTAAAGCCATAAATCACTTACTTATCTCTTATAAGTATTTTATTACCTTGGCATGGTTTCTTGATGTAAATATAACTGGGTCTCTGGGTTACAATAACCTCAAAAGAGCTCTATATTTAAAGATTTTTGGGTCCCAATTCTGTCCTTCTGAGGGATACAGGGGCTCAAAGGGATGGGTGCTAAGGCTAGCAGGGTAACCATTGGTAGCCTGTCACGTTTTCTTGGTGCTGTAGCACGGGTAACATCTAATTACACATGGTATGGGAATTATTCTACCTTTTAATTGATGTTTTGACGTGTGAATAACACTAATCTATCCACCTGATCATTATTTCATAAATTATCCTTAGTAAATGCTCCCAGGATGTTAATAAGTCTTCTTAGTAGAAATTCATACGGTTAACTTGATGTCAGATGGGTTCTCATTATGTATTAGATGATGGGAGTAAAATCATAATATTGATTTTGATCCTTATTTTTGAAATTCTGTTAATTTAGTTAAAATAATTAATTAAAAATTTGAGCTACAGGAATATATGTAATATTTTACATAATCAATTTCCTTAGTATGTCACGGACATACTGATTTCTTGAAGTTCTCACAATTGTATTTTTAAATTATTTTAAGCTATTTTACAAACTTTAGTCATCTTATTTTTGACATTTTTGGTATTTTTATTATATTTTATAAAAAATATGTAGAAATTTTATTTAAGTATTTTTATATAACTTTAAGTATTTTTAGACTTTCTAATATCCACGGGGAAATTCATTACATATGTAGTATGTCACCATCTTAGTTGTAGCACTTTTACGTGGTACCTGGGATTCTCAAGCCATCTATCAATCTGTCAGTCTGTAGTCCCGCAGCTGCATACCTGCCAGATGACCAGGGCTGCATACACGGCTTTTCAGGGTACGGGGACAGGGTGGCAGTGCTGCTGCTCAGCCATACCCGGATGTGTGGGTTGCCGCGGCTGCTTGTGGGAATTGTGGCAAATCACATTTCCGCCCTTAACTCCTCTAAATCACAGAATTCTTGGATTCTGACACAAAATTCACTGTAAAACCTATATGTGGGGCTTCTTGTAAAATATTAAAATGGCAAAAATCCCAAGGCCACGTCTCTTCCTAAATTTTCATAAATTATTTAAAAATATAAGCAGTAGGAATTTGAGGTGGGTGTCAGTGAGTGACCCTACCTTAAATTTTATGTAGAATCAAAATTTGAAATGATATTTTTAAGATTATTTCTCCTTTAATGAGATATTTTTTTTATTTATGTTATTTTGTTCCTTTTGCAGCTTTCTCTGCAATAGTAGCAAGCTGATATTGTTATGCCCACATAGAGCATGAAACACCCCAAAAGTTGATGTCCAGTTTCCAGAAACTGGGCATCAAAATCCTAAATTCAACTGGCTATACTGAGTAAAAGCATGGGGTGAAGAAGGACTAAGAAGCAGCATAATGTGGCTTGTAGGTAGCCTGGTTTTGATTTTCTCTATGAGGGTGTAACATGGCTCCAAGGTGATTCCCGGTTTCTGGAAACAAGAAATCACAGGCAGTTTTATGCCCCCTTAGAGCATGAAAAAAACCATGATGCAAGGTAAATCAAATCTGGTCAAATGTGAATTTCTGTTTCAATTTCTTGCTTATTTTTCTGTACAGGCGCATAGCACTGCAAAAAGTTGGTGTCTGGTTTCCAGAAACCAGACATCAAAATCCATAAATTTAACTGCTATACTGACTGAAAGAATGGGGTGAAGAAGGAAAAAAAGCAGCATAATGTGGCTTGTAGGTAGCCTGGTTTTGATTTTCTCTACGGGGCATAGCATGGCTCCAAGGTGATGCACAGTTTCTGGAAACTGGACATCACAGGCAGTGTTATGCCCCTGTAGAGCATGAAACACCCCAAGGGTTGATGTCCGGTCTCCAGAAACTGGGCATCAACATCCATAAATTTAACTGGATATGCAGACTGAAAGAAATGGTTGAAGAGAACAAAGAAGCAGCATAATGTGGCTTTTAGGTAGCCTGGATTTGATGTTCTCTACGGGGGCGTAACATGGCTTCAAGATGATGACTGGTTTCCAGAAACCAGAAATCACAGGCAGTGTTATGGCCCTGCAGAGCATGAAGCAACCCATGATGCAAAGTAAATCAAATCTGGTCAAAGTTGAAGTTCTGTGTAAATTCCTTGGTTAGTTTGCTGAACAGGGGCACAACCCTGCACAAAGTTGATGTCCTGTTTCTGGAAACCTTCAACATCCATAAATTTAACTGGCTATACAGAGTGAAAGAATTGGGTGAAGAACTATAAAGGAGCTGGAATCCAAGAGGAATGCAGTTCATTCTTTTTGATGTGTGCTACCAAGCCATGAAAGTTCTCAAAGGTGATGGCTGGTTTCTGGAAAGTGGGATCACCTTTGAGCACTGTCATGTGTTGAATTCTGTAAGAGAAATTGTGAAAGCCTATGTGCCTTCAATCTACTTTCTTTCATTTAATTTCCTTCTCTCTTTCCCTTTTGTATTCCTTCCTACTTTTTAACATCTTCCTTTCAGCCTGTGACAGGTTCTTTATCTCTACTCTATACTTATGCGCTCCCCAGGACTCTTTGTCACTATACTCTGCCAACCTCTGGGGCCCTCATTTTGCCATGCAGGCACGCTCATCTGTGTTTCTTATCTACTAGCACCGGCTCAGAACCAGGATGCTTTTTCCCTTGTGCAGTTACTGAACTGTACCACTAGCATCCTGGATTCTGGGTTGGGTAAGCTGCTCTCTGAATATTTCTCACTTTATCATTCTCATCTCATCTGATGTTTCTTTATCTTAAACTCTCCAGTTGTGCAGGTTACTAGACTTTTGTTTGTTCTCAACGTCTCTGCTCTTGTGGCTCTGAGCCTTATCTATTCAGGTGTGCCCATTTCTCATCTCTATCTGCTTGTGTTTTTCTCAATCTAATATATTTTATATTCAGTTAATTCTTTTCAGATTTACAGTCCCAAGTTTGCTCACCTTGACTGAAAAGTCTACTGAACAGAAAAGGCTCTCCACCATGACTGATCAGGAAGGCAACCCCAAACTCAATATCCCACTCCCCACCAAATCAAACTTTCCTAACTGGTTTATACACTTGAAAATTTATCTCAGAAGAAAGGGGCTTCTTGAAATTATTTAGAACTAAAATCCCAGAAATGCAACTACTCCCACACAAAAAAGGAAGAATTACAAAGCCTGCAACATCATTATCCAGCACCTGGGCAACATAGCTTTTGACGCAGTGGTCAATAGCTCCAATGAAGCCAACCCACAAGCAATATTGGAAGCTATCCACAAAAGATATGCCTCACAATTGTCCAACAACCATGGTTGCCTCTGGCTCAATTTAATATGCTACCAGTATAAGGGGGACCTATCCCAGTATTTCAAAAACTTCCAAAAAATGATGAACAAGCTCTCTGTGGTCCAACTCAATTTTCCCCAAGACATTCTTAGATACACAATCCTGGAAAAACTTCCCAACACCTTCCATCACATTGCTGATATGCTCATTCTCAATGACAAGCTACTGAAAATACAACTGCCATGCTCAACAAGCTTAAGGAGGTCATCAATCTCAAAATTTCCCAAAAGGAAGAAAAATCAAAAACAACAGACAATGTGTCCTCCAAATCCCTGCACAAAACAACGGCCCAAAAGAATTCAAAGACCAAGCATCAGTGCTTTAAAAACAAACACAATCCACTGGCAAGCCAATCTGAAGATTGATGCTGGTTTCTCCATCCCAATCTGCGCCCTAACCATCTCAACTCCAAAGCTCACTCACATTTGCACTCCACTGAGTCTCCATCTGAAATAGGCAGTCCAGCTGAACCTGATCAACCCCAAACCTTTCTAAATGCGCAAATCCATCTCAAACACACAAACTCTCAAGCCCAGCTTCACCCCATTCTGGACTCGGGAGAATCACACCACATCATCCACTCCCCTGACTTTCTTTGGGATTCAACTGCTATAGGAATGAAAGTGGGTACCAGTGCAGAAGGATCCTTGCTGTTGGCCACAGCCATTGGCAAGGCAACTATCTTCAACCACCTGGGGAAAGATCTGCATCTCAATAACATACTTCTAGTTCCTGCTTTGAATTGTTTCCTCATCTCACTCCCTTGACTCACTTCCAAGTCAGCCACTATCAATTGGGTTGGTTACTCAGGTTATGAAATCTCCCTGGATGAATTCTCCTTTGTAGGCACCGCCAAGAACCACCTGGTTGAACTCTGCAGAAAAACTTTCAAACCCACAGTCAATAGCGTGGTGCACCTCAATCAGCATCAAGGCGCTCCATGGCACCTCCAATTAGGACACCCTCATGACACTTCCCTCAAGGTACTCTTCCCAGGATACCCTCTACGCACTCACTCCAAAGTCTGCAAGAGCTGCAAGATGATTTCCACACCCTTTTGAGGCCACTTCAAGCCCACTACTCACTGCCTGGAAGTAACCCATCTTGATCTCATTGGGCCTTTTTCCATCCAATCAAATGGCGGTTACAAGTACTTCCTCACCATTTTTACCAATTTTCCGGCTACAAGTCTGTCTCTTTCCTTTACTCCAAGGACCAAGCCCCTGCAGCCATTAAGGATTTCATCAAGCGCTTGGTGTGGTGTTGTTATATGGCCTTGGATTGGGAGCCGTACTGTGAGTGGCTAGTTTGGGAGGATAGGAGCGGGGCTATAGAAGCAGGGCGGGCGCGTGCAAGCGCGGGCCAACCCCCAGGGCAGGAAATCAGGCAGCGCGCCGGGCGGATACAGACAACGCAGGGGGCTCCAAGGAGGGCGCCGAGGAGGGCTGCATCATGAGAAGGACAAACTGGGTGTGTGTAATGGTAGGCAGTCTTGAAGGTGGTTGCAGTATGGGAAAGGCTAGAGGAGCGGGCCGCGTGGCTGCAACCACAGGTCAACCCGCGGGGCAGGAAATCACGCGGTGCGCTGGGCAGATGCGGACAATGCAGGTGGCTCTGAGTAGGGCGCGGCAGAGGGCGGCATTATGAGAAGGACAAACCAGGTGTGTGTAAGGGTAGGTGGGCTGGAGGGTGATTGTGGCATGGGAAGGGGTTAGGTTTAGGCTAGGTTTCTGGTTTTTAGGGTTTCTTTTCTATTTGTTGTTCCGCTTGTACTTAGGTTAGGGTTGAGAGGGAGGACTTAAAAACCTCACTCTCAACTCCGGGTTGTACCACATTGATTGGAGGGAGGGCAAAGGAAAGGAAATTCATCTCCATCTCTCCATCTCTCTCTCTCTACTGGAGCATCTTTATCCTTAAAGAAGCTAGGACCATTGATACCGGAACTTGAGGACAACTAGGAGAGTTTTGCTCTCTTTCCACATCTGGGGGTCTGGCTGGGAACCTTCTTTCATCTCAAGTCTCTCAAAGTTACTTAAGATGCTACCTGCATTCACTTCTCCTTCTTCTTCCTCCTCCGGCCATCTCCTCATTGACCCAAAAAATTACCCTCACATTTGATTCAACACCGCAGATGTGGAGCAATTCATCTCACAATATGAAGTGATTGCAGAATTCAAAGGTGCATCAGATTCCAACAAGGCGGGCCATGTTGTCCTGTTCAGCATGGATGAAGAATAGCTTTGCAATGTGGCAGAGATGGAAGGCTACCAAAACCTTGATTGGCAAAAACTGAAGGGGTACATGCTGGAAAGATGGGGGAAGCGCAAGCCTTGTTTCTGGGAAGGAGATTTCAAACAATCCATGGCAGAGGAAGCCGCGCGCAGAAGGGTCCGGTTGCAAGAAGAATTGGATTACAAGGCAGGTGCCCACAGTGGGGTCTGGTTGCAAGCGGAATTGGATTACAAGGCAGATGAGCACGGTGGGGTCTGGTTGCAAGCGGAATTGGATTACAAGGAAGGTGCGCGCTGTGGAAACTTTAAGGGGCAAAACCCCTGAAGTCATCCTTGAGTTCCGGAAGTTATTGATCAAAGTTTCTGTAAGGAGATTGGATGCAGCCGTGCAAGAGAGAGAGAGAGATTCTAATCTTCCTTTTTCCTATTTCCCCCTCCTGTGTGTGTGTGTGTCCCTCAAACCCGTGCTGAGGGGAGAGGTATCTTATATCCCCTCCCCTCAGCCCTAACCTAAGTACAAGCTCAAAGACAAACTGACAACCATGAAGAAGAAACCCTAGACCCAGAACCCTAACCCATCCCCCCCCAACCCATACCCATACCCTATCCCTTCAGCTTGCCTGCCATTCCAAACATTTGGTTTGTCCTTCCGTGGCGCGGCCCTCCACCGCGCGCTACCCAAAGTTCACCGCGCTTGCCAATGTCCTCCCAACGCGCCGTTGCGGATTTACCATCCCGTGGCCGGCCCGCACTTGCGCACGGTTGTCCAAGCATATAGCCCCGCCGTCGCCCCGCCTTTTCCTCCCCCAACTAACCGCCCGAGAACCTGGTTGGCCCAGCTCCATCCGTGAGTTGGATATCCAAGCGGATTGCGGCCTGTCTCCCCTAGTCAGGCCCGGCCTGCAGCCGCGTGCTTGATCCGCTGCGCCCACTGCTGAGCCTCGCGGCAACTGCTGCTGAGCCCGCAGCGGCTACTGCTGAGAACCGGCGCACCCCCACTGCTGAGCCTAACCTACCAGATGCTGAGCGCGCAGGCCGCGACGCAGTTCCCGACCCGAGGCTATATAATGACACCACAGCGCACTGGGGTCTGGTTGCAAGCGGATTTGGATTATGTAGAATTGGATTACGTGGCAGCGTGTGCTCCGGCCCCACCACCGCAAAACATCCCTTGGTTTAGTGAACTTGCAGAGTTGGCAAGGGATCTCAAGATCTATTTGAAGGGTCTTCAGCTCCCTAGAGCGCCCGCACCCCAGGTGTGCACTTATGGTGACAATAAAGGCTATTGGCGGTTGGGACGCCAGAACTGGAAAATGGATTCAAATGTGGTATTGGTTTCCCCAGAAGAGACAGGATAAGTGTTGGGAAAGTGGTTCTTGGCGGAGTTGGATCAGCCCATTGCTATGAATCAAGCAAGGACAAGGGGACAGGAAGCGGAACAAATGGCAGCGGAGGGAAGAGGAGCGGACATTTTGCGCAATTTGGGAACAAATGGGTGGCAGGCAAGTCTTGCAGACAAGGGGATGGGAGCGGATATTGTGCGCAGCTTGGGAACCAATGAACAGCAGATGGGTCTTTCAGAGAGGATAGGAGCGGTGGTGGAATGGAAGGAAGTGGAGCGCGGGGAGTAGCTATCCACAAAAGATATGCCTCACAATTGTCCAACAACCATGGTTGCCTCTGGCTCAATTTAATATGCTACCAGTATAAGGGGGACCTATCCCAGTATTTCAAAAACTTCCAAAAAATGATGAACAAGCTCTCTGTGGTCCAACTCAATTTTCCCCAAGACATTCTTAGATACACAATCCTGGAAAAACTTCCCAACACCTTCCATCACATTGCTGATATGCTCATTCTCAATGACAAGCTACTGAAAATACAACTGCCATGCTCAACAAGCTTAAGGAGGTCATCAATCTCAAAATTTCCCAAAAGGAAGAAAAATCAAAAACAACAGACAATGTGTCCTCCAAATCCCTGCACAAAACAACGGCCCAAAAGAATTCAAAGACCAAGCATCAGTGCTTTAAAAACAAACACAATCCACTGGCAAGCCAATCTGAAGATTGATGCTGGTTTCTCCATCCCAATCTGCGCCCTAACCATCTCAACTCCAAAGCTCACTCACATTTGCACTCCACTGAGTCTCCATCTGAAATAGGCAGTCCAGCTGAACCTGATCAACCCCAAACCTTTCTAAATGCGCAAATCCATCTCAAACACACAAACTCTCAAGCCCAGCTTCACCCCATTCTGGACTCGGGAGAATCACACCACATCATCCACTCCCCTGACTTTCTTTGGGATTCAACTGCTATAGGAATGAAAGTGGGTACCAGTGCAGAAGGATCCTTGCTGTTGGCCACAGCCATTGGCAAGGCAACTATCTTCAACCACCTGGGGAAAGATCTGCATCTCAATAACATACTTCTAGTTCCTGCTTTGAATTGTTTCCTCATCTCACTCCCTTGACTCACTTCCAAGTCAGCCACTATCAATTGGGTTGGTTACTCAGGTTATGAAATCTCCCTGGATGAATTCTCCTTTGTAGGCACCGCCAAGAACCACCTGGTTGAACTCTGCAGAAAAACTTTCAAACCCACAGTCAATAGCGTGGTGCACCTCAATCAGCATCAAGGCGCTCCATGGCACCTCCAATTAGGACACCCTCATGACACTTCCCTCAAGGTACTCTTCCCAGGATACCCTCTACGCACTCACTCCAAAGTCTGCAAGAGCTGCAAGATGATTTCCACACCCTTTTGAGGCCACTTCAAGCCCACTACTCACTGCCTGGAAGTAACCCATCTTGATCTCATTGGGCCTTTTTCCATCCAATCAAATGGCGGTTACAAGTACTTCCTCACCATTTTTACCAATTTTCCGGCTACAAGTCTGTCTCTTTCCTTTACTCCAAGGACCAAGCCCCTGCAGCCATTAAGGATTTCATCAAGCGCTTGGTGTGGTGTTGTTATATGGCCTTGGATTGGGAGCCGTACTGTGAGTGGCTAGTTTGGGAGGATAGGAGCGGGGCTATAGAAGCAGGGCGGGCGCGTGCAAGCGCGGGCCAACCCCCAGGGCAGGAAATCAGGCAGCGCGCCGGGCGGATACAGACAACGCAGGGGGCTCCAAGGAGGGCGCCGAGGAGGGCTGCATCATGAGAAGGACAAACTGGGTGTGTGTAATGGTAGGCAGTCTTGAAGGTGGTTGCAGTATGGGAAAGGCTAGAGGAGCGGGCCGCGTGGCTGCAACCACAGGTCAACCCGCGGGGCAGGAAATCACGCGGTGCGCTGGGCAGATGCGGACAATGCAGGTGGCTCTGAGTAGGGCGCGGCAGAGGGCGGCATTATGAGAAGGACAAACCAGGTGTGTGTAAGGGTAGGTGGGCTGGAGGGTGATTGTGGCATGGGAAGGGGTTAGGTTTAGGCTAGGTTTCTGGTTTTTAGGGTTTCTTTTCTATTTGTTGTTCCGCTTGTACTTAGGTTAGGGTTGAGAGGGAGGACTTAAAAACCTCACTCTCAACTCCGGGTTGTACCACATTGATTGGAGGGAGGGCAAAGGAAAGGAAATTCATCTCCATCTCTCCATCTCTCTCTCTCTACTGGAGCATCTTTATCCTTAAAGAAGCTAGGACCATTGATACCGGAACTTGAGGACAACTAGGAGAGTTTTGCTCTCTTTCCACATCTGGGGGTCTGGCTGGGAACCTTCTTTCATCTCAAGTCTCTCAAAGTTACTTAAGATGCTACCTGCATTCACTTCTCCTTCTTCTTCCTCCTCCGGCCATCTCCTCATTGACCCAAAAAATTACCCTCACATTTGATTCAACACCGCAGATGTGGAGCAATTCATCTCACAATATGAAGTGATTGCAGAATTCAAAGGTGCATCAGATTCCAACAAGGCGGGCCATGTTGTCCTGTTCAGCATGGATGAAGAATAGCTTTGCAATGTGGCAGAGATGGAAGGCTACCAAAACCTTGATTGGCAAAAACTGAAGGGGTACATGCTGGAAAGATGGGGGAAGCGCAAGCCTTGTTTCTGGGAAGGAGATTTCAAACAATCCATGGCAGAGGAAGCCGCGCGCAGAAGGGTCCGGTTGCAAGAAGAATTGGATTACAAGGCAGGTGCCCACAGTGGGGTCTGGTTGCAAGCGGAATTGGATTACAAGGCAGATGAGCACGGTGGGGTCTGGTTGCAAGCGGAATTGGATTACAAGGAAGGTGCGCGCTGTGGAAACTTTAAGGGGCAAAACCCCTGAAGTCATCCTTGAGTTCCGGAAGTTATTGATCAAAGTTTCTGTAAGGAGATTGGATGCAGCCGTGCAAGAGAGAGAGAGAGATTCTAATCTTCCTTTTTCCTATTTCCCCCTCCTGTGTGTGTGTGTGTCCCTCAAACCCGTGCTGAGGGGAGAGGTATCTTATATCCCCTCCCCTCAGCCCTAACCTAAGTACAAGCTCAAAGACAAACTGACAACCATGAAGAAGAAACCCTAGACCCAGAACCCTAACCCATCCCCCCCCAACCCATACCCATACCCTATCCCTTCAGCTTGCCTGCCATTCCAAACATTTGGTTTGTCCTTCCGTGGCGCGGCCCTCCACCGCGCGCTACCCAAAGTTCACCGCGCTTGCCAATGTCCTCCCAACGCGCCGTTGCGGATTTACCATCCCGTGGCCGGCCCGCACTTGCGCACGGTTGTCCAAGCATATAGCCCCGCCGTCGCCCCGCCTTTTCCTCCCCCAACTAACCGCCCGAGAACCTGGTTGGCCCAGCTCCATCCGTGAGTTGGATATCCAAGCGGATTGCGGCCTGTCTCCCCTAGTCAGGCCCGGCCTGCAGCCGCGTGCTTGATCCGCTGCGCCCACTGCTGAGCCTCGCGGCAACTGCTGCTGAGCCCGCAGCGGCTACTGCTGAGAACCGGCGCACCCCCACTGCTGAGCCTAACCTACCAGATGCTGAGCGCGCAGGCCGCGACGCAGTTCCCGACCCGAGGCTATATAATGACACCACAGCGCACTGGGGTCTGGTTGCAAGCGGATTTGGATTATGTAGAATTGGATTACGTGGCAGCGTGTGCTCCGGCCCCACCACCGCAAAACATCCCTTGGTTTAGTGAACTTGCAGAGTTGGCAAGGGATCTCAAGATCTATTTGAAGGGTCTTCAGCTCCCTAGAGCGCCCGCACCCCAGGTGTGCACTTATGGTGACAATAAAGGCTATTGGCGGTTGGGACGCCAGAACTGGAAAATGGATTCAAATGTGGTATTGGTTTCCCCAGAAGAGACAGGATAAGTGTTGGGAAAGTGGTTCTTGGCGGAGTTGGATCAGCCCATTGCTATGAATCAAGCAAGGACAAGGGGACAGGAAGCGGAACAAATGGCAGCGGAGGGAAGAGGAGCGGACATTTTGCGCAATTTGGGAACAAATGGGTGGCAGGCAAGTCTTGCAGACAAGGGGATGGGAGCGGATATTGTGCGCAGCTTGGGAACCAATGAACAGCAGATGGGTCTTTCAGAGAGGATAGGAGCGGTGGTGGAATGGAAGGAAGTGGAGCGCGGGGAGTGCGGAATGGATGGACCAATGGCGGGCCCTTTTCCATTGCTGCTAGCGGAGATTTTTGGCATTGGTGCAACAGACACGTGCAGCAGGGCTTCATGTATGGAATGGGAAGGGATTGGGAATCAACAGTTTGGCTGGTAAGAAGGAAGTTGGGGTTGCAAGGACTTTGGCAACAGAAGATGCGCCTGGAAGGAAGTTTGGGAAAACAACCTGTGGATACAACCCGTGTGAGATTGGATGAGGCTGTGCAAATCTCTCTCCCCGCGGAGCAGAAGGTTGCAAACCACTGGGGGAAGTGGCTAGGCGTGGGGGGGGGGGGAGAAACAGGAGGGATAGTATTGCAGGAATGCGGGCACAGCCCAATGCTGGGCTCATATACGCAAGGACAAGCCCTGCAACAAATGACAGAATACAAGGCGGGACAAGGAGTGGAGCGCTGCATATAAAAAAAAATGAAAAATAAAAAAAACTTTTCTTCTCTTTCTTTCTCTGGTCTGTGTCTGCTTCTCTTTATTATCTGTTTTTTTCTCTAAAGATGGGTGTAATGGCAGGTGTAACGGGTACAGGCATGTATGGTTGAGGCAATGGTGGGAAGATCTCTGGGGAAAGAACTCAAGTTGGGGGGGGTGTGGTGTTGTTATATGGCCTTGGATTGGGAACCGTGCCGTGGGTGGCTAGTTTGGGAGGATAGGAGCAGGGATATAGGGGCGGGGAGGGCCAACCTGCGGGCCAGGAAATCACGCAGTGCTCCAGGCAGATATGGAAAATGGGGGGAACTCCAAGTACGGCGCGGCAGAGGGCCGGGTCATGAGAAGGACAAAATGGGTGTGTGTAAGGGTAGGCGGGCTGGAGGGTGATTGCAGAATGGGAAGGGGTTAGGGTTAGGCTAGGGTTTCTTTTATATTTGTTTTTGCACTTGTACTTAGGTTACGTTTGAGAGGGAGGACTTGAAAACCTCACTCTAAACTCCGGGTTGTAGGACATTGATTGGATGGATGGAGGGAAAAGGAAAGGAAATCAATCTCTATCTCTCTATTTCTCTATCTCTACTGGAGAATCCTTATCCTTACAGACACTAGGACCATTGATACTGTAACTTGAGGAAAATTACAAGAGTTTTTCTCTCTTACTTTCCACATCAGAGAGGCTGCTCAATTCCAAGGTTTCAACCATTGTATTGGACAATGGGGGGGGGGGAATTCACAAATGAGGAACTTGGTTGGTATTTCAAGCTTAATGGTATCAATCGTCACCTTGCTCCTGCATACACTCTCAAGAAGAATGGTCTGGCTGAAAGAACAAATTGCTCCATTCAAGATAAAGCATGCTTCCTGTTGGTGAAGAGTAGACTTCCCCCTTCTTACTGGGCAAAAGCTGTGAATACAGAAACTTACCTCCTAAATTCGCACCCAATCTTGTCTAAGAGTTGCAGAATTCCTCACAAATTCTGGTTTCAAAGACCTTTCAATCATCATTTTCTCAAGCCGTTTGGCTACATTACTTACTCATTCATTCCCAAGGCTAGGCGTGGTTTCAAACTGTTGGTCAACAGGGAAAAGGGAACATTACTTGGGTTTGCCAAAACTTTTTTGTCTTACAAGATACTTGATCATCAAACCAAGTGGGTGCGCTTGAGCGCAAATGTCTCCTTTGTCAAGGAAGCTTTTGAGTTCAACCAAGGAAGAGCTCCAGAAGACTCCTCTTCTTCTTTCAATACTTCACCACCCATCACCAAGGAAAAAACCATCATTTTTCCTTGTTAAGATTGTGCCCTAACTTCTCCTCTGCCGCTGTCTCAGCAGATATGTGCGTCTCAGTAGCTGTGTGACAGGCCTGTAAACTTCTCACCTTTATGAGCAGGCCCGGGTGGACCTCCTAAAATATCTTGGGGGACTTGGGGTCCTCTCTTATTCTGGATGGATGGCCTTTCCTCAATCTGGCTTCTTCATCTCTCTACCATCTAGATCTCTTCATCTCTCTCTTTCTTCTTTCTTCCCTCCTTCCTTCTTAAAAACTCTTGAACTGCCTACAACTCAACTTACACTTCCCAAATTGCCACTTCCTCTGACTCAATACTCACATCAACATGACTCAACCTCTTTAACCACTCTTTTCTAACCAAGTAATATCCTTCATGGATATCTGCCTGATAAGAGACTAATCCTCAAGGTCTTCAAATCAACATCTCTGACAGACTAGCTTCATTGCTTGTAGTTGCCCATCTATGCTGTCTTGACTCTGCCAGCTTTGATTCTGCCCACGTCTTGTGCTGTCTGATGTCCTTCCTGCCAATCAAACAACTCTGAGCTGTTGGTTTCCGTATTCTTTCTTCTTCTCATATGTCTATTTCTGTTTTCTATGTTTTCTGACTTCTGTGCTCAGTCTGCTGGTTTTAAGCTCTAAGAAATTACATCAAAATATCATCACGATTAAAAGCCAAACCAACTCTACGCTATTTAAAATGAACAAACCAGCAGGAGCCAACAATTATTTTCATCAGGTTGCGCTCAAGGCTTCTGTCAATGCTATTCCCCAACTCAACAAGGACAATTACTCTATCTGGCGCGATAAGATGAAAATGCTGTTCAACCTCAAGGATATCAAAGAAGTCATGACTGTGAATGTGGGCAAACTAGCCATAAAACAAGACCAAGAAATTGGAGCAATCATTCTATCCAAACTTGACAGCACTACTCATGCTAATGTAGTCAACGCCTCAAACATAAAGTCTTCAAAACTACTCTGGGCCAAGATCACCCTCAGATTTTCCTCATCCAAAACCTCCAACCAAGCTTGTATATTTAATCAATTCCTACATGCTCCATTCAACAAACAAGCTATCAAAGGATTCATAACAGAAATTTGAAAAGCACTTACTTGTATGGACAATGTAGGAATAGACTTACCAAACAATATACTGGAGTATTTAATACTCTTCAAACTCGCACCCTCTCTAGAGAATTTGAAACAAAAAATCATGCACTGCAAGAAGCTAATCACGGTAGAGGTGGTATTCAATCACTTAAATCAGTACAATAACAAGCGTAAGGCAAAACACAAGATTGGCAAATCTACTCCAGACGTCTCCCTGGTAACAATCAAAAATAAACCAGATAAGGAAGACAGGAAGGTTTGCATTAAGTGCAAAGAAGGTTTCCACAACCCAAGTGCACCACATCCCAAATCCTCGTGTTTTCATCTCCACCCTCAAATTGGGCCTGAATGGTGGGTTGAGCAGGAAAAGGAGTGGAAGAATAGAATCAAGAAAACACCCACCATCAACTACCACGCACTACTCACCCTCTGGATCAATACAGACAACACACCTAACCTCCTCTTAGACTCCGGCGCAAACATACATATATTCAATGATCTGAAGTATTTTACCTCTATAAACCTACAGGACAAGCTAGAAGAAGTCAAGACAGGCAAGCTTGAAGCAAATCTTAAGATACGGGGAACAAGAACGGTTTGGTTTGAGTGGAAAGAATCCATTATCATGCTTGAAGAATGCATGTATGTCCCTGATATAGTAGTTAATTTGATTAGTCCCAGTCTCCTGGCAAAAAAGGGATGTTGCCTCTCCCAAAAAAAGATCAATTTCATGTCACTTGGGGCAAAGAGATGGTTCTTAAAGGTCTAATACAAGATAATCTGTTTATGATTGAGAAGCCTCAAAATGCTGGACACAATTTATTGGTCAATCTTCTGAGTCAACCTGTGACCAATTCCTCCATTGAGACTCAATCATTATCCAACTTCCACAAGATGTATGGACATGCATCAATCTCTACACTCAAAGCTCTACTCAAGGATTGCTACTCAAAAGAGGAATTAAACAAGTTTCAGTGCAATGGATGTGTACAAAGCAAAATCACAAGAGCTCCATTCTTAGCCACCTCAATGCCGTCCTCAAAACACCTTGAGAAAATTCACCTGGACTTGATAGGTCAGATTACCCCTCAGTCAAAGGCAGGTCATAGGTATATCTTGACTCTTGTAGACAACTTTACGGGCTATCTTTCCACCTTTCCCCTCCAATCCAAAGAAGAGACTCCTAATGTTATCATCAACCTGCTCAAGATGGAATAAAAACAGCTAAATTATTACCCCACCAAAATATTCTCAGACAAAGGTACAGAATTCAACAATAATACCTTGAAGGAATTTGCCAAGTTGAAGCACATCAAGCTCTTAACTTATGAGCCCTATCACTCCCAACACAACGGCCAAGCCAAACAAGCCAACCAAACAATCATAGAATTGGGGTGTGCAACTTTCTCATCTTCAAGATTGAATAAAGGATACTGGCATATTGTGGTTAGAAGTTGCTGTTTCATGCTCAATCAAGTCCCTAGGGAAGGTAATGACCAATCCCCTTGGGAACTTATGTTTAACAAGAAGCTACCTACTAATTATTTGAAACCTGTAGGATCTCCAGTCATTTACCTTGTGAATTGGCTTTAAAAAGGGAGAAAATTTGATGAGAAGGGATTAGAAGGGATCCTAGTTGGGTTCAATCCCGTTTTCCATTCTTATCTGATACTGAACTCATCTTGTGCTGTTGTTGAAACCAAACAAGTACAGTTCCTCAAAAATTCTCTCAATGACTTTCCTATTCTCAAATTGCCGGGGATTGATCTCTTCAGTCAACTCAACTCCAAGTCAAACAAATCCAATTTTTTCTCAATTGAAAAGCAATATGTCTTTTGCGAATCTCAAATTGAACTCTCCAAATCCGACTCAGATCAAGAAGATTCAGAATCTATAGGCTCTTCATCCTCCAATCCTCACCCTTCTCTACCATCTCCTGTCCCAGAACCTCCTGTTCAACCCATTTCTCAAAGACCTAGACGGGAAACAAGAAAACCTCAATGATACGGTTTCTACCACTACTAAAAGCCTCCTTCCTACAAAGCTGCACGTAAATGTTCTGAATGGCCCAAGTGGAAGAAAGCTGCTGCAGAAGAGATAAATTCCATAGAACTTGAAGACTTCTGGGAGGAGTACTATGGAATCCCGGATAAGATCTTGAATACTACATGGGTCTTCAAGGTGAAAGAGAAGTGCCACAGAGGCCCTGTCAAATATAAGGCTTGAATCTGCGTTCAAGGATTCAATCAAGTCTTAGGAATCAATTACAATGAAACATGGGCACCAACAGGCAAACTTGGATCACTCCAAGTGGCCCTCATATACGGTCTGAAGAAGAAAATGAAACTAACCCAATTTGATGTGAAAGGCGCATTTCTCCATGCCCCCATTGACAAAACTGTCATCATAAGGACCCCAGAAGGGTCAGACAGGAAATCTCCCTACTTAAAATTAAAAAAATCTCTCTACGGCTTGAAACAATCCCCCAAGAATTGGGGTGAAACGTTGACATCATGGATTAAGTCTCAAGTATATTTTGAATCAACCAGTGATCCCTTTCTCTACCTTAACTCTAAAATGGGAGAAATAATTTACTTCCACGTTGATGATCTGATCCATGTAGGCAATTCTAATCTCTTCAAAATAAACTTCCTCAAAAACTTCAAGAATTCATTGTGCCATCCTCCCAAAACTATTCTTGGTATGCTCATGGAAATTGAAGACAACCAAATCCTCTTGAGTCAGCCTAACCACATTGCCCGTGGTCTGGAAGAACTCGGCTTATCCTCCTGTAAAGACACTCATAATCCATTGACTCAGAATCTCAATCTTGAACCCGCTTCTGACATGGACCATGCCAAATTCTGTCAACTTAATGTTAACTATAGATCTGCAATTGGACTCCTCAACCATCTTGCCCAATACTCTCAACCGGACATTGCATTCTCCGTATCTAGCCTGGCAAGGTTCAGTGTTAAACCTGGCATGACTCACTGGAGAGAAGTCAAGAAAGTGTGGAAGTATCTCAAAACAACTAAGGACCTTAAACTTTTCATCAAATGCAATCCCAAACAAGAAATCCTATCAAGTTTAAGCAACACCACCTGGGGAGATGATCCAATTTTCCTCAAGTCTCAAACTGGGTACATCAACTTCCATTATGGCAGCCCAGTAATCTGGAATTCTACCAGGCAAAGAAAAATTACCTATTCCTCCACCAAATCCAAATTAAATGCGCTACTTGACTGCTACTTAGAGGTCAAGTGGATTAAGCACCTCGTTAGCAAGATTTATCAAACTGTCAAACCAAGACCCAATCTATACATTGAAAACAAGGGCCTGGACAACAAAATCAAGAAATTTGGATCAAATTCAAAGTCCAGACACATTGATATCAAAACAAAGGGACTACGTGAGGACTATACTAACAGAGAATTTGCCCTCAATCTTATTCAAAGCAACTCCATGATTGCTGATTCCCTTACAAAAGCCTCTTCAATGATCTCCTTGAACCTCCTTCAAAAGAAAATCTTTTTGAAAGTAACAGCTGAATAACCTTTTGGATCATTATCTCACCAGTCACGTGGGGTGTTAAGATTGTGCCCTAACTTCTCCTCTGCCGCTGTCTCAGCAGCTATGTGCTTCTCAGTAGCTGTGTGACAGGCCTGTAAACTTCTCACCTTTATGAGCAGGCCCGGGTGGACCTCCTACAATATCTTGGGGGACTCAGGGTCCTCTCTTCTTCTGGACAGATGGCCTTTCCTCAATCTGGCTTCTTCATCTCTCTACCATCTAGATCTCTTCATCTCTCTCTTTCTTCTTTCTTCCCTCCTTCCTTCTTACCAACTCTTGAACCGCCTACAACTCAACTTAAACTTCCCAAATCTCCACTTCCTCTGACTCAATACTCACATCAACATGACTCAACCTCTTTAACCACTCTTGTCTAACCAAGTAACAGCCTTCATGGATATCTGCCTGGTAAGAGACTAATCCTCAAGGTATTCAACTCAACATCTCTGACAGACTAGCTTCATTGCTTGTAGTCGCCCATCTATGCCCTCTTGACTCTGCCAGCTTTGATTCTTCCCATGTCTTGAACCGTCTGATCTCCTTCCTGCAGATCAAACAACTCTGAGCTGTTGGTTTCCATATTCTTTCTTCTTCTCATGTTTCTATTTCTGTTTTCTATGTTTTCTGACTTCTGTGCTCAGTCTGCTGGTTTTAAGCCCTAAAAAATTACATCAAAATATCATCAGTCCTGAGATGAAACCCACCCCTGTCAGCGTTTTCCCAGCCTCCAAAACAGCCTGTGCTCCAGATTGAAGCATAATCTCTGAGCAAAACATCCTCACAAACTCTCAACAAGGCCCCACCATTCCCCAGCTGAACCTTATGAATACAGAGCACAAAGATTTCAAAACCTTGGAAGAAGCCCTGAGAAGCACTCACAGACTGGAATGGATTGCTGCCATGGAAAGGGAACTTCACAATCTACTTGCCTAAAAAATGTAGGAAGAATGTGAAAGAACTGTCTCCCTCAATCAGCTCAAGTGTATCTGTGTCTTTTGCACCAAAAGAGATAAAGACAATTGAATCATTGAATTCAAGGCTTGAATTTGGGTGCAGGGTTTCCACCAAAGGTATGGTGTTGGCTACACCAATGTGTTTGCTCCCACAGGCAACAAGTCATTGCTCCAACTACTCATTGAACATGCAATCCAGCAAGGATAAAAGTTCCACCAGCTTGATATCAAGTTGTCTTTCCTCAATGCACCCCCGCAGGAGACCATCCTTGTCTCAACACCTGCAAATGTGCCTGTAATGCCAGGGAAGTCCCTCAAGCTCAAAAAGGCTCTTTATGGACTAAAGCAAGCACCCCAAATGTGGTACAACACTCTAAGCGACTGGCTATACCAAAAAGGTTTTACTTGCAGTGAGGCTGATTGGTGTGTGTTCTGGAAGGGAGACACCTACATGTATGTGCACTTAGACAATATAGCCTTTTTAAGTCTGAATCTGAAACTCTTTGTTGAAGCAATTGGGAGTAAATTCAAGATCAAGGATCTGGGCCAGGTGTTACTCCTCCTGGGAATGAATTTCACTCAACATTGGAATGCTTTTCATCTATTTCAAAGAACCTACATATCCTTGCTTGCGGACCAATACCAACTACCAGGCCACAAGCTATGCTCAACCCCCTTCAAACCCTTTGTTAAACTACTACCAGTGTCTGAGGAGGAGAATTGGCTCTTCATCAAGAGCGGCCTGAACTACAGGAAGCTGTTGGGTGAGCTGACCTATGTCAGCTGAAACACTTGACTGGTGTGGTGGTTATTTATAGACACAGAGGCAAGTAGGCTCAGCACTGGACATTCAACTTGGAGCGGCTCAGCAGTAATTGGAAGTCCGCAGAAAAATAGGCTCAGAGAAGCGCGTTGGCAGACTGTCTATTCCGGAGTGCATTAGCTAAGGGCTCAGAATTGGTGCCATGCGCCCTTTTTGCAGGCACAATGACAAGAATGGGCCGGATTTTTTGCCTTTTGCGGACATTGCGTGGTTGAAAATAACTTTCCCTCCGCGGCTGTGGGTTTACCAATGCTTAAGCAAGTGATTGAAGCTAAGTAGTACAGATTTGGCCAATTATGGGATATGCACTGAGGTTGCAGAGCTGTGGGGCAATGAATGCTAAAGTTGAGGAGGCTGCGTGCTGGTTGTTGGAGATTTGTAGTTATGCCGCATGCAGGATTGGGAGTGATCTGCTAGGGAAGATTGAAAAGGATCTGTTTTTAGTTATGCATTTGCTCAAATCAACTGTTAAGGGGAATTGGAAACAGGATCATCAAATCTACTGCAAATCATTGGATTGGGTAAGGGTTTGACTATTAGTAAGGAGGATCAGTGCTGAACGCACAGAGGCAACGGTAAAAGGAGTCTTTCATTAGCAGTTTATGTTCCTTTTCCAAGTAGCTAAGGAGGGTCAGTGTGGAATGCATGGAGAGAGTCTTTCATTTTTAGTTTATGTTCCTTTTTGGAGTAGCTAAGGAGGGTCATTGGCGAATGCATGGAGGCACGGAGACAATAGGGGTCTTTCATTTGTGGTTTGCATTCTTTTGTTATTTTTTGTATATATAAGGAAGCTTTTCTTTTATTGGAGAAGGGGGGACATCATTTTGAGGAGAGGAATTATCACATCATCAGATTATCATCACATTATCAGGTTATCATTACATTATTGGAGATTATCAAACATTATTGGATTATCAGAGTATATTTTCATGGAAAATTATAGCTAGATTCTTTTCTTCTGTTACTTTGGAGTGTAATTACCAGCAAGAGTTCTTGGAGGTCATATTTAGGGAAATAGTTCAAGTACGGAGCTTGTTGGGGAGTCTGTCTTGTTTATTTACTATTATTTCTTTGCAAGTTAGATTTAGTGGTTTCCAGCTTGGGTGCAGAAGTTTAGTTTGATGAGGAATTGTGGATGTACAGGAGTGTGACTCAAGGGCTAGTGGGCTTTCCGGAACTTTGAGTGAGATTGTTGTGGTTTTGCAGAGAATTTTACCAAACACAAAATCAATTTTACCAAACACACAATCTCTTTCCACACTGGATGTCACATTTGCCGTAAATTATCTTGCTCAGTTTTTGAAAACACCCAGAAATAAGCACTGGGATGCTGGTATACTCACCCTCAGATGTATAAAATAAACCCAAGATGTAGGACTTACCTTCTCAAAAAAACACGCATGAGACTGGTCTCAGCTTCTATGTCAACTCCAACTGGGCCATGTTCCCAACCACTAGTAGGTCCATTAGTTGGTTTATTTTCATGTGGAATAATAACTTTGTCAGCTGGAAATCTCAGAAAAAACCAACAGTCACTCTCTTCACCACTGAAGCAGAATATAAAGCGGTGGCTGAGGTTGTGAAGGAAATCCTGTGGTTTAAGTTGCTAGTGGAAGAAGTGCTCTAGTTGCCAACCAAGGATCCCATCACAGTCCATGAGGAGAATGACGGCTGTGTCAAACTAACCACCAACTTGGCCAATAATTCTGGCTTCCGGACAAAACACATGGAGCTCAGATTTCACTTTCTCAGGGAGGAGGTGGAAAAGGGCACTATTCCAATCAAATGCATAGATTCCAAAAGCAATCCCACGGATTTTCTCACTAAACCGGTCTCAAGGATCTTGCTCCAATGGCAGCTCCAGAATATCAATTTAGGGACTAGTTTGCCAGAATACTGAAGGCAGGGAGAGTGTTGAATGCTGTAAGATAAATTGTGACAGCCTATGTGGCTTCAATCTCCTTTCTTTTCTTTCCTTTCCTTCTCTATTTCCCTTTTTTATTCCTTCATAATTTTTGACGTGTTCATTTCAGCCTGTGACAGGTTCTCTATCTTTTCTCTATAATTATGCGCTCCCCAGGGTTCTTCATCACTATACTCTGTCAACCTTGTTAAAATACGTATGCACTTATGCGTGTGCTACGTATAGGTGTAATCCAAATGGGATGCACATATGGGCCTCCCCGGCCCATTGGAAACTCACACGGACCATACAAGCCTGTGTGGATGTCACAGATTTGGGGAAACTGGCCTCAAAACGCGTGAAAAAGGCCTATTGGTCCACGGGCCCCAACAGCCCTGGTGAGGTATATGGGCAAATACAGCCAGATGGGCTTTTATGGGCATAATTGGGCCCAAGGTTTATTTTGGACATACTTGGCCAGACAGGCTGGCCCGCCAAAGTATGGTTTACTTAGTTTTTGGGCTTGGGGCCGCCGCCCGTGTTGCAGCCTGGTTGGGGCTGCCGCCTGTGTCATGGCCCGCTTGGGGCCGCTGTTTTTGCTTATGTCCCTTTTATGGGGCCCAACGACCCACGCGGGGCCGTTGTATGGGGCAGGGGGACTCAAAATGGAGCCCCCCCACCCCGGTCTTGGCTGTTAAACCCGTTGCGGCTGCCGCAGGGCTGGTGGCCCCAGATCCTCCCCCTCCCCTTGCTTGCCATCGCAAGGAGGAGGGGGAGGGCTGGCTGGATGGAACCAGCCAGCAACCGGTTGCAAGGGGCAACTGGTCATGGTGGGGGGGACTTGATCACCCCCCCACCAAAAGTGGCAACTAGGCGGGTTGCATCAAGGCAACCAGTGGTGGTGGGGAATTGACCACCCCCCACCATCAAAGGGGTGCTCTCCCCCCCCTTTACCAAGGGGGAGGAGCGACAGGCTGGAGAGGACCTGACCACCCCCCAGCCCACCTAGCGTGACAATGCCCTGGGGGTTGATGCCCCCAGGGCCCCTGTGAGGGGGATTTGACTTCCCCCTCCAGGGATTTGAGAGAAAGAGGGGGGGGCGGCATGTCCACCGGTTACACCCCCCCATGTGTGTCTGAGACCGGACCCAGGTGTGTCCTGGGTCCCTCCTGGCCATTTGTATGGCCAGGGGCTGGTTGCATGAGGCAACCAGCCAGCCTGTGAGGTGAAAACCAACCAGGGATTGAACAGCAAAGGGGCTGGTTCAGCCCTGTAACAGTGGAAACACCATAAAGGACCAGAATAGGCTGGTTGAAAGGGTACAGGGACTGATGCCATGCGGGCTGATGTAGTCCAAACCAAGTAACAAGACCTGTAGAGTCTGTAGAGCTCTTTTGGGGCGGAAAATTTGCCTTTTGGCTTGTTGTATAATGGGCTCACAAGAGGACAATCTTTTGTACTTAACAAGCTCTTCTCCCTGCTGTTTTCCATTATCCATTCATCATCCAATCAAATTCATCACCAATATCATTCAACATAATTTCCCCATTGTGAGAGCACATCAGCAATTATTGACACAAGGTGTCCAGAATTTCTTTTGCTTTAAATAATGCTCATTTGCCTAAGCTAATTGCTGGCCATAATTATAAAATATTATCAGTACCAAAATCATCATTACTTCCAAGCTGTCTAGACCCTTGTACTTTATTCTGGAGAACCTCAAAGACCTCAAGTTTTCCAAGAAGATGTCCTATATCTCTGATTTTAGCTCCACCAAGATAGTTCTGAACAGTCAGAATTATAATGCTTGGGTTTTCCTTATGGATATTGAGCTGGATAACATCTGTTGTGGGGAGATAATGGATGCAGATGACACTTTGATCAGTTCAGAAGTGGAGAAAAAGTCTTATCATCTCATCCTTAGGCATCTTGATGAGAATCATGTGACATGGGTTTCTGATACTCTTAGGGAAGATGAGAGAAGGAGGGGCAGCATCCTTTGGAAGTTGCTTAAGTCCAAGTATGCTGGTGATTCTGTTCACCAGAAGGGTATAGCTTTCAATAAACTGTTTAAGTTACAATATTCAAATTGTAAACAGTTTGTTGCAGAGGCTAGGTCTAGAATAGCCAAGTTTAAGTCATCAGGACTTAACATGGATTGTGAGTGTTTGTCAATCTTAATCCTTCAGAAGCTACCAAAGGAATTTGATTCTTTAGTCAGAATTATTTCTCAATTGGATCCTATTCCCGGGGATGAGGATGTGCTGAAAAGGATTGAAAAGGATGATCCTCAGTTCAAGATGAAGGGGGGTTCTGGAACAGCCCTTTTTGGAAAGACTGGAAAATCTTGCAAGAAGGCAAAAAAGATTTTGTCCAAGGTCTTATGCTATAATTGTCAGAATAAGGGGAATTATGCTAAGGATTTCAAGGAGGCCAACAAGAGGAAGAAGTCCAAAGAGAATGACAAGGAGGTCAATCTCACTACTGAAAAACTTTCAATGGTGGCATTTGATGGTCCAATGGAAATGGTTGTTGGGGAAGAAGGTCCCAACAAGAAGGCCAAAATTGATGAGGATCAAGAAATGGACTTGATTGATTATTAAGTGAGTAATCTTAACCTCAAAGATCAGAACTTATCAGTGACTGATAAAGCTTCTTTCCTATTAGGAGAATTGAAGGAGGATGTTCTTTTTTTGATTGATTCTGGCTGCACAGATCACATGTTCTTTGAACCAAATTTATTTTCAAATCTTAGTGATTGTGATGGAGTTGTAAATATTGGTCAGAAAGGCAGAACAATTCAGATTAAAGGAATTGGAAAAGTTATTCTTGCAAATCACTTGGGTTTCAAAATTTCTTTTGAGAAAGTGTTCTATGTACCAGAGTTGCCTTATAACCTTGTGTCCCTTTGAGTGTTGTGGAAAAAAGGTTTCCAGATTTGTTATCTTAAAGAAGATAGGTTTTTTATTGATATCAATGGGAGAACTGTTCTTAGTGGACAGGTTTGGAACAAGCTTTTGTGTGAAAGCTTTTTCAAAATCTCAGCTTTGAGCACTGTTGCTCACAATAGAAGTGGTCATAAGGTAAATGACAGCAACTGTGAGAGTTGTACCTTGGGGGCTAAGACTAGAAATGTGTTCTCAAGGAGTAGATATTGCACGAGTCCCTTGGTGGGGCAAGATACTTCATCAATTTAGTTGATACTGCAACTAATTATGTTTGGGTTAAACCAATTCAACCTAAGGATCAGACCACAGAGGAGGTTTCTGTAATCTTCAAAGTATGGAAACAGAATGGTCTAATGAAGGAGATCCAGAGGTTTATCACCAATGGAGGTGGTGAATTTGTGAGTAAAGAGTTTGAGAGGTTATTGAAATATTATGGTATCATTCATATAGTCACTACTGCAAGTACTCCACAAAATAATGAAATAGTTGAGAGAATGAATAGGACTTTACTGGACAAGGTCAGAACTATTATTTCTCAATCTGGTCTACCAAATTTCTTATGGGCTGAGTTGATGTGTACATTCTGTCTGTTTCACAACATTGTAAGTTATAATGGAAAGAGTCCTCATTATCAGTTTTGGAATTTGTACCCCAAAACATCTGTCACGACTGCCCCTGGCGTGCAAGGGGCTGAAGGCACAGGCACTACTACTCATAGAACTCAAGGATATTTGATTGGATTTCAATGAAGGAGATGTAAGGAGGAGTACAAGTGATGAGAAGAGGAAGGGGCAAAGACCAGTCCAGGAGGTTGTTGAAGAGAGAGTTTTTGAATCCTATAAGAGTAACACCAGGAAGGGGCAAGGTGATATGAGTTAAGCAGGCTGGGTGAAGGTTGTCTTGTGCTGAGATGACACCTACTGGAAGAGGGACTAACCAGTAAGAAGTAGTATACTAATTCCTTGGGGGGAATTAGTCCAGGAGGGAAGGAGAGGCCAGTATATGTGAGAGCTGAGAAGGAGGCCTTGAGGGATGAGTGGCTGGTGTTGCAGGTTGGAGTTCCCATGGTATTACATGTTGACTGATTGGGCTGGAGGCTGCAGTTGACTAATTGGGTGATGGGCCTATCCAGGAAGGTTTGACATGTACTGATCTGAAGTCCTGGGAGTATGGCTGCACAGACAGTGGAGAGTATGTACTATGTATATACTAAGTGTAGTATGTACTAACTCATATACCAATTGGGTTGAGGAGTGATGAAGGTTGTACCAAGCCATGGAGAGAGGGAGAGTTCCTGAGAAGGTCGACTGAATCACATGACAGGTGAGGTGCACATGGACATAGAGCTTATACCGTACAGGGAGAGGGCAAAGCTGGTGGAAGAGGATGGAGACTGCAAGAGATGCAGAGGTAGTACTATCCGGTGGAAGGTACAGGAGTAGTGAAGTTGGGTTTGATATGAGGGTGAGTTCGATGAAGAGGTTGGATTGGTTTAGTTGAAGGAGTGTCAGAACTACGGTTATGACAACATCAAACCTAAGAACAATTGGTTGCTTGGTGTATTATAGTGTCCACAATAACAAGATGGTCAGAAAATTAGACCCTAGAGCCAGAACAGGGGCACCTGTAGGCTATGATTTAATAAGTAAATTGTATAGTATCTATTGTCCAGGGACAAGAAAGGTTATCCATAGTAGGGATGTAAAATTTGATGAAAGTACCTTTCCACTCAAAAGGAGTGAAGATGTTTTTGTGAATAAGTCACATCAAGAAATAGAATTAGAACCTATTTAACCAGCAAAGGCTGCGGGACATGTGGTCCCAGAAGATGAAGAGATGGCAGACGTGCCACCAGAGGGTTCAGTGCCCGCTTCAGGGGAGTCCGTTAATTTGAAACCTGATGAGCCTTCACCTCCAGTTAGAAGGAGTGGTAGGGTTGGAGTGCCAGTTGATAGGTACAGGGAAGGGAAGTCCCATTATGCTGACGCAGGATATGAGGAAGATAAATTTCAGGAACAGTGTATGCTCAATGAAGTCCTGGAGTTGAGTTCAGAAATGGGTAAAAGGGTTAACCCAAATGGCTTTGGCCAAGCTATGAATTCTGATGAGAGAGCCAACTGGAAAAGTTCTATTTTTGAGGAATTTGATTCTCTAGAAAATAATATTTTCTTTGAAGTGGTTAAGCGGGATTCGGTTCCAAAAGGAAAGACCATTGTGGGGTCTAGATTGGCGTTAAACAAGAAGTTTGACACAAATGGAGTTTTAAAAAGATTCAAAGCTAGATGTGTTGCACAGGGCTTCAAGCAGAGAGAGGTTATCAATTACCAAGAAACTTTCTCACCAACTGGAAGGCTTTCCACCTTCAGGTACATCATTGCTCTGGCAGTTGAGTTGGGTGAACAAATCAGACAAGCTGATTTTGTAACAGCATACTTGAATGCAAAACTTGGAGAGGAGGAGACTGTTTATATGTCAATCCCTGATGGTTTTTGTGAATGGTTAGTAGAGAATAAACCAGAAACCATGAAGAAAATCTGTGTTAGAAGTTTTATTTCAGAAGATAAAGGGGAATATGTCCTCAAGCTGTGTAGATCCCTTTATGGATTGAAGCAAGCAGCTAGGTTGTGGTATAATACCATGAGT
Organism: Puccinia polysora; assembly: GCA_025617555.3. Taxonomy (NCBI): domain Eukaryota; kingdom Fungi; phylum Basidiomycota; class Pucciniomycetes; order Pucciniales; family Pucciniaceae; genus Puccinia; species Puccinia polysora. The sequence continues at coordinate 42,588,012 of CM062630.1, forward strand.
GAGAAACTGATACAGATTGGTTTCAAGACTTCTGTGGCCAACCCTTGTCTTTTTATAAGAAAGTATGCAATTTTGTTTTTCTAGGTTGATGAAATTATCATTATTGGAAATGTTAAAGAGAGAGTCATGGATACACTCAAAAAGGAATTCAAGATAAAAGATCTTGGTCTTGCGCAACAGGTGCTAGGAATGAAATTCAGTAAGAGCAAGAATTGAATTAAGTTAGACCAGAGCCATTATGTGTCAGCTCTTCTTAAGCAATATGGCTTAGAGGATGCAAAGGAGTTTGGTACTCCCATGCAGTCAAACATTTGTTTAGAGAAGTCTACAGATGAGGAGTATCTGGAGTTATTTCAATCTGGTAACAACTACAGGACAGCTGTTGGATTGCTTAATTATTTGGGGCAGTGTACAAGGCCCAATCTTGCCTTTGCAATTGGTGTCTTTTTGAAACACTTATAGAAGCCAAGCATGAGGCATTGGTCAGCGTTTAAGAGAGTTATGAGGTATCTTAAAGGAATGCACAGTCTGGGACTGTTGTTTACAAAGTCAGCAAACTTTGATTTGGTTGGTTATTCCAATGCAAGTTGGGCAGATGGTAACACTAGGTAATCAACAAGTGGTTTTGTATTCTTCTTAGGTAAGAATCTGGTGTCATGGATGTCCAAGAAGGTATTGGCAATAAGTCTTTCATCAACAGAGGGTGAGTATAGAGCTTACTTAGCAGCTTCACAGGAAGCAAAACTGTTGAGAAAAGTATTAGAGGATACACATAAGCCATAAGGTTTTGCGTTGTTGTATTCTGATAACCAGAGTGCCATTGTGTTGGCGCAAAACCAAGTGTTCCATTCAAGAACAAAACATATTGATGTTCACTATAACTATATTTGTGATGCAGTTAACTGCAAGGAGATTGTGTTGAGGTACATGCCCACTGGAGGAATGATTGCGGATATCTTGACTAAGGCTTTAGATAGGAACAAGCATCAAGGCTTTGTGACTAACAGGCGGATGTCACCCCTTTTGGATTAAGGGGGTGTTTTAAAATATGTATGCACTTACGCGTGTGCTACGTATAAGTGTAATCCAAATGGGATGCACATATGGGCCTCTCCGGCCCATTGGACACTCACACGGACCATACGTGCCTGTGTGGATGTCACGGATTTGGGGAAACTGGCCTCAAAACGCGTGAAACAGGCCTATTGGTACAGGGGCCCTAACTGGCCCGGTGAGGTACATGAGCAAATACAGCCAGATGGGCTTGTATGGGCATAATTGGGCCCAAGGTTTATTTTGGACATACTTGGCCAGATGGGCTGGCCCATCAAAGTATGGTTTACTTAGTTTTTGGGCTTGGGGTGGCCAATTGGGGCCGCCACCCGTTTTGCAGCCCAGTTAGGGCTGCTGCCCGTGTCACGGACCGCTTGGGGCCGCTGTTTTTGCTTACGGACCTTTTATGGGGCCCAACGGCCCGCGCGGGGCCGTTGTATGGGGTAGGGGGACTCAAAATGGAGCCCCCCCACCCCGGTTGCAGCTGCTGCGCTGGGTGGCGGCCGCGGGTCTGGTGGCCCCGGCTCCTCCCCCTCCCCTTGCTTGCCATTGGAAGGAGGAGGGGGAGGGCTGGCTGGATGGAACCAGCCAGCAACCGGTTGCAAGGGGCAACCGGTCATGGTGGGGGGGACTTTCTCACCTCCCCACCAAAATTGGCAACTAGGCCGGTTGCATCAAGGCAACCAGGGGTGGGGGGGAATTGACCACCCCCCACCATCAAAGGGGTGCTCTCCCCCCCCCCTTTACCAAGGGGGAGGAGCAACGGGCTGGAGGGGACCTGACCACCCCCCAGCCCACCTAGCATGACAACTCCCTGGGGTTATTGACCCCCAGGGCCCCTGGTAGGGGGATTTGACCGCCCCCTCCAGGGATTTGAGAACTGGTTACACCCCCCCATGTGTGTCTGAGACCGGACCCATGTGTGTCCTGGGTCCCTCCTGGCCATTTGTATGGCCAGGGGCTGGTTGCATGAGGCAACCAGCCATCCTGTGAGGTGACAACCAACCAGGGATTGAACAGCAAAGGGGCTGGTTCAGCCCTGTAACAGTGGAAACACCAGAAAGGACCAGAATAGGCTGGTTGTAAGGGTACAGGGACTGATGCCATGGGGGCTGATGTAGTCCAAACCAAGTAACAAGACCTGTATATTCTGTAGAGCTCTTTTGGGGTGGAAAATTTGCCTTTTGGCTTGTTGTATCATGGGCTCACAAGAGGCCAATCTTTTTTACTTAAGGAGCTCTTCTCCCTGCTGTTTTCCATTATCCATTCATCATCCAATCAAATTCATCACCAATGTAATCCAACGTAATTGCCCCATTGTGATAGCCCATCAGCAATTATTGACACAAGGTGTCCAGCATTTATTTTGCTTTAAATACTGCTCATTTGCCTAAGCTAATTGCTGGCCATAATTATAACAAACCTCTGGGGCCCTCATTGTGCAATGCACGGGCGCTCATCTGTGTTTCTTATCTACTGGCACTGGCTCAGAACCAGGGTGCTTTTTCCCTTGTGCCTTTACTGAAAGGTACCACTAGCATCCTGGATTTCGGGTTGTGTAAGCCACTATCTAAATATTTCTCACTCTATCATTCTCATCTCATCTGATGTTTCTTTATATTAACCTCTCCAGTTGTGTGGGTTACTAGACTGCTTTTTGTTCTTAACATCCCTGCTCTTGTGGCTCTGAGACTTTTCTATTCAGGTGTGCCCATGTCTCATCTCTATCTGCTTGTGTTTTTGTAAATCTAATATTGTTTCTATTCAGTTAATTGTTTTCATCATTCCCCCATAGAGATTGAAACATCCTACATAATCCCAATTGAAATGAATCTTATCAAATTAACCACTTTACCCCAATCAGGTCCACTTTGGAAGGCTGTATGTGTTCTGGGCTTGTTCTTGCTCCTCAGGGGCATCACATGATTGCCACTTTCAGTTTTTTTGAGTATGAAACTGATTCCTGTAAATATTCTTGGGTGAAATGCTTTATAGGAGCAAAGCATTTCAGGATGATACTCAAAAGGCCTTGCTTGGTTTGTGGAAAATGGGCTTTGTGTCCTGGCCATGTTATACCCCCACAGAAAGCTAAATAAAATGAAGGTTTAGAATTTTATAATCTGCTCAACACAAGGGTAGAAAAACCATGAGTTCATTATTTGTCAATTAATCCTTATAAAATGGCTTTATTTGCTCATGAGTGCACTTCTTTTGCCCTATTTTTAAGGTTTATTTTAAATACCATCCTCTATGCATACATTTATAATCATTACACCTTTCCCACAACTTGTACATAAATGGTTGAAATTATTTTCATTTTAATACCTCCCCTATTTAAAATTCCAACAGATTTCCCACACAAGTACCATCCACCTTCCTTGGCAACACATCACCTGTCTTATTCCTCCATAAAATCCCATACTCAGAATGCAGTCAATTAATCATACCCCATCCTGCATTGGCCTTGTTGAGGTTCCTCTTGCTGAAATAACTACCCCAGCCCTCCCAAAACTGGTACATAGTGAAGGAAACTATTGGGAATGATTATACTCCAGGGATAATAAGCTAAATTTCTACATACCAGCTCTTTCTTTCCATGTAGGAGTCCTTGCCCCCCCCAATTGACTCAATAATAATACCATTTCTCACCCGGCCCACAGGCAATGGACCAGGTGGTGTTTGGCAGGCAATGATGAGGGAACTGCCTCATAAAATTCTGTTTGGGGAAACCATTATCCATGTTGGTCTTTCCACAATTACCATATTTAAACTTTCTCACCTTCTATTCTGTCATGAACAACATATATCAGACATACTTGAGAAGCTTCTTGGTGATGATATAATCATCAAAAGCCCCCCCCAATTATAACCCTAAAAAACACCAGAGCTTCCCACTGGCCAACCTACCATCCCAAAGGCTAACAATACCATCACTTCTTGAAAACCCCTACTATGATCCAAACCTCCTTGAAATCCCCAGTGAATGTGATCTCAATCCAATCCATCCCAATCCACAAATATTCACCACCAAACTCCTCCCCCACCAGGCTCAAGGACTTGCATCCTTGCTTGATCCTGAATAACCATATTCTACCTCTGCCCTTGCCTTGTGGCATAAATCAAACATGAATGACTGGCACATTTGGGAAAAAAAAATCAGAGGCTCAAGCTTGGCTCTATCCGATCCAACATCTGTTCCACCAACTGCTTTGGGCTCAATACTGGCAGATGATATGTGTCTTGGGAAATCTTTACAATAAATCTCTCTTATTTTTCACACTATACCTGAATCAACCTCTTTTTACCATCACCAAGATAACCTTCCAGCTTTTCCGCCTCATCAGGCAACTCTCATCATGTGCCCACCCCTCCTGATACAGAACTGGGCAAACAAACTCAGAAAACATTTTGCCCCTCACACCATCAACTACCTGATCTACCATGGAAGTGAAAGGCATTGATTCAGTCAAGATTTCCTCAACTCAGCCTTGGTCATCATCACCACTTATCCCCTCATGGCATCTACTCATGAGAAGGCACAGAAGGAATCCAAAATTTCTTCTTGTTTCATTTACTCTTGTTATTGGTTCAGGATAGTCCTTGACAATGCACAGTAAGTATCACTGCCAGTAAATGCAATTCCTGAAACTGATCATCTATCACTTGATAGCACAATCCAGAACAGCAATGGAAAGGTGAGTCAAGCAATCTTTGAAATTAGAGCTCAACAAAACTTATGCCTCACTGGGACACCAGTCCAGAACTATCTAAATGGCCTGATGTCATTGCTGGCATTCCTCTGCACGTACATTGAAGAATCTCACAACAATTGGGTAAAAATGCTTCTACCCCATCTCAAGCTTGGAAAATTCAAACCACTCTAAGTCATCTTGCATCAACTAGTTCTCAGGAGAATCAAAGAGAATGAGATCAATAGTCTACCAGATGTAAACCATAAAATTATCTACACACCCCTGAAACCATCCACACAAGAATATTACAATAATCAACAGGACATCTTTTTCAAATCACTCCCAATGAAACATTCCTATGTACATGACGCTGCTAATAATCCTGGATTCCTCACTAGAATTCAGGAACTTGGTGGAATCTGTGATCATCCACTGTTGGCCAACCCAAATATGGTTCTCACATCATCCGTTCATTTTGAAATATAAGTGAAAGAAGAAGATTTTAATTCTTCAAAACGTGGTATAATTCAACATCAATTCCACCCTTCTGTGTGTTTGGAGAGCTCAAAAATTGAAATACTAATCAACATGATCATGGATGTATTGGAGAAAAGGGATATCCAAAGCAAGATGGTGGTGTTTTCTTGTTGGACAAGGTTTCTTTATTTGTAAGAATTCCTCCAGATAACCTTCAATTTTCACAAAGAGGCTTGCCATGTTTCTCAAAAAATATTCAATTCTCAGAATTCAGATTGGTTTTAGTCATAAAAATATCAAATGTTCCCGCTTGGATGGCTCCATGACAGCTGCAGAGGAAAAAAAATTGCTGGAAGATTTTGCCAGAAGTACCTCAACCCAAATACTACTGGCCTCCATCCAAGCTGCAGGGGTGAGTATTTACATCACACGTGCAAACATTGTTTTCATCATGCTATTTGGTACATTCTTTCTGTAAAAAAATTGAAAGTAGCTCATACTCCACCTCCACTAGGAGCCACTATGGAATCCCACAAACCAGGCTCAGGCTGTAGATTGTTTGCATAGATTGAGCCATACAAAAACAGTGCGTGTGCATTACATAATTGCTCCAAAAACAAATTGAGGAGAATATTCAAAAGGTGAGATCCTTTTCACAAGCAATTGTTAAGCATAAATGGTATTTATTTGCTCCTAATGTTGATTCAGGTTCAAAAGCTAAAGGACCCACTAACAGAGCAAGTAAATTCACTATTATTCAACCATTCAGGAAATCTCCACTATCAAGCTAACTTTTTTTTTCTTTCTCAGATCAACCATCATCACAACTAAAGATTGGAGAGAGATATTTCAGACAAAACAGGAGGAAGAATAATTTTCTTTAACCATGTATGACTTTTCTTTCAAGGAATGAATTAAAAGATGTAAAATAATATATATGAATGTTATTTTTTATCCAGGCTGCAGGTTTTCTGTCATTCTTAATCACCTCAATATCTTGTATTTTTAAAGAAGATCTTGTTGCAAGCTGTAGTGTGTTGAGCAAATTTACATTGTAAAACTGTCAAGATAATTTGGCTGGAATCCTTGGATTGACCTCAAATTGGGTTGAAGATTTCCTATCAACAAACTTGTGCTGCCTTTTGGCCTTACCAATCCGGCTTCCAATCAATATTTTATGGTCAATTAACTCCATCAATTGGGAAGCTCTTTCTGAATTCCATTCCAATTTCATCATCTTGTGAATGGGTATGCCATTTTAATTCACCTCTTCTGTATTGGAACACCCTGCAGGATCATTGAACTGTGCTTCAAGATTGACATAATTGTTTTAATTACACCATTTCTTCCTCCTCTCTGCTAGCTACAAATTTGAATCATACATTTTCAGTTCATTTTCCACAAGTGTGAGATTGAATGGCTTAATCTTTTCCATAGTTTGTACATCCGTTTCTTGGCATTTCTTTCCTCAAGAGCAACCTCCCCACTCCTTTGGATAAATTTCCACTCACACTTTAAATGAAGAAAGTACTTTTCCAACAGGGCAGACACAATTGCATGGTTGGAATGGTCAGGGGACCATAAAAAATTTTTGTACTCCCCAGTATGAAGTGCAACATCCAGTGTACAAAAAAACAAGACATCCATCACTTTGTTGAATGGATGCTTCCATCCACTCATCCAGTCAAAAGTAAACTGAGTCAGAACAAGCTCTCAAAGCCAGGTTTGGGTGAAACTGTTTATGGCTCAGGTGTGTTTTTCAGGTGAGGCTGATGCAGTTTTATTTCTCTGATAATATGCAATCCCCTTGCCACACTGAACTACCAAATAACTCTCTTCATTGCTGGTTAGTTACAGTAGTGTGGTGACATCCCTATTCTTCATTTGAAGCAAGAATATGGCATGAGCATGGACCACAGTGCACATGGTATCAGTCTCTGGTAGGAGTTGTTCATTCAACTCTTTCTGCCTCTCCTTGTAATTTTTCCTCTTGGAAGATAGGGAGGCCCTGGCTCTGAGTCCTTCATGTTTTTGTGCTTGTGAGTCCTGTGCATAGTCTTCCACTGGAACAAAGAGGTTATCAAACCAGTTAGTCAATTTTTAATCTTGTTTAGATAATTTAAATTCTTAAGCACCTTCTCCAGCATTGTCAGGCTCATTTTCTATTTCCATGGCTAAAGAAACATAAAAATTTCAGTTGATTTCCATCAGATGAAAAACTCAAATAATTCACTCACATATTTCAATAGCCAACTGATCAGCTTGACTTGATTGCATGACTGGTCAAAATATCCCAAAAAATGAAGTTAGATTATTGAAAAACTATTTGATAGGAGCCACCAACCACCATTCTCACGTGAAGTTTCAGCAGTTGGTTGGTCTGGCAATAAAATAGAATTTACACCCAATATTCAATGATTAAGTTTTTAGTCTTTATTTCACTTTATTTAACTCACAATTGGAACCGGATGGAAAATTTTGTGAAACTGTTGTTGTGTCAGCCAGCCCTGAAGTTGGGCTTTGAGGGGCATTAATTCATTGATGTGGAGGTGACATTCCATGCATTGTTACATCAGCGGCTGCTGTAGTAGTTCCTGCATTCACATGCATGGCAATTGTTGAGGTAGGTTTGGGAGGAATTGAAGCAGTATTGCATTGTGCGAGGTGTGGATCTGTTTGTTCAGAATTATTCCCCACAGGGTTTGAAGGTGATAAATCTATTCCAGAGGCTTTGGAGGCTTGAGTTTGTGAGATATATTCAATATTTGAATTTACCACCACATCTGCATCTCTTGTTGGTTGTTCCTTGGGGAAAGAAGGGGAGGCCCTTCTTGATACAAATGGATGAGCCTGTACTTCCTCCAGATGTGGGGTAGAAAAGCTCAAACAAACAGCACTTGACTCAAAGGATGCAGAAGGTTCCCCTGAAACAGCCTATTGTATTGGAAGAATGTATCACATGTCAGTCTTGCCCCTGAAGATTTGATGCAAAAATAAAACACAAAAACTAATTTTGCAATCTCACCACTTCCAAACCACTCATATCAATTCTAACCTGGGTCAACATGGGCTCCAGTGTATCTTGCACTTCTGGGTTTTGCTGAGACCTCTCCATGAGATTCTTGGATTTCCAGGCAGAAGCCCTCAATTTTTCCTGGAAGTTACTTTCCAAGACAAATCCACTCAAGCCACCCTCCCCTCTATCATCAAAACGCTTCTTTTGCCTCATAAGGCTAATTCATTTTATCTGTACTGGTTGAACTTGCAAACAATTGGAGAGGAAAAATCCATGGCTTGGGTAAAATAAAGAAAAACTCAAAAATGAATCAGTTGAGCCAAAATTCATAAAAATTAAGCTGTTCTCCACTCAAAATCTTCTCCTATATGCCTTTCAGACCAAGGCACATCTGCATTACTATTTCCTCCCATTTCATCACCACATTTTTTTTCCCTCTTGTGCATCTCTGGGTCTAAATAGAAAACACAAAATATTCATCCTCAATTCCTCAGTCAAAATTGTGGAAAATATGATCAAGTTACCCTTTGATTTATGTATCTCTTCATACACTGGCTGGCCATATTTCCCATACCAAACTCTTTTAGCTACTACCTCTATTCCCATTTCATCATGTTACCTTACCTTTTCATGTTTTTCATGTGACTTTCCTATCCATTCTGGGGTTTTTGGTAAATATTGCATGCGTCTGTTAATTGGAGCATTTGGTGGCCTTTGGGAGCCCAATGGATTTACTTCAAATTGTTGGCCTCCTTTAAGATTACTTCCAAATAGTTTACCCCTTCTTCCCTGGAGCTTTAAATTCCCCCACTCTGAAGTTCTACTGCCAAGTTTCTCCATTCTATCCAAATATCTTCTTTTTAATTCTGGAAAATTACAAAATAAATCAGAAATTTCCTCACAGATAAAACTAGCTTCAAATATAGATTACCTTCCAGAGTGATATTGGGAGGTGGAGCTTCAAGTTGAGCACCAGGATTCATCATAGTGGAATCAAAAATTGATTGATGAATGCTAGGCCCTCCTATCATACCCCTTTCCAAATATTTTTTACCGGCTTATTCATAAAGAATTATCATCAAAATCATAGACAGTTACAAATTTGAAACTTTGAACCTTTCAAAAACCTACCTGGTGTTACCAAGAGATTAGATCCTGAAACATATGCCTCCTTGTTGACATTAACCACAAGAAGGTTCTGCCAGTTCTCTCCTGACACTTGTGCTTGTTTAAAAATTTTAAGTCAGTTAAATCTTACAAACAGTTTCCAAAATAAAAACAGCTCACCAGGAGTCATCAAATTTATTTCCACCAAACCCTGTCTCAAATAATTGTTTCTTTGGGGGGAAGGAAAATTGGAAGCCCCTCTTTTTATTAAAAATCAGCTCATGTTTCACTCACATGAACTTTGGCCAATGTTTTGATACATAATGCTTGAAAACTCAACCAATGTTGAAAGCTCTGCATATTATGAAATGAAAAATGAAATGAATGATTCAAAGCTAATGTTTATCTCAAAGCAAAAAAAAGAAACAAACCTCTTTGTTTTCCTTTCTGGGAAGTTTGAATACCTGATACTTTCAAAGCTGCCTCAATCTCACCATCTGAAGAAAGCAAATCTGACCTGTCCATTTGTTCCGTTTCAACTCTCATTCTCCACCATGCAGGATTCTGATTTCCTGGAATGCTTAAACAAGCCTCTATCCTGTAGGACAGGCTTGAAATCTACCCATGTGAAGAAATTCCTTCAGAGGCCACACTTTCTGCTTTGGAAAACATTGGGGAGGCACCCAGGGGCAAAATCATTCCTAAAATTGAAATACAATAGAACATGTCAGAAACAATTCAGAATAAATAAATCAATTGATTTCAAATGCTACCTGGAGATTATTCCCTTGTGACATCAAGTTTCATTGCTCCTGATGGTTGAATGAATCCTCCATGAAAAAATTAATATCACCAAAAAAATCAATTGATTGAAATAAAACAAAAAATACCTCCCCATGGGCTGCCTATCCTTCTATCCAATCTCTCAGATGCATCCTCCTGCAATTCCTGAAACCTCATCTTCATGCTCTATAGCTCAGGATTTTCACCTTCAGGTGGTTGAAAAGCTGCTTGAATCCTGGCACTGGCCCTCTCCCCATGTGAAGATCTTCACCCAGAGGCCCCACTTACCAATCTTATTGAAGGTGGGGAGACTACAGGATTGATGAATAAAGGTAAATAAGAATTAATATCACCAAAAAAATCAATCAATTGAAATAAAACAAAACATACCTCTTGGCGGGCTGCCTATCCTTCTATCCAATCTCTCAGATGCATCCTCCTTCAATTCCTGAAACCTCATCTTCATGCTCCAAAGCTCAGGATTCTCACCTTCAGGTGGTTCCAAAGGTGCTTGAATCCTGACGCTGACACTGGCCCTCTCCCCACGTGAAGATCCTCCCCCAGAAGCCACACTTGCCAATCTTATTGAAGGTGGGGAGACTACAGGATTGATGAATCAAGTTAAATAAGAGTCAGACAAAAAATTGTAAAATAAAACTAATACATGGGTTGGATTCCTTTGAAGATTTGATTACTTTTGCTCCTATGGGGGGTGGGAGATAATTCCCAATGCAAAATAAGACTTCAGAAATTTTAATCAGTTAATATTAGTAAAGCCCCTCACCTTCTTCTTGATGAGAAATGGTTGGATATTCATGTTGTTGTTCAACTCTTTTGGTAAAAATATTTTGGACCAATGAGCTTTCACTTTCAGACTGTGAGAAATCTGACTTATCACTGCTTCTAGCAGATGCTGATTTCTCCTTTTTCTTTTTCTTTTTAACACTAAATATTTCTTTCTTTTTTCTTTTATGGAAAAAAATAAATTTTAATATATAATGATTGACATAGTTCATGTTCATTCAGACTTATCCCCACACTACATACCATTTCCTGTTAAATCACACCACATTAATAAATCAAGAAAATTAAACATACAGAGTTTCAACTGTTCACTCACCATTATTTTCAGATTGAACATCCTCATGCTGAAAATTTTGCCCCATTCTTGGACCCAGGTTGTCTTCATTGTTTTTACTGTGCTGAATCCAATCACCTGGGGTTGTTTCTGCTTTTCATCCAACACAAAATAAATCAATGAAGTAAAAAAATGGTCATGATTTCATCCATTCACAGAAATCTGGCTTCCTATGATGAATACACAACATTACCTGGTTTTTGAACAGAACTTCCAACAGTAATCAAAGCTGAAGTAGGAGTAACCAAATCATCTTCCTCAATATATAAATTGCTCTCAGGATCATCTTCAGAAATACACATGTTTTTTATGAATAAAAAAACAAAAGCATCAATCAATCAGTCAAATACACACAAACTAATCTGCCGTAGGGGGAGACCACTGGTGATTTTCATGATTCACTGGGTGATTACCAGTTTAAAGCATCTATATATAGCAATAAATTTTCAATTGAAGTTTAAATGACAATCAGCAACACCTTAAATCTCTTCACTTTGTTCAGGATTGGTACTCTTCAAGATAGTATTTTTAATTGTAAAATCAACAATTGAGGAGTAGTGTTGGGATTGGGCATATGAAGGGATAAATGGATGAAAGTTCTGGGAAAGTGAAATTATTGGTTGGAAATATGGGTATTATATATTCCCCCTAAATTCCTGAAATAACCTTTGGAGTGCTCATGTGCTCTTATTCACTTACAAATAGTAAAGTCATCTGTTAATATATCCTTCTTGCTTCTAAGCTTGGCAATATCAGCAATATGACTCATAATTTAATTAAAATGAAAAATTTACACATCCTCAAAACATTTAAATGTGTCTTGATTGTTTGTCTCACTGAAAATTGGATGAAAATCATTTGATTCCCCCTTCTATACCCAATACTCATTTTATCAAACAAATCCAATTATAGAGAGAGAAAATGTCACACTCTCTTGTAAGACACTCTACAAAAAATTTGACATAATATTTCTCAAATATTCCCAATTGAAAGTAGTGATTTTGTTGTGCTCATATTCAATCACACAGAAATCAAAGCACATCAATATCATCCCTATGCAGCTTTCATGTTTTATTTTTGATATCCTAAATACAAGAGCATATAATCCTGAAGAAAAATTTGATTCCTCCTATGTTAATCTGGGATTCTTTACAAGACCAATATTTCAAAAAAGTGTCATGGTTGAGCAATTCAGCACCTAAGCTTTGGCATGGCGTATTCCTTCCTTGTAAAAATGAATCATTTATTTCAAGGAGCATTCCTTCTTGATTGGTGGACCTGCCAAGATTACAAGTCATTATCTGACTTAGAAATATAATCACACATGAACATAGCACTGAACTATCATTCCAAGACGTTTAGGTGGTTTTCAGCTGCACAATTTATATACTATCCAGTGATTTTGGTCAGGTTGTCAACTCCCCCTGGTCATGTGACAAGACATGGTTGATGGCCAGACCAAATAGCTTGATGGGGCAATAGCCAAGGGGGACCCCATCTTTTTGGGTCATCAACTTGACCAAGTTGCTGATCAACTCAGGGCAACAAGAATTATTTTTTCTGCTGCTGTGCTCCTCATGACTGTTATGACCAACAGGGTGGCCTCAAGTAAAATCTGGACTCCTGGTGGCTTCAGTTGAAAGCCTCCATGGCCAAGTTGATGGCACACCTCCATTGGTTGACCACCTGACAAGGGGTGGTTGAATAAATGCCACACAGCTTGAAGCACCTGCCAACTGTGGTTTAAAAAAAAACAACTGAGTTGATGAGCCAACCAAACTCAGTGGACACACCATATCTGTAACTTTAACTCCTCCCCCCACCTGCCAAATTGAAGTTACAGTTAGTTACAGCAGGTTACAGTTACACATACAAAAAAGAGGTGTTTGGCAACCACTGTAACATCTCAAGCGTGGCTTCAATTGAAATTAAACTCCCATAATTCCCTCTGCAAAAAAAGGTTACAGAAAGTTACAAGCTTTTCCCCTTGTAACTTGCTGTTTATGTGCTAAAAATATGAGCTCACAGGCCCCAATCCCCAGAAGGTGTTTGGCTGCAGGGAACTGATATTAGCAGGTACTTAAAGTTACAAATCCACCCATGAGCAGATTTGTAAATTTTAATCTGCAGTTACAGTTACAAGTGGTCTTCCAAAGGGGCCCTTACAATGCTTGGTCTAGAGTTTGTGAAAGTTAGGGATTTGGGTTTCATTCATGCCCATGGAAACTGCTTGAAAAATCAGAGCATTCCATTGATTCTCTAAAGTTTGAAGGAATCTATCATCATCTAATATCTGTTTAATTTCAGTTCTTCTATCATGAACAGGGTCAGGCTCTTCAATTTTTTTCAGCATTCTAAATCTTTGCCTGTTCAAAAAATCAACTTGAGAATCACTCAGATTCTTTCTCAAATTAAGCTGCTTCTTGCCATAGCTTGGTGGAGTAAATTATTTATTTTAAAGGAGGCAAAAACCTCATCTACTTGTACCCTAAATTCCGCCTGATTTGCCACACAAAATTTTGTTAAATTATGCTTTTAAAAATGTGTATTTTCAATTTTTTGTGAAATAAATGCATGGTTATCTTTTTGGAAATTAAACAGCTTTTGATTACTGAATTTTTGGAAAGAAGTATGCAGAAGCTAAAACATGGTTTGCAAAAATTGTCATTGGAGATAATGTCAGATTATTCACATTATTCTTATTCAAGGAAAAGTTCATCTTACCTATTTTTTCTTCAGTATTAAATGATCCATTGAAACCATGACTTTCCTTGTTTCTGGACCATATTAAATGATAGGTGATTTTATTGACAATGTATGAATCAAATAAGAGGACAAAAGGTGAGTAATTGAAGAAGTATAAACTTGGAAGTGATCAAATGGGTTTAAATTATTTGAAAATCATACAGCTCTGAAAGAGATCAAACATTGATCTGAGGAAAATCCAAGAGAAACCAGGGAGAAATGAAGGGGATTCGTGGGGGGAAAATAAATGAAAAGCAAAATACACCTTTGATAAGTCCTTCAGAAACCAATTAGAAACACAGTGGAAAATTTGAAGAATGAAATGAGAATTGATTGGTCACTTTTGGAGAATTTAAGAGGATTCTGAGAATTAATCATGGATCAACTGTGTTTCCATCTTTGTGAGCTCTACCAAAAAAAAAACAGATTTCATGGTGATTTCCTCTGGAAATTTATTATAAACTGTGAAGCAATTGGGGAAACAATAATGTTGAAGTGAGGTCTCTGGTCTGCCAGAGATGCCTGATTTTTCCTGGTGAATGAAGTAAGTGGGGTTTTTTGAAGGGTACCCATTGGATTGAAAGATTAATTATTGGATTGACAGATTGATTATTGGATTGAAAAATTGATGATTGTTTTGGTTTTTGAAAGTTTGAAACAGATCTAGGGCTTGATGAAGAATCTCAAATTTTGAACAAGTGGAATTGCATGTATAGGGAACAACCAAAAGAAGTTATTTGGGAGATTCTACTTTAAATGCTCAAGCGTACAGCCGCTTTGATTTTCAAGCCAAGGCTTGAGCCAAAGGTGTTAAGCTCAAGCCATGGTCAACCCAAATCAAAAGAAACTTGTTGTGAACTTCCAAAATTTGAACACATTGAAAGAGCCATTCAGAGGGAAAAAAGGGTTCAAAGGGGACCAAAAAGACCAGAGATATCAAGTCTTTTATTTTGAGGAATGTTCATTTTTATGTTTTAATGAACTGATGGGAAAATGATTTCTGTAGTTCAAGGAAGTCTCTTCATCTTAATTTCATAGTTCATTGGAAGAGACTGAAAGTTCATTAGGTTCCCTTCCTTTTGAATCAGATTCCTTTTTTAAGGAGGAAGATGAAGAAATGGAGGAGTCAAACAGAAGCTTGTCTTTGGTGAGTATTGGTTTATTCAATGAGATTAGGATTTTGGCTAATTAATTTTTGATTGTGAAACCAAAAGTGAATTACCTCAATAAAATACCTGAGAACTTACCTAAGTTCTTAGGGGAGGTTTGGAATCAAGTTGGTGATGGGAATTGTGGATTTGGATTCATTGCTAGATCACTTAGGTATGATGAGCATGGATGGTTTAATGTAAAAAAGTAATTTATTGAAACATTGAGGAAAGATAAGAAGTGCTATTCTAAGATTGTTGGAATCATTAAAGATGTTGAAAAGATAAAAAAAGACTTTATGTTAATGACATCAATGAAAATATTCCCTATTCAAAATGGCTTTCAAATTTTAATATGGTTCAAATAATAGCTGATGCTTATGGAGGAACAATATGTTTCATTTCATTGGTTTCATGTTGTACTTATACTCCTATGAAAATTGGTGTAAAAGAAGCATCAGACCCAATATTCATTTCATTTTTGAATGATAACCATTGGTTCCAGCTTGTACTTAAGGGAGATGTGATTCCAATCTTGCTCATAGTTTCCAAACCATGTTCCATGATTTCTAAAAAAGCCTCTGGTTAGGTTGATCAACTCAAAGATCAACTCAAGTTGTATTCTAATTTTAAGAAATAATTTTAATTTTATCATTTGGGTTTGTGTTTTGATTCTGATCCTGTAATTCTATTAATATAAAGAGTCATCAAATTTTGAACATCATTATCTTGAGTGTTTTGAGTTAAAATCATCATGATGAGTGTTTTGAATGATATTTTATTGGTAAGTCAGTTCAACTTTTGTTGGGCTGATCCCATCATAAGGAGTTTTTTTACTTCTTGTGATGGGATCAGATTAACACAAGTTGAACTTTTATTCTTTTTTTGGTGTTTTTACTTTGAGGCTAGTGAAGTTGAACTTGTATTTTTTGGTGTTTTGACTTGAGGGCTAGTCAAGTTGAACTTGTTTTTTTTTTTGGAACTTTTACTTTAGGGCTATTCAAGTTGAGCTTGTATTTTTTGTCACTTTAACTTTAGGGCTACTCCATAGACCCTTTCATGGTTTATTTAATTTTTGGTGTTTTTAATTTAGGGCTAGTCAAGTTGAAATTACTTGTATTTATTATTTTTTTCCTTTTTTGGTGTTTTTGTTTATGAATGAAAATATTTATTTGGTTTAATTTTTTTTTATTTGTTTTTTATTTATGTATTTATTTTTATTTATGGGCCCTTTATTTTTTTTATTTGTTTTTATTTATTTGTATTGTTTTTTATTTAGGGGATTTTTTTTCTCACACATCAAACAATTTATTTCACGCATTTTGAGGTTTTTGCACGGTTGGGCCCCTTTGATATTTTACACAAAAATACTTCATTTCATTCAAGTTTCAACAATTCATTTTTTTTTTGAATTCTGACTCCGCAGCCCCGCAGCAGGGGTTCTTAACCCCCTTACCAAAATATTTGGTAATTTTGGAAGCATTAGAACCCTTTCAAAAATGCAATAAAGAAATAAAAGGGTGATGATAAATTCACAACTCCCAGTTGTGTGGGAGTCTTTTAAGGTCCTAAATGGCCCAATGGACACGTGGGTGCCCATAGACGCGTCCAAAGCATGCGTCTACAGGTTTCCAAAGCATGCGTCTAAACGCGTTCAAAAGGTCTTTTTAAACATGTGCAACCTCTGGGGGGTTTTATACCCCCCGTAAAGGGCAATTCTGGGTTGTTTACCCCCATACACAGCCATTTTGAAGACTCTTTGGGGGTATACAACCCCGGGGGGTTGTGCCAGAATTTTTGGGACCCCCTGGACCCCATTTGGGTTCCATCAACCCCAATTTGGGATCAACGCATACTATGTGGGACTGTTGGACCACACCTTGCAATCCCAAAGTGAAACTAAAGCTAAATAAAATTAAAATAAAGTGAAACTGAAAACCGAATCATTGAAGCTAAAGTGAAACCAAACTGAAACTGCAAACAAAAATCTCACTAAACTTGATTTTTCTCAACTTGAAAGTGATAAAAATTTTTAGTTGTTCAATTGAAATCTGGATTGAATACTGAAGTACCATTGCATTTTTTTTATTACAGGAACAGTGGCAAGCCCTCCTTTTTGTGAAATGGGTGCATTGAAGGACTAAATTGATAGTGCCATGAACAAATCTGGGGACAAGAAGTATTTGGGTAATGAATCATTGGAAGCCCCCATTGCATCCTCATCTAAGGTAACAAAATTAGGAACAAAATGTTTCACATATTGACATGACCTCTGGTGGTAGGTAACATTTTATGTTGCTCTGGTCTTTGCCTCATTTAATTTGATGGAAACTGAACTATGACTATGTAACTATGACAGATCCACTTCACCCACCTCCTGTGAGAGCTTTTCCTACTAGGGAAGAGGCACAAAAATATTGTCAAACATGTGCAATGAAGTATGTTACGCTGTAGAGACTCCTGTGGGATTTTTTTATAAATAAAAGTAGCAAATAGCTTGCTGGCAGTCCTTGAAGGGGAATTTAGTAATACTTCTTCTCCTTTGGAGTATTAGTATATACTAAGAGTGGTTTTGAATTGCCTGCCCTTCTAGTACTATAGTAAGTCTGCACAATAATTTTTTTAAATTAATGGCTGGTTTCTTTGAGACTTAATATAGGTCTCAGATCAAACCTAGATTAGTTATTAATTGTTATTGGTAGGGTTTGTTGAAGAATGGAACAGATGTATTGGATTATTGGTTAATTATTGATCAGATATATGTGATCTTAAACAGTATCCCAATATTAAATGGTTCAAGGGTTTATCAAAGGGATGGTTCAGGAGGGGACCCAAGGATGGGTTTACCCACAGGGGGCTGGGTAGAGGAAAGGTTGGTAGTTTCTTTTTGTTGTGCTCTCTCTTTCTTTTTAAGGGTATTTATTAACTAATGGGTGGGGTTTCTTTAATATGGTGCTGAATATTTAGGTCACAGAAGAACCCTTATTCAAGCACCTGGTGGGTGGTTTAATTGGTTAAAGATGGGTAATAACTTGGTTTCTGATTTCTTGTTTCCTTTTATAACTGATTCACTACTAATATTTTATCTGGGTAGTTACCACAGATAGATGGGTTGATGGGGTGAGTAGGGATTGGTGATAACTAGGCCAGATGGCATGAGATGGGATTTGCCAGATGGCATGATGATACAACTTGGATAGGGCAGAGAGGCCCTCCTTAAATAGACAAATCCTGCCCCTAGGGGTGCTCAAGGCTGCCCCTGAGGGTTCTCCCTGTTCTGGTAAGGAACAGTGAGATACAGTTACATGAGGCATTTCTGCTGGTTGTAAAAATCTTGTACAGTTACATGAGGCATTTCTGCTGGTTTGGAAAAGCTTGTACAGGGGTTTCATGCATGCACAGCCTTGCATAGATTGCTGTGTAGTTCAGATAAGATATTTTTCTGTGCTGTACTGGTAGTTTATTCAGTGCTAATTGATTCTACCTACATGTATTGGTGTGCAATACTGTTGTTTTGTTTGGTTCTGGTTAAGGCTGGTTCCACTTCCTCCTACATACATTGCTCCTGTATACTTCTGCACAGCCTCTTGAATGTGTATTTGCTGCATTTTTGTTTGGTTCTTGCTTGAGACTGGTTTGACTTCCTCCTGCCTATATTGCTCCTGTATACTTCTGCACAGCCTCTTGTATGTGTATTTGCTGCATGTTTGGTTCAGGTGACCAGATCTGACATGCTGCACTGCCTCCTGTATCTGTATTGCTGTATTCTGGCTGAGGTTGCTGGATCTGGACTGGTTGCACTGCCTCCTGGATCTGTATACTGTATTCTGAATGAGGTGACTGGATCTGGCATGCTGGATGAGGTGACTGGATCTGGCATGCTGCACTACCTCCTGTGTCTGTATGCTGTATTCTGAGTGAGGTGACAGGGTTGGTGTATGGTTCTGGTGTTGAGGGTAAACTGTTACTGGTATGTACTTGAGGGTTTGAAAGGTATGTCTTTATGCCTTCCACAGAGCTGTGACACCTGGTTGGGTATGAGTTTGCCATAGTTGAAGGGTTCTTGGGCTGTATCTTCTAATCCATGAGGGTTAGAGGGGTACTTTGGCTGAGTGACTATAGGTTATTTGTGATTTAGAATCCATTTCTGAGGCTACTTTGAGGTTTTGAGCTGTTTTTACACTACAAAAGTGAGTCTGATGGCTATAGGACAGGTTTGGTCTACCACAATGCTTTCACAGTTTTCAACTAAAAGAATGATAAATATGTGGATTTAGCCTGTGATGGAAATGGTTCCTACTCTGAGAAATTTCTCACCAAGCAGTCAAGGCAAAATCACACAAGGAAGGTTTGGTGAAATTTTTCAATCTGTTCAAGTTGCACAAAGGCAGACCCCTTGTGGCAAATCTCCTACAAACATGATCAACATAACCATAAACCATCTCCACACCCCTCAGTGCATCCTCACCTCAGGAGAATCTCTGGGGTGGCCTTAGTGAATTTAAAAGAAGGTATGAATGATGGGCTCAATACTATTCAACTGAAAAGAAAATTGAGCAAGATTGATGGCAGCAAATATGTTGATGACCAAAAAATCTATAACACTAAGCATAAGTTAGCGCTTGAAGAGCTCAAGGGAAAAAGTGTTATGGAGGTCCTGTTTGAAAAACTTGGTGATTCAGGTTGGGCTCATTGAGCAAAATTCAGTGGAGAGGGTCACTTGGAGGTCCTATTCTTGGCACACCCCAAGTCATTAAAGCTTTTAAAACCATTCCACCATATTGCTATGTTGGATTGTAATTATAAGACAAATAAGTACAACATCCCCCTTATCCATGTTGTAGGAATTACAGCAAAACAAAAAAAATTCCCAAAAGCTCTTGTTTTTAGAACAAGAGAAAATTTTGAGTTCTACATTTGGTCTGTAAATGCACTAAAGGATCTGTCTTACAATCCCAAGAGACTTCCCAAATTCTTGGTGACGGAAAGTGAAAAAGCTCTTATTCATGCTATAGAACATGGTTCCCCTGAGTCAACAAGACAGTGTTGTCAGTTTTGCTTGTCTAAAAACATACAAGCAAACTGTAAAGTGCGCTTTAATAATGATGTTGAAGGATGGCAAATCTTTATGTCCCTGTGGGCCAAGTATGGGGCCTCAAAATCTAAGGATGAGGCAGAGGTCAATGATGAAGAACTTGGAGTAAGTGCCAAATCACTGCCTCTACTTTTAATCTTCCTAGTTTTGGGTTGCTTACATTATGACTTGTATAGAGTGTTTCTTGGAAGACTGTGAGGATGTGCTCAAGTATATGGATCATAACATCTTCCATATTAAAAAGATGTTTGTAATGGCTTGGACTTGCAAAAAACCTGAATTTTGAAATAAAACCATGTCTCAGGTTGAAGGGGCCCATGCTACTCTCAAAAAATTCCTTGCAAAATCTTTGGGAAACATGTTGGATGTTTGGAAAAAACTAGAGGGGACAGTTTCCAATCAAATTAGATTGTTTTAGGCTTCCCTTTACAACTCTTTAATTAAGATAGGAATATTCCTTCCCACTGAACTTTTAACTTTGGGATACAAGTTTTCTTTAGGGGCAATTAAACTTTTTGTGGAACAATTTGATAAATTAAAGCAGAACCATGATGGGAAAGTGTGCACCAAGTCATACTGCAAGACTATGGATTTTCCCTGTTCCCACCAGATAGGTGACCTAATAGCATCAAGAGGATCTGTTTTGCCTGAGGATGTCCATCCTCAGTGGAGGTTTTATTATGAACCTTGCAGTTCTAGTTCTTTAATTTGGTTTAATTGGATCAATGCTTCTTGAATGATGGTTTCCTACTTTACTAATATTTGATCCTTTTGAATTTTAAAAGGTTGATGTTGATGAAATTCTCAAAAATTCTCAGTTAAATGAGAAGCTCAATGAAATTATCTTGTGATATCCTGAACAAGATATTGCATGCTATTGAAGTACTTGATTCAGAAGACCACAAAATATTGATCAAAGCCAAGATTGAACCTAAAGTTTTGTGATCAAGCAGAGGCCAGCCAAAATTGACAGATACCCAGACAGATCCTTCTTGATTTGAACATTTTGAGAAGCAAAT
>CM062630.1:42609384-42631884 GCA_025617555.3 Puccinia polysora
GCTTGACCAGAGATTGAACTGAGCTTAGTCATACATTGTGCATGAGCTTCTTGATGGCACTTTCTAGCAAGTGACATGAAGATTTCTGTGGCGCAATTTAAGAAAAATGATAAAGTGATAAAAATCCATTTTGTTTACAAAAAATGGAAATTTCCGGTGAAATTGAAATAATTTTGTTCTAAACATCAAAACAAATGAAAAAATTCTGCATATACCTATTTCATTCTAGTAATTTATATATTTTGAAATATGAAAACAAAATATTGTCCAGTACATACATAATTATAAAAAATATGAAAAACATATTTTATTGATGAAAAATCAATATTTCTGATTGAATTTAAATAAATTTTCACCATAAATAAAAGAAAACTAATTGTATCTATTTTTTGAGAGGAATTTTGAAAGGTTCAGACATCAAAACATAAGATTAATCAAGTTCAAAAACAAGGACCTTAAATATCAAATATTTATTTTTTGGGTAAGAGTCAATATCTCTAGTGGGATTTAAATACCATATACCAAACATAAAAAGATATAAAAATACATAATATACCTATTGTATAATTAGATTTAATCTGTTTTGAAATATCCCAAAAAAGAATCAATTGAACAACTTATGGTATTTCAACCTTATTTGGGCACCCACCCAAATTAGAAAATTTTGTTTCTAAAGCATGCTGGGCACCCCCAAAGCCCCTATTGCACCCCCAAAATCCCAATTGGCACATAGCCAAGAGCCACTTGGCACACAGCCAAGCTTGGGTGGTTTGGGCCAAATTTTGACTTGGCTAACACCCAAGTCAATTAGCCATGCCCACTAAATTCAATGGTTGTGGATAATTTTTTTTTCATGTATTTCTTGGTTTGCTCTCTCTTTTTTTAATTTTCTTGGATTATAGATCTGATTGAGTCTTATCCTTTTCTCAAATGGATAGTCCAAATCTCATTGTACAAACCAAACTCAGATTTATTTTTTTCTATGATTTCTTCTTCAAGATCATGATGATGATGATTTGTTGTGGGATCTATCTTAAATAAAATCTCCATCCCTCCAACTCAACCAAATTTGTATTGATTGAATAGACTGCCATCATAATAATTGATTGATTGACTGAGAGAGGAGCAAGGGGGGAGCAAGGGGGGAGCAAGGGGGGAGCAAGGGGGTGGGGGGGTTCCAACAGCTTGGCCTTGGCCAATTAGACCTTGGCTTTGTGCCAAGATCCCCCTTGCAACCAGGTGCAGAAATCAAGTCTGCTAGGTACTGCAAAAAGCAGTACTTGGGAGTGTGCTCAGAAAAGCTTTAAATACCATAATAAGAATGATAAAGTCCAAAATTGTTTTTTTTAATAAAAACTGTTATTTCATGCAATTAATATATTCTAACCAAAAAAAAATTAGAAAAATGAAATAAGTACCTACTGAATGAGAAGATTTTTAAATATGATTAAAAATTAAAAAAGATACTGTTTCAAGTTCAAGAATAATAAAATAAATATCAATTTTGGTATTTCTTTCACCATTCTTGAACTTGATTTGGTGTTTTTGGAAAAAAATTGATAATTTTTTAATCCATCTGGTTAAATAAGTGTGTTTTTCATGTTTCATGTTTTCTGATTTATGATTTAAATATATTTAAATTCTTTCATAAATAATGATTTCTTTTCAAAGGAATCAGTTTTTCATTTTTCATCATTAGTGTGTTACTCAATGGATTCTTTGTTCAAATTTTTCAAAATATTTTGATTCTTCTAATAAAAATTTATATGTAGAATTAGTTTGTCTCTTTTCAATTTTGGCATAATTTATTTCCATCTCACTCAAATTTCCCATTCTTATTCAAATAAATCAATTTTTGATATTGATTTTTTTGCTTCCTTACTTGATGAAGCTTATGTTTTATAATTTAAACATATCTAAATTCCCCTCATGAAATATATATTTATCATTTTTATTGTTATTTATTTTTGGTAAAAAGTACCATGAAAAATTTGACTTCATTTTCTAGCAAGTGCCATCAAGGAATCTCTGGTTAAAGCCCTGTCCAATCTCTAGTTGAGGCTATGCTAATTTTCCAACCAAGCTTTTGGTGCACATTCACTGTGCATTGAAGCTTGGATAAAGCTGGACCTGAGATTGACCTGAGCTTTGTTGTGCATTGGGACTGAGCTCCTTGATGGTACTTGCTAGCAATTTAAATGAAGTTTTTTTGGTTAATCTATTTACATTCCATCATTGATATTGTATTGTCTTCAATGAAATGTATTTTTCATATATTTTATAATTTTTTATGTACTTAACAACATTTTTGTTTGCATATTTCAAAACACTTGAATCCCAGCCATAAAATATTTATATCTAGAATTTTTTCATGTTTGATTGAGTTTTGTAAAAAATTATTTAAATTCCACTGTAAATATTCCATTTTTTGTAAACAAAATGAATTCTTATCAATGTTCACGTTATTCTTACATTGTATGAAGTTTTATTTTCAAATCTGAGGTCAGATTTAAATTCCTTGAAAAAAATTAATCCTTATTGAATTTTTACATATTAAATTTACTCAATTTGTGTCCATATTTGAATTCTCCAAAATATTCTACCCCAGAAATACCTCACAGGGGGTCCAGAGGCCTTAATTTACCCCCCTGAGGGGCCTCAATCAATTTTTACAGGCCTTTGGAGGCTCAAAACACCATCAAAAGGGGTTTTGTCCCACCTCAGGAACTCCTTCAAACCTTAATAAGGATGCAAGCCCCCCTGGGGTGGGAAAATACATCAATGGGCAAATTTTAGAAAAAAATTGCTAAAATCATACCAGTTTCATAAGTTGGGGTCCTTTTATTATTTTTTTTTTTGGCATGAATTCAGCATGGGTCTTTTGAAATCATAAAAAGCCAAATACAAGAGAGTATTCTAAGTTTTTTCAATTGAATTAGTTAAGTTAATTTCATGTGAACAGCCCAAATATTTTTAGGGATTTATGGTTTTGGGATGAGTTTTGCTAAAAAAATATAACCAATAAATCAATCAGTCTCAAACTATTCTCAAGGTTTGAGCTACTTGATTTGAGTATAGAATCAATATTCATAATTGAAATTTTGAGATGAATGGTACAACTAATAAGGAAAATTTTCCAAGTCCAATGTGATACTTTCAGTCCAGAAAATTTTAGACTTTATTAAATTGAATAACTGAGGAAGAAATAAAACAGTTCATGCAGTGGAATTTAAAGTTTGAGATAAAGACTTTAGTTTGAAAAATCAAAACCTGAAGAATCACTTCTAAATGAAAAAATAGTACATTTTAGATTAAAACTATTGATGAATTGGTTCAATTAAATTTAAATCTTTCATAAAGCTAGAAAAATAGTACATAAATTGCATGTCCAAATTTAGTATAATTATGATGATATCTTCAAGGAAAGTTATTTGAAATCATATGAGTCATTAAAACAGATATCATCGTAGTTGTTGGTTTTAAATGAAAAGTTGATTGGATAAGCCTATTCAATTCCAATGATGAATCAATGAAAAAGGATGAATAATTTTTGAGAAGAAAATCTTAATTTTGCCTGGTAGTTGAAGGGATGGATGGATAGATTGGGAATGAGAGAGTATTTACAGTTGACTAGGTTTGAATTCAATATTTTTTGATTAAAATTAATGCAAGAGGTTCAAGCACAAATGCAGGATAATGAATGAGATTATTCAAATCAGATGGCCCCATTGTTGGAGATTATATTAGTGTTAGAAAGCAATAAACAATCATAATTCTTTTGATTTTTTTTCATTCTTTCAAATGTGTGATAATACATTCACAACTCATATAGGGCATGTTGCATGCTGCACAACTATAATTTAGTCGTGTGGCCTCTACACAACTTGACTGTATCAATGTAGCCCCCACACAACGGTTCTGTGTTGTTTGGCACTCTAAACAACTAAATTCAAGTTGTGTGGGGACGTATCTGACTCAAATGTAGTTGTGTAGCATGCCACACAACTACAAGTGTTGTGGGCCAAAATATAAAAAGGTAAAAAAGTAAAATAAATTGAATAAAAATTCAAAAAAAAAAAAAAAAACAAAAATCAACCAAAAAAAATATGCTGATTTTTTGGTTGAAATAAATAAATTAATAAATAAAGAATTAATTAATTCATTAATTAATAAATGAATTAATTCATTAATTAATAAATGAATTAATTCATTAATTAATAAATGAATTAATTCATTAATTAATAAATGAATTAATTCATTAATTAATAAATGAATTAATTCATTGATTAATAAATGAATTAATTCATTTATTAATAAATAAATTAATTCATTGATTAATAAATGAATTAATTCATTAATTAATAAATGAATTAATAAATTAATAAATTAATTAATTGATAAATGAATGAATTAATTAATTAATAACTCAATAAATCAATAAATAAATGAATAAATAAATAAATTAATGAATGAATGAATGAATGAATGAATGAATAAATGAATGAATTAATTAATAAATAAATAAATAGGGTGTATCAAATTTAGCAAAACGGCCATTAGAAACCCACCATTTTTTTACCAAACCCGCCATTTTGAATGGTGGGTTTCTGAAATAAACATACCCCCTAACTGGTGTATTGCAAAATGGGGGGTTTCATGAAAATGGCTGGTTTTAAAAATAAAAACGGCCATTATCATCCATCCACCAGCCATTGCATGCAAAACACCCATCCACACCTCCAACTCAGCAAATCCATATGTATCACACAAATGTCATCTCCATTGCTTCACATCTCCATTGCTTCACATCTCCATTGCTTCACATCTCCATTGCTTAACATCTCCATTGCTTCACATCTCCATAACTTCACATCTCCATTGCTTCACATCTTCATCACATCACACACATCCCATCATTATCACATCACCATCTTTCTCAACATTTCCAATCAAAATTTCTGGAAGCAAGTTGAAAATGCAAAAAAGCTGACTGAAATTTTTTTATTATTTGACTCTGATTCAGACTCTGATTCAGACTCCAATTTTGAATCAACTTGGTTAGCCTTGAATTCTCTATTGGAAAAGAAATACATGGTTCCACAAAGACACACTCTCCACAACCCTATGTATGAAAGGCAAAAGCTTCACCTACTCCCCAACTTTAGCTTCCAGAAACTGTTCCAAACTCTATTTCCTTCATTCATGAAAATTTTGGAGATGATTGAAGACCACCACATCTTCAAGAACAATTCTTGGAACCCTCAACGCAATCCAGCTATCCAACTGGATGTTGTTCTTTGTAGATTGGGATCAAATGGAAATGGAGCAGAAATTCATCAATTAGAAAATCTATTCTTGGTCAGTTATGGATCCATTGACTTATACACCAAAAGAGTCATGATTTCTATCCCATCTTTCTGTTGCTTGGTCCTTTTTTGGCCAACAAAATCAGAATCCAAGGAGATATCTCAAGTAATGGAGACTGAAGGCTTTCCCAGTTGCATTGGTTTTGTTGATGGAACCACTATCCCCTTGAGTCAAAAATCTCAGCTAGATGTCAACCACTATTTTGACTGTAAAAAAAGGCAATTGATTCATTTCCTTTCCAAAGCATTTGATAATACACTGACCAAATATGTTTTGTCTGTTTGTATAGATACTCTGTGTCACTACAACTTGTTTTTGATAACAACAAGTTCAAATCCCTCCATTCTGGCCTTCCAGGTTCTTGTCACAATTCATATGTTTTCAATTGGATGCAGATTGCCTAACAACCAGATAACTACTTTGACCAAGATCAGTAGCTTCTGGCCAATTCAGCTTATGCTAGCAGGAAATATGTGGTTCCAGCATACCACAAAGTTTCATCCAATGATCAAGCCAAAACTGATTTCAACTATCATCTTGCCCAATCAAGAGTTCAGATTGAGAATTCCATAGTAATACTGAAAGGAAGATGGGCCATCTTATGGGAGATGCAAAACCAGCTACAAAATTCCAAGGAAATAAAGATCCTCATCAACTTGATTATCAGTTATATAATCCTTCACAACCTTCTTTCCGAAATCAAAGATGAATGGGACAAAATATTCAAAGAAGATATTCCCAAACCTCCTCAAGTCATCCCAGTATCATCTTCTACCTCATCTTTGGCCATGAGAGAGCAGAAACCACCACCTCACCATCACCTCCCCTCCTCCTTTGTTTGGCACCCCAGGTAAGCTCCTTCCTCCTCCTCACACTCCACCTCCACCTCAACCATCAACTCCCCTTCTCCCTGGGTTGTTTGGTGGACTTAGAAAAAAACCAAATCTTCCAAACCACCTCACCCCACCAAACCACCGGTCCACTTCCTCCTCCTCACCCATCAACTCCCCTCCTCCCTTGGTTGGTACCCCAGGTAAGCTCCCCCCCTCCTCATCCTCCTTTTCCTTCCCTCTCTTGCTGACTTGGCCCCTCCCTCCTCTTGGTCTCCCCCCCTTTCTTCCCTTGCTTGCTCCCTGCACCCCCCCCCCCCTCTTGCTTGCTGTTTCCCCCCCATCTTGCTTGCTCTCCCGCCTGCCCAGCCAAACAACCAACCAAGGCTCCCTCCTGCCCAGCCAAACAACCAACCAAGCCCTCTCCATCCTGCCCGGCCAAACCACCAACCAAGCCCCCTCCCTCCTTCCCAGCTAAAGAACTAAGTCCCCCTCTCCCTCCTGCCCAGACAACCTTTTTTTTTGTTTCAGCTTGAACCCATATATTTCTTTTTTTTGTTTGTTGATCATCTAACTTTATTATATCATAATAATCATTTTTTTTGTTTTTTTGAATTCCATGCAATTAAAAAACCTTTTGAAACCTTGTAATGTTGACTCCTGCCCCCTTTCTTGACGCCCAATGCTTGTCCCACCCCACTCAAACTTTTATACCACCAGATTGTTTCCTTCTTGATCCTCACCCCAAGTGCAGCAGGTGCATGGGAGGGATCAAGATGGAAGGAGATTGATTGAAAAACATAAAGAGAGGTGGAAAGCAGAGGGCTCTTTGGTGAAAGAGGGCTCAAATGAGAGATTCTTAAATCTCTTTGGAAGTAAATGAAGATGGGTTTAACAAAAAGGTGGTTTGGTATTGACAAAAACTACAACCTTTGGATTTGTACCCTGATATTGCTGCTGAAAAGAAAACTTGAAAACCCACCCCTGAAGATTTTTGACAAGCCAAACAGAAGATTGAACAATTCCATTTCTTCAGCTCTGGAAAAGTTGCTGTTCTTGATTGTTCCAATTGCCACTCTCTGGTTGCAATAATGAAATTTTTCCCATTAAATAAACTATCCCAGCAAGAAAAGAAGGAACTCAACTTGGTCACAGAATTCCTTCACCAATCAAAAAAATGTTTTTCAACATGGTTGGTCCCTCAAGATCTTTGGGTGGAAAAATGTGGGCAATTGGATGGCAAAAATTGATGCACCCTTCTGAATTTTTTGGACATTATTTGAAGAAATCAGCTATTCAATCTTTTCCCAAGGAGTTTAAATTTTTCAAACTTAGGTCTGACAAGGTATTACAAATTTTAGGCCAAATGTTCAGAAAATTAGCCAAACTTGCACATAATTACAACCAAGGAACCATTCTGGACAAAAATATCCTGTCTTTCTCTTCATTGCAATTTGGATCTTGCCTCACTCCTTTTGACTGCTCCCCTCACATCATCTTCACCTCAGACTCCTTCCTGTTTTTTTAAAATCTAAATCAGTCAGGATTAACCATACAGAAGAGAAAAGAACTTGGTCCCTTACCTGAGCAGATGTTGATGGTAGTGGCAATACAGGAATAACTTGCTCCTCATTGGCCAAGTTGTTAAGTTCTTCAACCCCAGGAAGAGAGCAATCCAAAGAAGGAAGTGAGGGTTGCAAGGAAGGGTTTGAATTTTTGATCAATGCTGACGTAGATGTGATTTGAGATTTTTCTGTTGGAATATCATCCTCCACACCAGATTGGGGCCACTCATATGTTTCATCAGGGTCATCATTGCTAGGCTGAGCATCCACAACCAGGTCCTCAGCATCAACTGAATCTGATTGTTGGGCATCAAAAGTGGCTAAAGGGGTAATATTGGTGTTCTTTCCAAAGATTTCATCCATTTGAACATAAAAAGGACAAATGGAGTCCAACTTATCAACCACCAAGTTGATTGCCTTTGCTTTATTGGAGTTTGTGATACCAAAGCCGGTGGAGATTGACATTGAGTGGGCTTTTTTGAACTTGGTCCAATAGTTCTTGAATTGCTCCCGCATCTGTTTGGATGAAAGATCCAGCCTACCATTGGTTTTATTATTGAGTTCATTGGCCATCAGGAGATAACCATTAACCTTAGAGGAAGGAGGTTGGCCAACTTGTGTTTCATTGTTGGATCCAAAGCAAGCATCATAGTTGGACGGAATTTTGAGCCAGTTTACCAGGATGATGTGATCAGCTCTCTTGAGCTGACTTGAGCCTTTGGAAGCTGATGGGGGAGGATTGCTGGATTTTGGGTTCCTGGGGGATGTTTGCTTTGGTCCATTGGATTGTTTAGTGGAATTGCGGGCTGAGGATTGCTGAGGGGCCATTTAAAAAGAGTAAGGGATGAAGCAATGAATTCATGAGAGGATGGATGTGATGAAAGAAATAATGTGTGAGAAAGTGATGAGAGTGATGAAGCAATGAGAGTGATGAGGTGATGAGAGTGATGAAGCAATGAGAGTGATGAAGTGATGAGGATAGCAATGAAGCAATGAGAGTGATGAAGTGTTCTGATGAGGTCAGAGGTTGAAACCAGGGGTGATGATGTGGAATGATGGGTTGGGGCAGTGAAAGCCTTTATATACTTTACTTGAAAAAACCCACTCCTTTCATGTTAACTTTGACACATCTGATCTGGAATAAGTGGACTTTTTTGATTTTTAATTGCGGATTTGGGTTGAAACCTGCCATTAAAAAATGGCAGGTTTTCTTAACTTTGATACACCCTAAAACAAATAAATAAATAAATAATAAATAAATAATAAATAAATAAATAAACAAATAAATAATAAATAAATAATAAATAGATAATAAATAGATAAATAGATAGATAAATTAAGAAATAGACAGATAAATAAATAGATAAATGAATGAATAAATCTTGTTTGGAACAACCCATTCAACATCTGTATGGGCCCCCATGCATTGATTGGGTTCTGTGGGGCCCTACACAACTCCCACACAACTGGGAGTCATGAAATTATCATCACCCAGTTTGAAATTAGATCTTGAGGGTGATAAGGTAAACTTTGGAAGTAGATGTATGAGAATAGATGATGGCTTTTGAAGTGTGACAGATAGGAAAGATTCAATTTTATTCTCTTCTGGTTCTTAAGGATTGAGGCCTTTCTCCATTATTAATTTATTCAAGATTAATCTGAGATTATAAATCCAAATCTTAACCTTGAAATTGTGTTTTTTTTTTCTATCTGAAAAGTTTTCTGATCCTCATTGTAACTAGAAGACTTTAAGAAGGTCAGAACAATCTATATCATGGGCTTTATACCACCCCTGATTCCTGAGGACCTAAATCTCAATCAGGCACCCATAAAAGCATACCAAATCTTTCAGTGAGAAATTTCTGATTCCAGGCATCTCAAAAATCCTATATCTATGATGGCATCCCTGTCAATTTTCTTGTTGTTATTGTTGTTTCTTTATTTAAAAAAAGCAATCCGGTTTATTATATCCAAACCATCCTCCTTTGTTAGTTGATTCTGGCACCATTTTTCTGCTCTGAATCTCCCAAGAACAATATTAATAATATATTTTTTTAACTCTAGTTTCCAGAACAAGTTAGGTCCTTGGCATCTAGGAGCCTGACAATTTTTTTTTTTTTTTTTGGTGTTACCATTTACTCTTTTTTTCTTCCTTTAAAATTTAAATGCAAAATTCACACTTACAATGTTCTTTGGAATCTATGTTTTCCACATCAGAACCCGACTGCTCCCTTGAAGCTTAGGCCAACCCTGGGGATGCTTGATCTCTTACAATTCTTCAAACCCTTCAGACCGTCAATTTTGTTACTAATCATGATGCTTTACTGAGGCATTCCACCTTGTACCACACAAATCATGGATCATGATTGGTCATGGACATGGGACGCTATATCTTAGCCCAGGTCAGAATTTCAAAGTGAGGTAGGTATTGTTTTGATACTCTCCGATGCAGATCTCTACTTCTCTACTTCTCTACTATATACTAAAAATATTGGGTCCTGCACCCTCGTCAAATACCGGCGTCGTTTGCCTCGGTCCTGCATCCTCTATTCTTTTCCCGGCGTCGAGGATGCACACCTCTTGCATCCAAGCTTTTTCATCGGGCAAAAGCTTACTCCGGGCAAAAGCCCCCCCCCAAATTTGGGGCGATAATTTTAGTAAGTAACTAAAATGTACCCAGTCGAAAACGTGGTGTCCGAGTCGTTCTGCCCGTGGGTTGCTGCTGCCGTAGGGTTTATGTAGATATATCTAAATACATATTTAAATATTGATTTAGGTACGATAATTATTCCTTTAGGTTGGTCCGACTTTCGTACCTGGAGATCTGCAAAAAAAACAGAGGATAAAACTGGATAAAACCCGTCCGATCTCCTCGCCCGTCTTC
This sequence comes from Puccinia polysora, assembly GCA_025617555.3. NCBI lineage: Eukaryota > Fungi > Basidiomycota > Pucciniomycetes > Pucciniales > Pucciniaceae > Puccinia > Puccinia polysora. The sequence continues at coordinate 42,620,031 of CM062630.1, forward strand.
CGATTCTCCATCGGCGACAAGTCCGAGGGCCCCAGTCTCATTACCAGCCAGCCCCTCTCGTTCCCGTCTCACTCGGCTAACTTCTTCCATTACCCTCGTCCCCATCTCCCCTCTTCCTCATCCTTCACATCCTCCTCATCCCCCAGACCATCCTCAGCATCATCGGATCGAGCAGGCAAACTTCATTCTCATCCTCTCCTCCTCAGCCGTCCACTGATCCTATTCCCCTCGATTCTTGAGTCTTCTACCTCTGACCCCTCAGTCCTAAGGCTTGACGGTGAGATATTTTCCTATTCCTAGGCAGATACTCGCCAATGGATGCACATTGTAAGCAATGATCCACGCATTAAATCCCGGTCCCATCTCCAAATCCCAGATTGAAAAGCTCGACACGCTTCCTATCGAACCCGGTTATGCCTACAAGCATTATTTGGTAGAAGTCAGTTCATCGTCGTTATTTGCTACGCACAGCCTCGAAAGAAAAGTCAACTTGAGACCAACCAGGGATCGAGTCATATCGCGCTCAATCTGTGTCGTGCCAGGTAAGCTATTTCCCAAAACTATTCATAGATCCCTAACCTGGATGCTCGAAATGAAATCTGATCTTGAAAGTGTCGAAGCTCTACCTTGGCTTGACTTGGTACGTAATGACCGGTTGGGATAGTGTCAAGAAATCCAAAATCAATTTCAAATGACGTTCGGCATCTTGCTGTATACAGTTTTTGCTTGTGCGACCGGCGCTTTAGATTGTCGTACCTTTTCAGTCACTGCAGACGCAAGAAATCAAACCAGTCACTGACCTCGCACGATTCAAGTCCGATTTCTGGTTGGATCCATCAATACAGTTCATGGCTACTTCTACTTCTCCTCTACCATCTGGTCCTCTACGCTTTGCCCCTCCAAGCACCGGTTCATCCAAACACCATACCTTCTCACTTTGTTGTAAGTTTTAATCTGATCACGTCCTTGTGTTCTTGGTCTATGCACATCGTTTTCTTCCCTTCCCAAATCTGTGCCAAAACCCGGATTTCGTTGCCCCTCTCTAATGTTCTGATTATTCTCTCCAGATCCTGCCTCCCATCCCAACGGTCTTTCTACAACCGGCGCCTCGCTCTCTTCTACAGCTTCTGGTGACGTCTCTCTGCGAATCCCTCAAGGCCTCAACCCCGCGGAACCTCGCGGGCGGCGATGGGCTGGAAGACCAGGTAGGCCAAACGGCGATGTAGAATGTGCGGTAGTATGGGACGAAAGCCAGAACGTCAGTTCCTTCATCCACTTGCGATTTCCTACCCTCTATTTTCTTCTCTACCCCGTTCACAAACCTCTAGCTTGATGTGCTGCTGCTCATCATTATCTATCATTGACCCCACTATTTTGGCTAAACATCCTCATCATTCTTTGTAGTGTTGGATGCTTCACCGACTTGATAATGTCGTTCAACTAGCCCACGATGATCCTGAACCTTTTCCGAAGAAGATGGCATCCTCAGTTGCACAGCCTATCAAACCATTACCCTTGGCCCTTCCCCAATCATCTCATTCTGCTCCTCCACCGCCGAAAGCTTCACAGCAAGCTCACAATGTACATGTCCCCAAGACGCATTCGAAACCGATCACTTCAACCTCTGAATGCTCAAAGCCGCCATCTTCTTCCCCCCCTCAAGCATCCCATTCTGACTCTAACCAGGTCTCCGGTGTGTCCAGATCCAAGGCCTTTGCAGCACCTTCGACTGTACCGCCCAGTAGTGAGGCTTCTCAAGCTCGACACAACTCTTCGGATGCGTCTACTTCATCCTCTAACCTCGATCGCACTCAAGCACGTGATCGCAGAACTACTTCTTCGTCCAGTCTGACCGACGATAATTCGACTAACACCAGTAGCGCTCACTTGAGTCTTGCGCTTCCATCGAAAAAACGGGATTTCTCTACTTTTAATTCTTCAAGTCAAAACCTACCTCCACAAACTTTCAATCCACAATCTCATCTCGTTGCCACATCACCAGCAAGTGATTTGGGCCCTCTTCGCGTCGCCCAGCCCGATGAAATCGAGGAATTTGATTTTGTCGATAGTCCGCCTGATCCGGATCCAGTTCCTCAACCTGCCGTAGCCCCCTCCCCTTTAGCACTCCCTAGTCCAGCGCCTGCCCAAGCACCAGTCGGCTCTTATCCGACAAAATCCAATCAATCTAACCTTGTTGGAACGGCCAATAGTTCAGCCGGAAGGCCCACTTTGAGTCGCTCTCCGTCCGTGGCTGATAACGGCACCGTGACTGGCTCTCCTCTTACCCGACAAAACACGCATTATGGCTTGGCGCTTCCCACCCCTCCCACTAACCGCCCGTCGTTGGCATCTCCTGCATACCCACTTGGTGGATTGTCGCGTTCGGCCAATCGATCAAACCAACCCACTGCCCCAAGTCCACTTCAGAGCGTTGTATACTCATCAAGTTCTTCTCCTGAGGATCGCGTCCAGTCTGCGGCCACCCCCATGTTAGTGAGCGTCTCGCCCGCATCACTGACTGTGACTAACACCGAAAGCACAGCAGGCCAAGGCGGTCCCAACCGTCGCTGTCCACTTCCATCCTCAAATGGGATCAGTGGCAGATCAGGCGTAAGCTCACCGATACCTCCTTGGCAATATACTCAGCATCTACAACAATCAGTCAACGGCGGATCACCTCTTCGCATTAACGACGACCGGTCTCCAGCACCACTCACCAATCATAACCTTGCGGCGACGTCTAATGCTCCCCCGATATCACATCGCACCTACCAACGCAGCGATTCTGGTAGTTCTGTTCGAGAAAGTGATACAGACTCGGAGGATGAAGATGACGAAGATGATGAATCCTCGGAAGAAGAGGAAGGATATGAACCCGTGCCGCCTGCCAGTCAACCTGTTGAGCTGCCACCTGTAGTAGAGCCTTTGAGAGATTCGGAACAAGACGCAGAGGCTGAAGACGATGATGAGGACGACGAGTACGATCTTCAAAATTTTGCCACGGAGCTCGAAGCCAGTATGTTGATTGAGAACATTTATGGCGCCAAAGTTGGTGCAGGTCCATATGGCTTGCCAGAAGCTGACGCGGAAGATCCTCCCGTCCCGCCTGCCAAAGGAGGCAAAAGCAAAAAGAAGACCGCGAATGCTTTGAAAACTGCAAACACGACCACCCGCAAAACTGCTGCTTCAAAGGCCAAATCAAAAGCCTCAAGAAATTAGAGCGGCTACAACAATGCCAAAATTGCCTCTGTCTTACTATTATCATGTTCAGGTTATTCCTTTTGGGTATTGAACTCAGGAAAGTCGTTCACTAGTCATTAGCTTATTGTTGTAAACATCTCTCGATACCTTCATTGCTCCTGTTGATTTTGGTTATCTTGACATCTAATGTATTTATCTACCTCTATATCATTATGAATGTGTTCTTCTGACTGTTAAATGCCTCCTGTTCTTATCATCCCACAACTTCAGCCAACATCAGAGGCCTCTGCTCCTTCGACATTTCTTCCCCCTTGCTTTTTTGTTTGTTGATCTTTTGCTCTGGGGATGGATTCATCAATCCCTTTAATCTTCTAACTTGATCTCTTATTTTGAAGAGAACCCCCACTTGAAAGACAAAATCCAAAAAAAAGCATAAACTAAATCATTAAAAAGCTGTAGCAACCCTTGCCTTAAATATTGTTTTCTGCAATCTCATTCAATCGGCAATTTTTTTATACCCATGTTTTTTCAGGTGTAGTAGCTTGAAGGGTTTAGATTTATTGAGGAAAGATATTTGCATGTTCACCTTCAAATTGGTCTGCTGATGACCCAAACAATTGTGGATGGCTTTGAGAATTCCAAATGTAGAGTGTGCAGTGGGTTTACAAAAACAATGGGACTGATTGAACCAAATGAGTGGTCTTATCTTCATGTAAATGTTTCCAAACAGATTTTTCAATGAAAAACAAATTAATAACTTGGATCCATGTGGTTATGTATATGAGCATTTTTTCTTTGCCAATAATAAAATTGGTCTGAAAAAATAAATATATTACAATTAAAAAAAATCAAAATGGAAAAAATTCTCAAAAAACATGCTGGGAGGAGAAAAAAACAAAATTTTGTAACATCAATATTCTTTCTTCTTGGTTAGAGCTTGGAGGAGGATCAAAAGAAATTTTTTTCATGAAGCAAATGTTGATTCAATGGCTCTGCAACTGATTAGAACTAAATTTGATAAATGTTGATTTTTTGTTGCCTTGGTACAATGTTGATTATATTGTTGAGATGGGCATGTTTGAAGTCATCAAAACAACTCATACATGATTGTTCAAGCTCATTGAGCATCCAATGTGTCCATCATTTGAGTGTTCTTGTCTTTTGAGGGTTCAGGTGTGCTTGAGTTGTTTAAGGTCTTGTCAAGATGAGGTGAGTTTGGAATAGAGCCAGATGAGATGGCTTTAGAATCCATTCCATCAAGTGCATACAGCCATGTATTCAATTGTTTGAAAATCTTGATACTTCAAATAGATTAACTTCTCAAAGGAACCCATATTTTAAAGAAACCAAGCCAAGAATCAGTATCCAAGTTGAATACTAGCATTTCAAAAAAATTACTTACCTTCATTTTTTATTCAATCAATCAAGTACTATGGGATCAATATCAAAAAGACAAAACAGTCATTATGTTGAGCTGGATGGTGGAAAGCTCAACACAGGAAATGATATTTCCTAGATTTCATCAAAATTATTTGAATTCCATGGGTGTGCCTGCTTTTCAAAACAGCCCCACAAATTCTGTCCCACCACTGCACATCAGCCACGTAAAAAAACTTGACTACAGCCTTGAAATTTTAGTCAATTGTGGAAAGAAAACCTAAGCCAACCACCACCCATATTATCTACTGTAAAAGCTACTTTTGGGGAGAATGGTTATTAGCCTCATAGATGTCAAGGACTCAAATTCATCCAGCTGCTAGAGGTGGAAAATAAAAACAGTATAATCTAGGAGCAAATGAGAAAATTCTAATAGCCCTAAACACAAATTTGAAATTACTAGGCTTGAATATGTGGAAGTTAGATTTTTTTTCTTCTACAAAAAACAATAAAAAATAAAATGGGGCAACAATCACCAGGGTAAAATGCCTGGCACTTGCTAAAACGTGCCTATCTCTAAAAATTTGTGAAATTGGATCAAAATTTGTTTTAAGCTTTTCATAATTCATGATATCCATTCCCATAATGAGCAATAAATGAGGCAGAACTTGTCTGTGCAACAACTCTAAAAACCAGGTTAAATAAAACAGGTTTAATTATTGGAAATATATGCAATTATTGTCCAAATATTAATGAAGATTTCCAGTATGGCCAGCAACAAATTCTTCCTGTTTATGAACCAATAGAAAAATTGAAATGAAACCACTGTATTTAGACCACATGAGTGTAATTGTGGCTAACCACCCATTTGAAAATTTCATTCAAGGTTAAAAAACTACAACCAAATTTTTATTGTCCTAGACATTGCCCAAAAATTCTCTGATAATAAATTTTACCAACTGCTGAGCCACTGAGCATGAATATATGGCCCTCAAGTGGTGGAGGATTCCACAATTCCCAGTGCCCCCCACTGGATGAAAAAAAAAATGTCACAAGCAGATCCCAGGGGCGCATCTATTAAATCCTATACTATCAACAATTTTGATTAAAACAATGCAAAAAAAAAGTATTTATCAAGGTTCAAAAACACAAAATTTTACATCAGTAGATAATAAAGCCTTAAAATTAAATTTGTATCTTTAGACTATGAATATCAAAATAGAAATGTTAAATTTACAACCCAGGGGTCTCAAATGAGTGTGAAAAGCCATTTGCAACCCATATGAGTTGTGAAAAAAAATAAAAAAGTAATAATAACTAAGTACAATAAATAAGGCCAATGTTAAATTTGCAACCTTGGGGTTGCAAATGGAAATTTACGGCTCAACAAGGAGCAAGCAAATTTGCTCACAACTTGCGCATCCCTAATTGAAACCCTTTTTGAGTTGCAATTGGGGAATTGCAACCTCAAAAGAGTTGTAATTGGGGATTTGCAACCCCCTGGGGGATGCACAAGTTGTGAGGAGGGGTTGCACCTGTTTTCCAGGCCCATTTGGGGCAAAATAGCCCCAAATTGGCCATTTGAGGGGGATTTGGGGTACCTAGGCGCCACTGGACCACATTTGAGTGCCTTCAACCCAAATTTGGGGATGTGGCATACTATTTGGGACTATTATTGGACCACAAAAAGAAACTTTGGAATCAAACACTACCTATTTACCAAAAAAAGTCTTTTTGTAAACTGCTTACACACACAACACACGCCTGTTGAATAAATTTATTTTCCCAACCCAAAAGTGAGCAAAATTCTGGAGTTGTTGGATTGAAAATTGAATTGAATACCAAATTTCCGTTGAATTTTGTTGTTTTATGGGAACAGTGGCAAGCCAAAGACCTACTGGTTAAAAAATGGCTACATTGAAGGACTTAATTAAAAGTGTGGCTAACAAAGCTTTGGTGTAATTCATGGATTTTGGCAGGGAGTTGGAAAAGAAGACATTGGAATCCCCAGTTGCATCCTCATCTTGGGTTGAAATTGAGGAAAATGATGTTCACTACTGGAATTGACTAAAGGTGGTGGGTCACATTTTATTTCATTTGAATGAGAAGGATTTGGACTGAAAAATAATAATGTAACTAAGGGGTTCAAGAACCACTTGATCCGCCTCCTGTGAGAGCCTTTGCTAGTAGGAAAGAATTCAAGATTTATTTTCAAAAATGGGAAGCCGTGCCTGGCTATGAATTGAAAACATTCAAGTGAAAGAAGGATAAATATGTGGATCTAGCATGTGAAAGATTTGGGGTATATGAAGGGCCATGTCTCACCAAACTTCAAAGGCAAACTCACACTAGGAAGGTTGGGTGTCAATTCATGATCCATGAAAGTTGGAAAGTAGCAGATCCCACATGAAATTTCTCAATTAGAAATGGCCTATACAATCATCAACAAACTGAAACCCCTTCAGTTTATCCTAAACTGAGGAGAATCTCTGGGAAAGCCTTGGATCTACTTAAGGAAGGCATGAAAGATGGGCTCAATAAGGTTCAGCTTAAATTAAATTGAGCAAGATGGATGGTGGAGAATACATTGATGATAGAAAAATATATAAAACCAAGCAGAAGGTAAAGCATGCAGAGCTGGATGGAAAAGGTGTTATGGATGTTCTATTGGAAATGCTCCGGGAATCCCAGTGGGTTTCCAGGTCAACATTTGGTGGAGAGGGCCACTCAGAGGCCCTTTTCTTGGCTCATCCTGATTCAATAAAACTTTGCAAAAAATACCACCATATTGCATTCTTGGATTTTGCTTATGAAGCAAATAGGTACAAAATCCCTCTATTGCATGTTCTAGAAATGTCAGCCAACAAGAAAACTTTAACAAAGGCTTTTGTTTTTATAGAAAAAGAAACACATGAATTCTACAGTTGGGAATTGAATGCATTAAAGGAGTTGGCTTATGATCCCAAGAGGCTTCCCAAATTTTTTGTTACAAACCATGAAAAAGCTCTGATTTGTGCTATAGAACATAGTTTCCCAGATTCATCCAGACAGTTGTGCTCCTGGCACTTGCCTAAAGATATTCAAGCAAATTGTAAAGTTTTTTTCAGTAATGCCAATGAAGGATGGCAAAGTTTTATGACTCTGTGGGAAAATTATGGGGCCTCTAAAACCAAGGGGGAGGCAGAAGTAAATGATTCAGAGCTCAGATTAGGCCAATTTATTAGTTCTTCTGTTCATCTCTGCTGGGAATGCTTATGTTGAAACTTGTATACAGTGTTTCTTGAAAGACTGTGAGCATGTGTTTGAGTATATGGAAAAGAATATTTTCCCTATCAAAGAGATTTTTGTAATGGTGTGGACTTGTGTCAACCCAGACTTTGGAAACAAAACAACATCTTGGGTAGAAGGGGACCATGCTACTTCCAAACAAGTACTTGTGGGATCTTTGGTGAACATTTTGGATGTGTGGAAACACCTTGAAGGAACCATTCAAAGCAAAATCCAATCAATTCATGTGTCACTTTAAAACTCTTGAATAAAGTTAGGAACTGTTCTCCCAAATCAACTTTTCTGTTTGGGTTAAAAATTGTAAATAGAGGCAATTACAATCATTGGCAAATAATTTGACAAGTTAAATCACAACCATGATGTTGAGGTGTGCTCAAAGTCATATTCAAAAACAACGGGCTTGTAATTATCCCACATTTTGGTTGAAATACTAGTATCAAAAGCAACTGTTGTGCCTGAGGATGTTCATCCTCAGTGGAGGTTAGACTATGACCCTTACAGTGAAGTAAGTTCTCTGTTTGGGTTTTTTGAAGGGTACCAATTGTAGGGCTGACAGCAATTATAGGCAATTATAGGATTGACAGAAATTATAGGATTGAAAAATTAATTATTCTTTTTCTTTTTTAAAGATTGACACAGATCCAGTGCTTGAAAAATCCCAATTCTTCAACAAGTTGAATTAAATGCTTATGGGAAAACCTCAAAAAGTTAGATTGAAGATTTAAAAGTCTATGGTCAAGTATGCATCAACTTTGGTTTCCAAGAAAATTGAGCCAAAGGTCTTACTCTCCAGCTGCGGTAAACCAAAATTGAAAGCTACTTGTTGTGAACTTTCAAAATCTGAACCAATTGAAAGAGAACTTAAGAGGGAAAAAAGGGTTAAAAGGGGACCAAAAAGACCAAAGATAGTAAGTCTTTTATTTTTAGGGTTCATTTTTATGGTTTAATGAACTGATGGGAAAATGATTTCTGTAGTGCAAGGAAGGCTCTTTGTCTAAATTTCCTAGTTCATAGGAAGAGACTGAAAGTGAATTAGGGTCCCTTCTTGTGGAATCAGAATCCTTTTCCAAGGAAGAAGAAGAAATGGAGGAGTCAAACAGAAGTTTATCTTTTGTGAGTATCAATTTCATTAATGAGATTAGAATTTTGGCTAAGTAATTTTTGATTGTAGGAACCAAAAGTGAATTATTTCAATCAAATACCTGGAAGCTTACATAAGTTCTTGGGGGAGTTTTGGGATCCAGTTTGTGATGGGAATTGTGGATTTAGAGTCATTGCAATATCACATGGGTATGATAAGCATGGATGGTTAAAAGTACAAAATCAAATGATTTAAGCATTGAGGAAAAATAAGATATGCTATTCTAAGATCCTTGGTGGCATTAAATATGTTTTAAAGATAGAACAAAGACTTGATATCAATGACATCAATGAAAATATTCCCTCTTCAAAATGGCTTTAAAGGTTGGATATGGGTCAAATAATAGCCAATAATCATGGAAGACCAATGTGTTTCATTTCATTGGCTTCATGTTGTACTTATACTCCTATGAAAATGGGTTTTAAAGAACAATCAGATCCTATCTTCATTTGCTTTTTCAAAAATAATCACTGGGTTCAACTTGTACTTGAGGAAGAAATGATTCCAATCCCGCCCATTGTTTCCAAACTTGCTTTTTTGAATTCTAAAAAAGCTTCTGTTTGGGTTGACCATCTAAAAGATCAACATAAGTTATATTCTAAGTTATAAACATCATTTTAATTTAATTATTTGGGTTTAGGTTCTGATTCTGATCTTGTAATTCTATTGATATACAGGGTTATCACATTTTGAAAATCATTATGTTGAGTGTTTTTAGTTAAAATCATTATGTTGAGTGTTTTGAATGAGATTTTATTGGTAATTCAGTTCAACTTGTGTTGGACCAATCCCATCATAAAGAGAATTTTTACTTCTTTCAATGGGATCAGCTTAACACAAGTTGAACTTGTTTATTTCTTTTTTTTGGTGTTATTACTCTAGGGCCAGTCAAGTTGAACTTGTATTTTTTGGCTTTTTTACTTAAGGGCTGCTCCATAAACTCTTTCATTTTTTATTTAATTTTTGGTGTTTTTAATTTAGGTCTAGTCAAGTTGAACTTGTATTTTTTAATTGGTTGATTTTTTTCTTTTGTTAGTGTTTTTGTTTTGTTTGTTCAATTTTTTATTTATTTTATTTTATTGTTAGATTTTTTTTTCTCACTGCAAATGGGTAATGAACGGCTGATCATGAACCATTTTGGGGTTTTGAGCGGCTATTCATGGCTAAAATGAGTTTTGAGCAGCTGTTCATGACTAAAATTGGCTGCAAACCGTGCCACACAACCTGATTTGGGTCATGAAAAAACCACATAGGGTTGCAAATTAAACATTTCCCAATATATAAATCAAAAATAAATATATAAATAAGTAAATTAAAAAACAAAAAATAAATAAATAAAAGATATTAAAAATAAAAATAAAAATAAAAATAAAAATAAAAATAAATAAACAAAAAAATTGGCAACCCTACACAACCCATCCACAACTCAAAAAGGGTTGTGTGGCACTTTTTGCATTCCATCTGGGTTGTCAACAACCCTTCACACCTCAGCTTGCTTGCAAACAGCCGCTCAAAACCCAGATGGTTTGAAAACCACGCCAGGAAATCCACTTTGAGTTGTGAATGGGTTGTGTATGGTTGAAAATTTAAAATTTCCTATACCAAAAAAAATCTACCCACAGAACTATAGGCTTTTATTTCAAACCACTGATTATTTATCTGATTTGAGGATTTATCACCATTCAAAAAAAATGATTTCTGATCATAGAAATCTCAAAATATGAACCAATGACCATGACTAGAATCAACAAATCTAGTTTAATATATACAACCCTCCATTTCAGATTTACATATTTTAACCCCAATATCAAAGGTATCTGATAACTCCATTCCAATTTTTCACAAAATAATATTGAAACATAAAATTTCAGGTTTCATGAAATGATTTATTTTAATTTATTCAATAACTATAAGAAATACCATCTGTCTTGGTAAATTAATTATCCAACTAAAAATCTAAATACAAATTTATCCCCAATGATTCAAGTTTAATTCCTTTTTTTCACAAAAAACACTCAATTTAATGAGATCCCCAAAGAAAAAACTTGGAAACCTCTCACACAAAAAAATTGAGAATTTAATTATAAAGTTGGTCCTTTTGGATCATTCACTGAGCCCATATTTGACTCAGGATTTTGAAACAACCCACAATCTCTGGTTAGATTAAAAGTTTTTTTATTCTGAGATGTGAGTTTAGTTGTGTGGCTGTATATTTAGTCAAATATATCCAATTAATATTTCAAACAGTGTCTTATCACAAGGTGGTACCATTCTTCCACCAATCTGGGCTTACAATGAAGGTTTATTCAATTTTTCACAGGATTTGTAAACTGCCCACTCTGGATCTATCTCAAAATTTCCATTGAAAAAACTTAAGATAGTTGCATTTCAAACAGAGATCTAGTAAGATCAGGTATCATTTTTGAATTTTTTTGGGGAAAAAATCCTGTAAGTTATCCTAAAAATCTAAGAATATGGAGTCAAAACAACAACAAGTGGATAAAAAACTGCTACCACCAAGTATACTTCAAGAATGAATGGAATGACCATACCTGTAATGATTTGAAATCAGGGCTGTGTTTGAAGGGAACTTTGAAATACCTTCTCTCCAAAGCATCTACTTTTGAACCAAAAGAATGTCACTTGAACTCACTCTAATTAATTAGTGAAATCAACTTCTAAATTGTTTTTTCTAAGAAAGGGAAAATTAATTCTTTGGAAATAAGTCATCACTTGTAAACAATTCTAAAATCTTGCAGTTAAAACTTGACTAGGTTAATAAACTCTGTGATTCATCTTCAAATCTCTTTCACCTTCATCCATAATAAACCATGTACTTCAAACTTG
>CM062630.1:42636884-42771884 GCA_025617555.3 Puccinia polysora
TTCATTCATTCATTCATTCATTCATTCATTCATTCATTCATTCATTCATTCATTCATTCATTCATTCATTCATTCATTCATTCATTCATTCATTCATTCATTCATTCATTCATTCATTCATTCATTCATTCATTCATTCATTCATTCATTCATTCATTCATTCATTCATTCATTCATTCATTCATTCATTCATTCATTCATTCATTCATTCATTCATTCATTCATTCATTCATTCATTCATTCACTTATTTATTTATTTTTTCATTTATTTATTTATGGTGTATCAAGCACGTTTGGGTGCCTGTCCAAGTCTACTTGGCGCACAACAAGCAGGACTTTGATAGGGGCCCAGAGCGCTTGATTGGGTTGGGCTTGCAGGGGGCCAATCTTGGCACCCAATCAAGCGTGTTTGGACGCCAACCAGTGATTTTTGCACTTGGCCGGGCAGCTTCCTTTCCTCCACTCTTCACCAACCATCACCCATCAAACTACTTTCAAGAAAGGTAAGTAAATGTTTTTTTTGATTTATGTAAATTCTTTTCATATGATTCTTTTTTCAAAGTGGTCTGATTTTTTTTCTAGATGGCCAAATAAAACACTGTCAATCCAGTAACCCTGGAAATTGAAGAAAGCAAGGACATAGCCCAAGAGCTTGCTTTCCAACTGGAAGAATTGAATTTTCAGAACTTTCAGAATGAGAAAATCCTCAAGGGAAATCAGAAATGCAACCAAAAAAGAAAAATGCAAAATGAAAGAATCACTCATACAGATCAAAAAACAAATTCAATCATCAAGCCAGAAGTCCTTGAACTTATCAGAACAAATTTCATGGATAAAGGGATGACTCAAAAAGAGGCAGTTTTTAGCATTTGATGCATCAAATCAACAGGTTCAAAAAATCATCAAGGAGGATCCAACATACATCAAAACAAACAAACAAAGACCCTCAAAACTTAAAAATGATTCAGTAACCAAACCGTTAAAATTTATTGATCAGAAATCAATGGCAAATCTCAAGGAAATGGTGGAATTCCTCAAGAACAAGCATGACATTCAAGTCACAACTCAAGCCATCAGTAACCTTCTCAAGGAAATCAATACCACCTGGAAGCAGGTGACCAATATCCCTGCCTCATGGAATTGACCTGAACTTGTGGAGCAGCATCCCAATTATTTTTGTCGTTGTGGAATGGATCTTGAACTCAAGGTTGTTTACTTTGATGAGGCCGGTTTTGACTTAAATTCAAGCAGGCCCAATGGCCATTCTCCCTCAGGTGTGTTATTATTTTCTTATGTTTGTTTTTTATTGTTTTCAATCTAATTCCTTTGATTTTATTTTTTGATTTTTAAGTTTTAACTGCTGTCTTGAGCCTAGTGCCCAAAGTCAAGCATGTTACCTTGATAGGTGCCCTCTCAGTGGAGGGCTTTGTCTACCACAAGCTTCTCAACACGGATGGTACCAAGGCAAAGGGGGTAGGCAGTGACAACTTCTGCCTTTTCCTTTCCTCTCTTGCCTCACACCTTCCTCAAGACTCAATCATTATCATGGATAATGCCCTTATCCATTGTGGTGACCAATTTGAAGATATTTGAGCCCATTTCAGCAAGTCAAAATCAATTTCAATCAAATTTCTTCCGCCTTATTCCCCTTTTCTGAATCCCATCAAGTATTAATTCCACTCTATCAAGGCATAAATCCAATGAAAGAAATTCAAAGGTCAAGCAGAACTTGTTCATTAAATAGATTCTGGGATTTATGAAGCTGTAACCCAAGAAAAGAGTGAAAATTTCTTTTCTGATATCAAAAGGTTTTATCAAAATTGCCTTGATATGCACTGTATTACAGGCCCTCTCTTGGAAAACCCTTAATTTATTTTTTGTAACTTTGATTCATTTATTTTATTTTATATCTTTTTTTGTTGTTTTGTTGTTTTGTTTTGTTGTTTTGCTTTTTTTTGTTGTTTTGTTTTTGTTTTTGTTTTTGTTTTGTTTTTGTTTTGTTTTTTTTTTTCTTTTCATTGCTTCAAATTTTGCATTATTTAGATACACAATTTTGAGATAGAGAATAAGAAATAAAAATTAATTTTATCCCCAATTTTGACATTCCAATAAAAAAAGAAAAATGAGTTTCTTGGTCATTGCAACCAGCTTTTATCTGCGCCAAGTGGGCCTTTAAAAAGAACCAAGATAATGTGGCTGTGCGCCAACAAGCGCTTGACAAGGTGCCCAAATGACTTGGTGTGGCGCCAAGTCAAATTTACAAAGCACCATGCACACTTTACAAAATTTTTGAACAACTTTACGTGGCACCCAGATGGGCTTGATACACCATATTTATTCATTAGGGTGTATCAGAGTTAAAATTTTCAAAAAATCAAGTTGGGTATTTCAGGCTTATCCTTTTTTTCAAATTTTCTTTTTTCAATTGAAAACATTGATTAATTTTCATTTTGATAAAAGAATATTTTTTGAAAAATTGATATTTTGCCTGAAATAAGCTATTGAAAATTTTCAAAATTTTAACTCTGATACACCCTATTATTTATTTGTTTATTTGTTTATTTAATTACTCAATTTTTTCAATTTATTTTGATTTATTTTATTTTATTTTATTTTTTTCACAAATCACATGGGTTTTGAACCTCCTTTCATGACTCATATGGGTTGTGAATGGCTTTTCACTCCTGTTTGGAACCCCTGGGTTGCAAATTTAACATTTCCCGCTTGAAAACAATTGATTGGCTCCCAATCTCAGACTGAACACCTGCGAACCCCTTAAAACTATTATCCTACTAATTTGGGCTTCTTCAAAGCATTCCTCCACTTCATCAAGTATCTTTGTGAAAATACCCAGTCTACCTAGTGTGCATCCTCAAAGATTTTACAACTTTTTCCAGTGAAAGAATATTTAAATTCCACACAGCCCTAGCCTTTCTGTAATGGCCTTGGCTCTAGCCCAATCCAAAGAAAATTGGCTTTTCCTGGTAATAATTCTACCCACAGAGATACCCCTTGAACTATGGGTACCCATGCCAGATTTCTTCTGGCTGGAAGTTTTACCAAAACTCCTTGAGTAAATCCTTAGATCCCATCAGTTCCTCATGCCAATCCTTTTTCCCTTTGAAATTCTTTGCATTAAAATTTTAATACCTCTTCTTTCTCCCATACCAAAAAAATCTTGGGATGTAATTCCAAACAATCTAATAAGGTTGAACTCATGCTTTACCCTGAAACTTTTCCTGGAAATTTCAACAACTAGAAGTATTTCATGGCCTCTGTCTTTCAGGGATATAACCTCTACTGCTATACTTGGCCGTGGTTAAACCTGCAAAAATAAGACAAAAACCAATATTAAGGTCAATTTTTGACTCAAATAACTCAAACAATAGCTAAAAGCTCACAGACTCAAACAATAACAATTTACTGTGAGGAAAAAGACACAACTTAAACCTTTATAAAAAGGCAAGGGGCCTTGCTCCAAATAAATGAAGCTCAAAGGAACTTTGCTTATAAATAAGCTCACACCCTTTATATTAGTAACACACAAGGGTCACTACTCCAATTAGTATCTTCCACTCAAAATTGAAGTTTCCAATAAGATTGTTATTTGAATATAATACTAAATTTGATATTCCCCATAAATATCTTCTTGAGACTAATTTTGGTGGGCTTTTTAACTCTTGCTGTATTCTTTTACAAATAATTAATAATATATAACGGGTGAGGAAGGGGCTATAGGGTGAAGACCCTCCTCTTTTAAGGTAACAAGAGCCCTTGGAGGACTCAAGGGATCATCAGGGGAGTGCTATTCTCTCCCTTGTTTCTTCCTGAAGGGCTCAGAACCCCATCACATCCTGCCCAATGAGAAATAGGGTACTAGTACTCATTGGGGGGGATTTTCAATGTAAAGGGTCCTATTTACATACCCCAAAAATAATATACTCTACAACTAAGCTCAGGGCCCTCTTAGTGGACTCTCTCAAGGCTCAGGGGAGTTTATAAAAGTATAATCACATCCCCAAGGGGGATAATATTAAGATTATGTGATTGGTTTATACAGAGTGGAGAGTATAGATTAAATTAATTACTGTAGCTTGTCCCCAAAGGAAGGGAACTTATTGGGAAGTTATATATCAATATTTGGGACGCATCTGAGTCCTCATAACTCAATTTAAAGTTATATTGAATACCCATCTTGATAATATATATGAGGGTAATGTTAAATTCACTGCTCCAGTTTTGTGGGAGTTGTGAAGGGCCCCACACAACCTGTGGGAGTTGTGAAGGGCCCCAAACAACCTGTGGGAGTTTTGTTGTGCCCCTCAACGCGTGGGGGCCCCTACACTACTTGAAAGGGTTGTTCTACACATGCGCAACCCATGGGGGGCATATACCCCCCATAATGGGCATTTTTGATTTTTGTACCCCTGTACACAACCATATTATTTAGTATTTATTATTTATTATTTATTATTTATTATTTATTATTTATTATTTATTATTTATTATTTATTATTTATTATTTATTATTTATTATTTATTATTTATTATTTATTATTTATTATTTATTATTTATTATTTATTATTTATTATTTATTATTTATTATTTATTATTTATTATTTATTATTTATTATTTATTATTTATTATTTATTATTTATTATTTATTATTTATTATTTATTATTTATTATTTATTATTTATTATTTATTATTTATTATTTATTATTTATTATTTATTATTTATTATTTATTATTTATTATTTATTATTTATTATTTATTATTTATTATTTATTATTTATTATTTATTATTTATTATTTATTATTTATTATTTATTATTTATTATTTATTATTTATTATTTATTATTTATTATTTATTATTTATTATTTATTATTTATTATTTATTATTTATTATTTATTATTTATTATTTATTATTTATTATTTATTATTTATTATTTATTATTTATTATTTATTATTTATTATTTATTATTTATTATTTATTATTTATTATTTATTATTTATTATTTATTATTTATTATTTATTATTTATTATTTATTATTTATTATTTATTATTTATTATTTATTATTTATTATTTATTATTTATTATTTATTATTTATTATTTATTATTTATTATTTATTATTTATTATTTATTATTTATTATTTATTATTTATTATTTATTATTTATTATTTATTATTTATTATTTATTATTTATTATTTATTATTTATTATTTATTATTTATTATTTATTATTTATTATTTATTATTTATTATTTATTATTTATTATTTATTATTTATTATTTATTATTTATTATTTATTATTTATTATTTATTATTTATTATTTATTATTTATTATTTATTATTTATTATTTATTATTTATTATTTATTATTTATTATTTATTATTTATTATTTATTATTTATTATTTATTATTTATTATTTATTATTTATTATTTATTATTTATTATTTATTATTTATTATTTATTATTATTTATTATTTATTATTTATTATTTATTATTTATTATTTATTATTTATTATTTATTATTTATTATTTATTATTTATTATTTATTATTTATTATTTATTATTTATTATTTATTATTTATTATTTATTATTTATTATTTATTATTTATTATTTATTATTTATTATTTATTATTTATTATTTATTATTTATTATTTATTATTTATTATTTATTATTTATTATTTATTATTTATTATTTATTATTTATTATTTATTATTTATTATTTATTATTTATTATTTATTATTTATTATTTATTATTTATTATTTATTATTTATTATTTATTATTTATTATTTATTATTTATTATTTATTATTTTATTATTTTTATTATTTATTATTTATTATTTATTATTTATTATTTATTATTTATTATTTATTATTTATTATTTATTATTTATTATTTATTATTTATTATTTATTATTTATTATTTATTATTTATTATTTATTATTTATTATTTATTATTTATTATTTATTATTTATTATTTATTATTTATTATTTATTATTTATTATTTATTATTTATTATTTATTATTTATTATTTATTATTTATTATTTATTATTTATTATTTATTATTTATTATTTATTATTTATTATTTATTATTTATTATTTATTATTTATTATTTATTATTTATTATTTATTATTTATTATTTATTATTTATTATTTATTATTTATTATTTATTATTTATTATTTATTATTTATTATTTATTATTTATTATTTATTATTTATTATTTATTATTTATTATTTATTATTTATTATTTATTATTTATTATTTATTATTCATTATTTATGATTTAGTGGAGGCTACACAACTTGATTTTAGTTGTTTAGCGTGCCACACAACTCAAAGGGGACGTGTAGCATGCCACACAGCCAATTTGAGTTGTGTAGCATTCCACACGGCTCATTTGAGTTGTTTAGGGTGCCACACGGCCCATTGATTGAGCCATGCACACAACTCAAAGAGCCTTGTACAGAGTTGTGTACATGGCTCAATGAGCCATGAAGTTAACATTACCCTTTTGAATTATTCAATGCCTCCTCCTCACCCCTTGGGGAAATCCAATCCTCAGCTCAACCACAACATAACCTTTCAAAATCCAGAGTCCACTCCACACCACACCAATCATCATCACCATCACCAATCATCACAACTCAACACCAATCAACCAATCACACATCACTACTCCATCCAAATCAACCAATATAATTCAAAACTCCACCCCCACTAAATCAACCCCCCTGAATGCAAGAACCTAATTAAAAATCAAGTCTTCATAAAAACAAAAACCATCTCAAAATAAAAATCCCAAACAAAAAATTTCTGAACAACAAATCAGCCCAATTTTACTATCTGCCTCTGCTGCTGCTTCTTCTGCTCCACTATCTGCCTCTGATGCTTATTCTTCTACTGATTCAACTGATTTATATCACTTCAATTATTCCACACCTTTGGCTCCTCCATCTGAATTATAATATCATTCAAAGGGGGAACTTGTGGATGCTTTTCAAGAGTGGGCTAAATTCAATGGATATGCTGTTTACACCAAAGTCTCCAATACTAAGGAGAAAAGATATACTTACCAATGTGAAAAATCTGGGGAATACAAAACCAATTTGGATAACAAAAGACTTCCATCAACTAGAAAACAAACTGTCCCTTCAAATTCTCTGGAAGCTTTTAAAAGAGCTCTGGTCTTTGGGAAATAAAAATCCAATGCCATGATCACAATAATACACCATCAGCTGATCCATCCACCCATCCAGTTCATAGAAGGATTCAGGGTGATCAAGAGGATATGGTCAATTCTTTCATAAAAGCTGGGTTACTCCCCTGAAATTTCTTAATTCCTTAATGCAGTCCTGCAATTCTCCGGTTCACACAATCCTTAGTACAATCTATGAAAAAAGATCAAAAATCAAAAAAGAAAAACTGGAAGGAAAATCACCCATAGAAGCTTTAATAATGGAGTTATTAACCTCTTTTTTTACATATAAAATCAGTAATCAAAATGGTCATATTGGTTCTTTATTCATTTCTCATCCAGATTCTATCAAATTAATCAAATCATTTCCATCAGTATGAATGACTGTAGCTATAAAATTAAAAAAGTTTCCATGCCTCTTCTTCAAATTGTTGAGGTCAACAGTTGTGCTAGAACAATCTCTGTTGGTTTCTGCTTCCTCTCCCAAGAAAGAAAGGAAGACTATAAATGGGCTCTCCATCAAGTTAATAAATTATTAGAACATGAAGAAAACAAAGTCATTGTGAATGAAAAAGAGTAAGCCCTGATTCATTCTATTGAAACTGTATTTCCAAACTCTCATCATTTACTCTGTGTATAGAATATCTTCCAAAAAATTCAAACACATTGTATAAAAAACTTTAAATCTTAAGAAGAATGGATGATATTCAGAAAACACTGGAATATGCTGGTCAAATCCAAATCTGAAAATTCTTATCAAGATAGTTTTACCATACTGACTCTAGTCTGGAATCCCCCTACTTCTGAATAACTTCTTGAAAACTGGCTTCCTCTAAGAAGAAAATTTGTTTCATATGCTCCAAACAAGCACCTGCATTTTGGAAATAACAGCACATCTAGGATAGAAGGGCTTCAATCTTATGTAAAATGATTTATCACAACTTCTTCTGGTTCCTTTTGTGATGTAGTTCACCAAATATATCATTCAGTTTCAATTCAACTCCATTAAACTTCCATTGAAACTTTGCAGAAAGAATTCAAGAACTTCATTGGTATTCCATATTGTGTTGAAAATCTCTCAGGAAAAATAAGCCACTATGCTCTCAAGATTGTGCATTCCTTTCACATTTCAGCAGAAAAATCAACCACCTGTTCTGATTGGTATTATTCTTCTTTCATGGAAATTCCTTTTGTAAACCAAGTGAAGAAGGCCAATCTCAAGAAGCAAAACTTTTTGCTTGATGATTTTCATTCCCAGTGGTATTTCAAACCTCCTATTGCAGTATGTTTTCTTTTCTTGGAGAAAAAAATAATTCTAAAATTGATTTCTGAAGGGTTTTTTTTTATTTTCAAATTATTCATAGCTTGCTGAGAAGGCTTCATGCCAAACTTCTCAATGATCTCATGAATCACCTTCCCAATCAACCAACATACACCAATTTCATAATGAACTTTTTGAAAAATTCCTTAAATTGCACCCAGGAGAACAACATTTTTACCTTGGAGAAATGATGAAACTGTTAAAAGTGAAGTATCAACTGACCCCCATTAAAGAACCCCTATTTAAGGAAGAAAGGAAAATTTGTGGATGACCCATAGGAGCCCCCAATAAAATCCAAAGATTTTCTCAGAATTCAACTAAGAGGGATCCATCTTGGTTTTATAATGTTGAAGTACCTAAGAGAAGAGGAAGACCAAGGAAGCACCAAGCGGTTAAGTCAATGGTTAGTTTTTTATTTTTGTGGTTTTTTATCCCTTTCTGCTGAATTGGTCTCAACAGCATATGGTTGGAAATTGGTTTTCTCTAATTTCAGACTCTGAGGAAAAGAAAAGGAAAGGAATACCATGAAAAGGCCAAGGGAAAAAAGAAACAGGAATCAGAGGAAGAAGTTTTTTTCTTTTTTTTTGTAATTAGGCTAAAATTGGATTGTGAACAGGATGATTTTATAACAGAAGAGGAATTGAGTGGAGAAGAAATCAAAGATCTTGAAGAATTGCAAATAATAATGACATTTATTAATTTTCTTTTTGGTTGGGGGGGGGGTTAGGATTGTTTTTCTAGTTTCCATTCATTTTCATATTTTCATTTGTCACTCAGAGGTCAGGAACCATCATCAATAAGAGGGCTTTTTTGCAGAATGTGAGTCCTGGTACTTTGAAGAGGATCAAGAGAAGAAAAAAACAAGATGAAGATGAAGATGCTTATAGACCTCCAGGAAATCCAATCTTTGCTCCCACAGCCACAGCCTCTGAAATATAAAAGGTGAATAAATTTCTGAATTAATGTTGCTTTATGGCTGAATTATTAAACCCTTTTTTTGGGATGTATTTAACATTGTCTTTTTCATCTTCTGATAATTTTGAAGTAGTGGCTATTGATAAAGTCAGTATGAATTTTTTTTTTTTCATTTCATCTTAAATAATACTGATTTTTTTTCCATAGTATCAATAAAAAAATTTCATTTTCCCAAAGACAGCCATACCACAAATTTCAAATGTTCAAGATGTGGTGGGTGATGGGAACTGTGGGTTTAGATCAGTAGCAGTAAATTTGGGACCTAAATCTGAAGATTGGAGCTCAATATGTCAGGAAATGATCAAGGAAATGGAATAAAACTCTATCTTCAAGGATGAAAACTTCATGGATCAAGTCTGGGATGAAAATATTGACAAAGAAAGAAAAAAATCTCAACCACACTTGTGGACCTGAACCTCAAAGTTACTGGATGAAATCCCCTTTCCATGGTTTCCTGCTTGCACATACATACAATAGGCCAGTGGTACTTTTATCTAAGTTGATGCCATCAACTTATTTGCCCCTAAATTCAACTCCAACTGCCAATTCTCAAACATCTCACATATTTTTATTATTTTGGAAGATTTTCAGAACATGTTTTCTTTCAACTACAATTCTGAACTGTGGCCAGCTCCCTAATTAGATCCCATTTGGAAGGCTTTTTCTAGAAAGGAATCAAAAAAATGGGAAGATTTAATTCATAATAACTTATAACTTGGTTTGAAGATTTTGTTTCCTGGTAGTAAAAATAATAAAGTAGTACAAATTGATCTTGATTGAGTCATTTTTCTGGTTTTTTTATCAATTTTTCATATTTTTGTTACTCACACTATTCACAAACGGGTGACGTGGCTGCCCCCACGTTGGGCAGACGTGGTGTATGTGTTTATTACAGAAACTAGCTGATGTGGGAAAATATTCAACCTTAACCAAACCTATGCATAGACCCACCTAAAGTCTAATTGCATTTTTATTTATTTAAGTACTGTACTGTACATACCACATACATTACACGTATTGATACACTTTTGCATCACAAATCATGATCAATGGCTTTAGGTAAGTTGTTCCTTTCAGTAGTTGTCATCATTTTCCTTACTCAAGTCATTGGAAGGTCAGAATATTCCAGAAAATCAGCTTATGCTGTTTTCATCCTTTGGCTTCCTTCTAGCATAAATGCATCCCCATCCTTGGTTGACCAACTCTCCTCAACCCCATCCCCATAGTTTTGTGCAGTCATCCTCACTATTATCAAACCCCTTTTCAACCATGTTTAACAACCAATTTGTTGATACATCTAACAACATCTACCAACAATATAACCCCAACCATTTGCAAATCCAATTGGCTGAAAAAGACCAAATGATCTGTAGGCTCCTTGAGAGATTTGAAACTCTGGAGTTGGCTCAGCAATCTGGTTCTGGCGCCTCAACTTTAAACGAAAATACCAAGGGTAAAAAATTGAATAGTAATAAAAAGAAAATGAATACTTTGCCTAAGTTTTCAAAGTCTCAGCCCACTGCAGTTTCCTAAAAGAACACTCCTAAGAAACACGCTTCAAAGTCTGTGACCCCAAAGTCATCACCTGGATTGGCCTCAAAGAAGAACCCCCTTCAGATGATTATGCGGGAACAACCTGCTGTTTTTGAATGCACAAAGGTTTTTTCTGTTTAAAATGATCCCAGCATTGCTTGTGTGGTTCCAAATTTTTTCTAAAACAGGAAGCATTCTAGGTACACATCAAGCTTATGTGGGGACTCATGACTCAACGTTGCACTCCAACCAAACCCAACCCAAGCCTCCTAAAGGAATTCCACAAATGTTTTTCAAATGCCAACCAGATCCAGTGTATGCTATCCAACTCAAATGCTGCTTGACTTATTGCCGAAGCCAATATTAAAACTTTACAAGATGCAAAACAAGGCCGAGTGAAGATTGGGAAAGGTATGATACACATATCTCAATTCTTCCTTGAGTATATGTGGTCCACCTTAGCCAAGATTGGATTGCGTGTTTGGGCACCCAACCTCGACGCACAACCAGATTCACTCTATAATGAAGCTTTTAGAATGAGTGCTATTGTTACTTTCCGTCAAGCCATATTCAACAAAGTGTACGCCTACATGAATATCAACCAGACCTATGTCAAAGAGATTGGGCTTCTTGAAAGCGCATACAACCATTATGTTCATTATTACATGGCCCAAATCCATGCAAAGGAGAAAAAGGAGGAGGGAAAACACCTTAGAGATGAAGAGAAGAAGGTTATCCAGAAATCTTGTCAGCGGGTGAGTTTTCATTGGATAATTAAAGACGGTTATCATACCAATTAAATCCATTTCTATATTAGTTGAGAGATGCGCGCTATAAGTTTGCCATCAAGAACAATTTTACCCAATGGTACCAAGATATCCTTCAATCAATTCAAGCCCCCAGAAACAATGAATAATTTCCTCAAAAAGATATGTATGTGGTCAAGAAACCGCCTTTCCAATCGGAATCATCCAATATCTTCATGATTTGGCTTGATGAAAAAATGCAAAAAGCCAATGAAATGGACCGGAAGCAGAAGCAAAAAAGTTGTTGTTTTTGTGTCAAAGACCCGCCAGAGAAAATTTTTCCCAAGGCCCCAAAAGGACTCCCAATCAATTTTTATGATGTTGCATGATATAAAAACAAGTTACCAGCAAAGAAGGATGCAATATCTGATAATACTAGAGTTGCATTCTTGGAAAATACTCTTGATTCTTTCTCACCCACACTGCCAGCATTTTAACCTTGCATTTTTGAATTCCCATCCTAGTTGGTTGTAGATAACCAATTTAAAATTGGTTTCAAAAAACCCAATTTAATAGAAAACCAATTTAAAGTTGCTTTTAAAATACCCAATTCAAAATTCAACCAATTTAAAATTGGTTTAAAAATTCCCAAAACAATAGTCATCCAATTTCAAGTTGCTTGGAGGCCCTAAAATTTAAATTCACATTTACAATCCCCCAAAGAAATATTTTCACTCGGTGGGTGCTTTGTGATTCAAAAGCACCTTTGGTGCACCAATGATTCACAATTCGGTTGGATGAAAACCTGATTTTTCAGATCATTGGTTGAAGTCACCCAATTTTATTTTTCATTGGAATATTGCCCCCAATGCAATATAATCATTTGTCAATGCTCACCAATTTATATGAAAATTTGCTTGGTGGCCCCCTGATGAAATCAATTAATTGGATTGTGAGCCACCCATTAAATCCCAAATATTTGGTGAAAAATCAACAATAAAGTATGAAAAACCAGGTGTGTGATACTCACAAGTGAAAAAAGAAATTTCCGAGCAAAGGTGACAAGAATTCCACAATTTTGCAGAAAATTTGACCCAAAAGATGCAGAAAATATTGCGGTCAATTGAGGGGCAAGGGTTCCAGAAGGGCATGCAAGAGGTGAGCAAGAGCGCGGCAAAGGTGAAAAAAATGGCACTGGAATGGTTTCCAACAACTTTGCATCAAAGGTGATTTCAAGCATATTAGTTTTAAATTATAGTAGCCCTTGAGGAACTAAACCTCTCTCCTGGAGGTACCACCACGCATCCACAGCTACATCACCATGTTCAAAACTTAAGCATCTAGAAATATAAATACCAAGTAACAAGATAAACATTGCCAAAAGTATGGCTGTAACAACTTGGCAATAATAGTGCCACTCAATGTTTTGGCATTTTTCCAAGATTAATTTGACAACAACTTCCAACAATGATCTTGGAAAAAAATAATGCATCAAATCAATAAAATACTCTAGGTATTTGTCCAAAACTACATTTACAGATTCCCAAGTCCAAACAACTGCCATGCCATGTATGATTTTTGGGAGTTCCTTGGCTTCAAAAATTCCAAGTTTTGCAGTTAATCCATTTGATTTTTGAGCGGTTGCACTCTCAAGCTCTTAAGAAAGAATTGTTTTATCCTTTTGATCTTTTTTCTGATTTCCAAGATTTGACTAGGTGATGGTGATTTCTAAGGATTGTAGCATTTTGATGGGAAAGCTCCTTGGAAAGGGAAACCTCGCGCTCCACAGAGAAGACAATAACATGGCTTGATGGATCTGTTTAGGTTAAATTGTTAGAAAGCATAATTTTTAGATGATCAATGATTTGTTTTTGATTTTGAGCCAACTCTTGGATTTCCTTTTTTTTGAGAATTAAGTTTTGTGCAATTGTCCAGCAATCTTTGGAGGGACTTTCTTGGACATGCCTCTAAAGCCCAAATTATATATCAAAAATTAAACTTCATTTTTACTAGATAATGTAAGAATGGCTTACAATCAGTTTGTTTGGAACTTGTTCTTCTTTTGCTGCTGAGTTGGGGTATTTGGTCTGTGATGACATGGAATCTAACATTGCATCCAAAAAGCGCAGTTCCTCTAAGAGAAAATCAATGCAAAAGAGAATTTATTCTCAATTTCTGACCATTCTTCAAGAATCTCAGTCCGGGAAATACTCACGTGTTTTCTCAAGCAAATTCATTTTTGTCTCATTCAATTCAAATTTATTTTTGGCCAATGTATGTTCCAAGATGTATTGTTTTTTCTCACTGAAATACAACTGTTTTGGTGGATGTTGTCATCATTCAAAAGCTTTTTTTATTTTCTTTTGAGATTTTTCAGCTTGGGCTTCAGTTCATGGTTCTCTTTCCACAGGGCATCCGCATTGCCCTCAAAATCATAGCGCAAAGACCAGTTTGTTGATAACAAATTGGAAATATCCTAAAAAAACAGTATTTTGCAGAAATATTTGATTTTTAAATGAAAGATAGCCTATGGGAGAGAAGTTGAACAGGAATTTATGATTGAGTTCACCTCTTGCACAAACGGATTGCAATTATCAATATATAAAGAAGATTTAATAATGCTTTTAGAAGTGTTCCTGTCCTTGAGGACCCCTAAAATCTTTAAAACTGCATCTTGGTCAATCAACAAGTCCAGATTGATGGATATCACTTGCGTCAAAAAATTGATTCCTTCTGAATTAAAAGAGAAGATTTGACCCAGTTCTTCATGGTTTTTGATTATTGACAGGATTTCACGCAATTCAATGTAGCTGTTGTTACTATTCAAATTTTGTGTTCTTAAAGCTAAATGTTGAGAAGTCTATGTTTTTTTGTCACAAAATGCTTGGTTGAAAAAAAAAACAAAAACCAAATAAGACTCACCAAGGCTACAAGATGGAACCTATCTTGATTGTCTTGCCACATGCTTGAAAACATAGTGGAAATTTTTTTTGAGAGCTTGAACACTTGTTACCCTTACAATATGAGGCTTTGGTTGCAAGGAAGGATGTTTATCAAAAGGTAATAAGAGCCAATGGTTACTAGGGAAATATTGGCAAGAGTGATTGAGCATGTATACCCCCAGGGCAATCAAGCAGCAAAATTTACATAAACTTGCCCATTCAGCGCTCTTGACTGTAAACTTGAAGGTAAGTGCAGTATTTTGATCAAGTAAATAAATATGTATTACTGGCCCTGGGACTTTGATGGCCTAAGCCATGAAAAAATGTTCTGGAGGCTATTTATGTACACCCACCAGGCCAATTGAGCACCCAATTTTGAGTAGCAGCATGTGTACTTGCCCAATCATTGCACGCGGCTGTAAACATATAGATCAACACAATACTTGGATCAAGTATGTATTAATGGCCCTGGGCCTTTGGCCGCCCAAGCAATGTAAAATTGGCCAGAAGCTCTTGCCTTCCAACTGCTAGAGAGACACACAAGTACAAAGAGGGATTGAATTCTGATGGAGGGGAGAATTGATTAAATTTCATCATGCCTCAACACCATGGCATCAAAAATCTTTTCCAAAGCCCAAGGGAAATCAAACGTATCCAACTGCAAACCCTCTCACGTTGAAAAGGTCACTTAATGAAATATTTTTGGCACTGTATTCTTTTGTGGAAACTTGCGCAACTTAAAATTCCATGGTTTAAGCTAAGCTTTCAATTTGAATAATAATGGATTGGATCAAATCAACCTAAATAATGAAAATCCAACTTCATTCTTGAATAAGTAACAAAATGAACAAGGGAAACATGATGAAGTCCATTTGGTGCTGAGTTCCTTGTAGAAACCTGCAGAACTGGCCATTTCAGCAATTAAGTTATTAATTTGAGCAACAATGTGTTTGATCATGGAAATCCAATCTCATTGTGGTTTAATCCTAAATGTTGAGGTCCTGGTTGGCTCAGGAATAATGAATCCAGATGCCTTTTAGGCTTTCAACTTCAACAAAGTCTTGGGAGTTCAAATCAAGATTAAATTTGATCAATGGGAAGACTGTGAATGATAGTCAATCCTTCAACAAACCTCTGGAATACAATTTTTGCAATCTTTCCCTACAACTGATAAGCATTTCTCCAATTTGGAAGACCATCATATTTCAAAAAATCTTGAGCACTTCCACAATTAAAATCTATCAATATCATTACCAAAATCACTCCATCAAGTCTATCTGATGATGCCAACATAATATAGTTGCCCTCATCTACCGGGTTGCAGTGATTACAAATGTCATAAAAAGCCTTGCCATGCACATGGCCTGCTAAGTATTTATTGTTTTAAACGGCATCTTGTGTTAAACGGAATACTTTGAACAACAGAATCCATAAAATGTGCACCCCCAATTGTCCTGCACATGGTCTTTGCGGCATACTTTGAACAACAGAATCCATAAAATTTGCACCCCCAATTGTCCTGCACATGGTCTTTGTGGTATGTGTCAACTTCCTTGATAAAAAATATTTTACTGATACCTTTGCATTAGCTACATCCACAGATTTTTTTTGCTTCCAAATTCATGGAATAAATTCTTTCAAAGATGCTGCAACATTTAGTGAAGAGGATACCAATACGTTTTTGCACTCTGAAGCTCTTGGGAGTCCCAGTCCAAGAAGAAAGACATTTGAGATACAAAACCAAGGGCTCCTGGAAAAAGAGAATCACTCTAGTGGTTCATGGTCTCAAGTGATGCCCCTTTCATTGAATAATTCTAATTCCAAAACCCTTGATTAAACTTTAGGATTTTTGCGCATACTCCAAAACATCACCCAAGCAGTTTCATACTGTTTGTTAGTTGCACTATGGTCAAATACTACAATGTTTATGACTATGTACAAAACCAATCAGAATTATGAGTTTGTTTGCAGATCAACATTCCTGATTTTCCTCTTTGTCCTAAAGAACTGGTTTCATATAGCAGCACCCACAACGTTCTGCTTAGCATTGGCTTGGTTAGGATTTTGTCTGTTATTTGTATGGTGATGATTTTTATGATGGTTATCTAGTTTCTATGTTGAAATCAATCATTTTTTTTAAAAAAAAAGAGTGGCCAATTATTTGATTATCAAAAATGAATTGAAATTTATTGATAAAAATAATCACCATATCAATAATTATGAAATCCCTTGTAGAAATTTCATGGAAAATAAATTTTTTAGAAATTTTGAGTTTTTGCCTCCTGAAATATTGATTTAAACAAAGCAGTGAAAATTTGAATTCAATTTTAAATTTTTTGAGTGGAATAAATTTCCAATATAACACAAAGAGTTTGAGGTTAAATAACCAATTTGAAAACTGAAATTTTTTTTTGGACAATTTCAGAAAGAAGTGATGCTTAATTACTGCCAAAGTGTTTTGAAATTTAGAAAAAAAAGCTTTTTTTGTTTGCTTCTCCTTGAAAATTGAAACAAAAAAAATGATTTCAGTATTTTTAAGATTTTTCAATAAATTAAAACTTGAAGTTGTTTTGCAAACCTGAATAGAATCTTGAAGAAAAAATAAGACATTTTTTCAATTAATTTTTTTTTTGACTACTAAAAGAGTTTTTATTCCTTTGATATCTAAAACAATTGCTTAAATTCAAATCCAAAATCAATAAAAAATTACATTAATAACCATGCAAAAGGTCAGAGAAATGGCCACATGTTCATTGAATGGAGATCCTGTTGAAATCCATTGGAAACCTGCTAGAAGCCTGTTGGAACCCTGCACAAATTTTTGGCTCACTTTCTAGCAATATCATTGTGCTAGCATGAACCAAATTGCTTTACATAATTGTTTGTTTGCATGATTTCACAACATTTCTAAAAATATAAAAACACATTTTTTATATTTTATAGTGCTCCTACATGGGATTCTTAATGTGTAGAGGTTGTAAACATGAAAAAGTGATGTGATGTTGAGGTTCAAGCTCAGATTTTCAGAATTGATGATTCCCCTTTTATTGATTTCTGTATGAGCTCCAATTCCTGTCTCAATTCTTAAGTTTGAGTTTTTTTTTTCAATGTTAACCTTTCAAATTTTTTGTGTGCAATTCATCATACTAGAATGATGACTTTCTTCAAATCTGTGAGTTTTCTTTTTTTTTCAACTACTATTCTTGTTTCTACCTTGATTTTTTACCAAGAATGATGTGTTTCACATTTAATAAATTCAGAAAAAAACTAAGAATAATTCCTTTGATTGAGATCACCTTAATTACAACAACAATGAGGATCCTAATTGAGACAACTACCTGGCTTCCCTGGCCTTCCCAGAAGGTGGGTGGTTTTTTGGCACCTCCCATTATAGGGGAGGTTGTGCCCCCCCCCTGCACTAGTATTTGTCCCAATTTGGACAGCTCCCAAGCTGGGAGGCCCCTCCCAGTTCCCCTGGCCTGGGAGTCAAACCAACCAAAAATTAATGTTGGGTGGCTTGATTTTTTCTTGCAACAAGATTGCATTGTTTCTTAATGGTTAGTTTTAGTGCTTTGAATGGGTTGAAAAAAGGGCATAAGCTCCCTATAATGGGAAAATAAATCTTTTCCAGACTCCTTACAGATGAAGTTTGAATAGGGGGCCCCTATGAAGGTACTACAACCTGTTTCAAATTGTATTCTACTTTAATTTTTTTAATTTTTCATATCAATATGAATCAAAAAATTCTTTTTAAATGAAGGAACTCGAAAAAGAATATCAGGATACTAGTTGTTTGAAAAAATAATGTGTAAGGACACCAAGTTAGCTTTCCCCACCATCAAATCAAGCAGGAAAAACAATTTTTGAGAATCATCAAGATGCAAGACAGGAAGTTGTTACCAAGATAATTGAAGAAACCTATGCAAAATAACCTGGAAAATATGGAAAGCTAGAGACAGACCTTCTTCAAATGTTTGCACTCAAAAAACTCCATAAAGATACAAAAACTCCACCAAATCTTTCCATTTTGTTGTCATAAAAAAAATACAAAAAATTAATCTTGAAAAAAACAATCAACCTGAGCATAGAAATTGTGCTTAATTCAAATTGAGATCCAAAACTATTTCAATTGCATAAAACACTTTTTATTGATGAATCATGGTGAGAAGTCAATGATGACTAGGTAATACCTAATTTGTTTCAAAATTTGTGGTTGGGTTGAACTTGATAGAATAGGGTTTCTGATTATTTAGCAAGAATTTTGACATAAGAAATTAACAATATAATGGTTATTACATGATATATTTGAGTATTAAAATATGAATTTTCAGGATTTGAGACATTGCAGGTCATCTAGAAATAAAGGAATAATATTTTTATGAGAGGGGTGGGTTCTGGAGGGAGGAGGGCAAAGGGTATAGATTTATTATCCTTTAATCTTTCATAAAAAAATAATTTTATGTAAGATTTCTGTTTTAGAAAGTTTGAATAAAAGGCCTATTTGCATATTTTAACTGATCTTACAAATTATCTGCACAAATAACAGATATTCTGATTGGTTGAAAGGATGCAGGAGTTTAGTCCCATGGGTTTCAGACCTGGGTTTCACCATGACCCCATTTTCCAAACATGGCTGCATGTTCTTCACCTTTTCTCACGTTTAATTAAGTAAAAAAAAACTTTCACCTCCTTCAACCAGTCTCTCTAGGGGAAATACTCACCTTTTTCTTTCCTTTTTTTTTCTCATTGAATCTTTAAATTTTATAAATCCATCTTAAAAAAACAGTTAGTATTTTCATATGCAAATGAGTATCTTTTTTTATTTGATTAACCTTTTAAACAAGGATTTAAATCACTTCCTGAGAGTGGGAAATCATTTCCATTGGTACGAAATAATTCCCATTTAGAAAAAAATAATTGAGCTACAAGGGGAAAGAATTAGGTGATAGTACTAAATTATTTGATTGTCTTATGATTGCATATTTTATAATGCAAAAAAATTTAGTTGTATTTTCATGAAAGAATGTTTTGATGGTAGGAATGAATCTCATAGAGTTTCATCATTCCTAGATGGAATCAAACCTTCTCAAAATTGCAGTAAATTAATATTTTCATTACAGAAAACCAGTTTCTCAATTTAAAAAATGTGTTTTGCTTTTTTATTTTGTATTTTACTTTCCGTTCCTTTCTTATTTTTGTTTTTAAAATTTTTTCCAGCTTGCAGGAAAAAAAAAATGAAAATAATTCCATGATAATAATCATAATCATAATCATAATCATAGTCATAATCATAATCATAATCATAATCATAATCATAATCATAATCATAATCATAATCATAATCATAATCATAATCATAATCATAATCATAATCATAATCATAATCATAATCATAATCATAATCATAATCATAATCATAATCATAATCATAATCATAATCATAATCATAATCATAATCATAATCATAATAATAATCATAATCATAATCATAATCATAATCATAATCATAATCATAATCATAGTCATAATCATAATCATAATCATAATCATAATCATAATCATAATCATAATCATAATCAAGATAATAATCATAATCATGATCATAATAATTGAAGGGACACATTTAATAATTCAATGATCATTTATTCCATGAAGAAAACCACTTTGAGCTTTTATAATGCTATTCAAACACAGCCCAAGATAACTTACTCATTATAAAAGAATATACAACTTTATGGAAAATTCCTTGGAAATGGTATAACATCAGCATTTTTGTGATAGTTTAAAAATATTTCCTCATGGAAAGAAATCATTTTCTCAATATAAATTTTATCCTAATTATTACTATCAAGAGCCATTTCATGGTTTCATGAGATATTTTCTAATGAAAAAGGTCATATTTTTTCTGAAGGAAAATACATTCCTTACTTTTGGTAGATAAAGTACTCTTGGAAGAAGATAATCATTCATTACAGGAACTCATTCAATGATACCAAATAATAATTTCCAGCTTACTATAGAATTTTTCTCATTTAATTAAAAAATTACTTAATATCAGATTCATTTCTTTAATGAAATTCCATGATTCAGTTGTTGGATGAAAGTTATTTCTGATTTGATAAATTCAAAATCTCATTTTAAAGGCTAATTTTGAAGTTTTAGGAATTAATTGGATGTTGAGGGAAATCATGGTCTTATTTCAGGTTTTTTTTCAATGATTTAAGAAGTCTATTTGCTGACTAATATTAATTTATTTTTATTTTTATTGTATTTGATGCTTCTTGGATGGCAGAAAAACAATTCCTTAATTCATAAAATGAATTTTAAATCAAATAAAAATTAATGTTCTTCAAGGGAAAAAAGTCAGAATTTCAGGAGGCATCACCATTATTTCTACAAATATGTTGAGTCAAATACATAATTTCCTGTTTTGGTTATGAAAGATTTCTGATTTCATTAAGTAATTTTTGAATTGCCAGCTTCTAGAATTCATTTTCCTCCAGAAACTCAAAAATGTGCTGTGTCACTTTTTATTTACTCAATCATCTTCCAAACCAATTATTTGCTATCCTAGCTCCTTCCTTCTGTTACTTTTTACTTATTCACTTCCAATTCTTCTGTTTGGTTCCAATTTTACTTTTATTAAAAAAAATCAATAAAAGAACTTTGCAATATTTATTTGAGATTTTTTGGATGTATTTTTGGCCTCCAAAGAATGAATCCAACATAAAAACATTTCAAAATAACACATCATTTTTCTTTTTTTTTTAAATCCGGAATCAAAGTTTCTCTCAATTATTTTTTGAGAGAACATTGAAAATACATTGAAGAGTGAACTGGAAACTATTCTGACTGCTGATTAAAGGTTTTTCCTCAAAAAATATTCATCAAGGCAAATAGAATTTGAAATAAAACAGGTGGTCTGAATTTTCCATGCTGCTTTTTTTTTTTTTTAAAAGAGATACAAAGAACATTTATTGTCATAAATATTATTTCAATAATATTTTTCAAGATTATTGCACTATTATTGGTTTTATTTTTCATCTTTATTTTCTTGATGAGAAAACCCTCCTTATCAAGCTCTAAATTTCTCTGATAAATTGATTTACAAGATTTGGAATTCTTGGTCACAAATCTTTTCCAAAGTGTATCTAACTTGGGGGCTGGCCAAGGATAAGACTTAAAATTTAATTTACCCATATGTTTGAAGTCTTCTAAAAGAATAAATCCAATAGGAGAAGATTGGAAAATTTGAGTGGGTGGGGGATTAAGACAAATAAAAGTTCAAGGAATTAAGGAAGAAAATAAAACCCCTTTACACTGATATGTTCAAGGAAGAAGGAAAACTTGGCATCAAAATTTCATTAAAAATAAATGATTGGAACTGTGAAAGAAAGATGGTTAGATTGCCTTCTTTCTTCTTGAAAAGTTTCACCCCAGACTTCATGAATCAGTTTAGGGTCCATGAGAATTGGGTTAGAATACAGCTCTTTGACCATTTCCTTCCTTAATTCAATCCAGTATTCAGATTTACTTCCCAAGAAAACACCTGCTGCTGGTGTTCCATGTTTTGCATCCCCTATCCAATTATGAATGCAGTATGTATGTGAAATAGATGTTTCAGGGGAAATAAAGTATTGGTATTGGAACCAAAAGAAAAAACAAGAATCATTTATGAAATTAAATAAATTCAAAATAAAGAACTCACTTTTTCACTTTGAAATTTTTCAAAAATTACAGGAGAAGAATAAGATAATTTACTTGAAAACTAGAGAAAAAATCCAAAAAAAATCATAAACATTGATATAAATGGGGATTTATCCAATTTTACCACCATCTCCATTATTTTTGTTCATTCTTGTGCTTATAAATCCTTTCCATGAGGATGTTAAGGATCTTCATCATAATCATTTGCTTTTGTTATTCTCTTGCTTCTAGGACCAGGATTTTATTTGAAAAATTGACCCTCTCATTCAAAATTCTTCCACACCTCTAATAAAAATAAAATGTAAACATTAATAAACAACAATATCAAAAATAATAAAAACAAAAATGAACTGAAATGAAATCTAACCATCTTAATAGTATCCAAATCTGGGAGCCCTGAATCCTCTGAAGATTATTCTTCAGTCAGAAAATAATCCTATGTTAAAAAAATGAAAAGGAATTATGAAAGAAATCAGTTCATATTTAGAAAACATAACTATATATATAAACTAATGTCTGCCTCTGATTCCTTAATCTGATTTCCCTGTGAATTTTCGTTTTTTGGCCTGCAAATTCATTTAAAAATGAAGAAATAGATCGGAATTCCAAAGAAATTGGAAACAATTGCTTTGGAAAAATTCCAAAGGAATTGGAAACAATTGCTTTGGAAAAATTCCAAAGGAATTGGAAACAATTGCTTTGGAAAAATTCCAAAGGAATTGGAAACAATTGCTTTGGAAAAATTCCAAAGGAATTGGAAACAATTGCTTTGGAAAAATTCCAAAGGAATTGGAAACAATTGCTTTGTAAAAATTCCAAAGGAATTGGAAACAATTGCTTTGGAAAAATTCCAAAGGAATTGGAAACAATTGCTTTGGAAAAATTCCAAAGGAATTGGAAACAATTGCTTTGGAAAAATTCCAAAGGAATTGGAAACAATTGCTTTGGAAAAATTCCAAAGGAATTGGAAACAATTGCTTTGGAAGAATGGAAGAATTCCAAAGGAATTGGAAACAATTGCTTTGGAAGAATTCCAAATAAATTTGAAAAAATTGCTTTTGAAGAATTCTAAATAAATTTGCAACAGTTGCGTTGGAATAATTCAAAATAAATTGGAAACAATTTCTTTGGAAGAATTCAAAATGAATTTGAAACAATTGCTTTGTAAGAATTACAAATAAATTTGCAACAATTGCTTTGGAAGAATTCCAAATAAATTTTCATCAATTGCTTTGGTAGAATCCCAAATAAATTGGAAACAATAGCTTTGGAAGAATTACAAATAAATTGGAAACATTTGATTTGGAAGAATTACCAAGGGATTGGCAACAATTGCTTTGAAAGAATTCCAAATAAATCACCAACAATTGCTTTTGAATAATTCCAAAGGAATTTGAATAAATTGCTTTTGAAGAATTGCAAAGGAATTGCCAACAATTTCTTTGGAAGAATTCCGAATGAATTTTCAAAAATTGCTTTGAAAGAATACAAAAGCAATTCTAAAAAATTGCTTTCTGAAAATCATTTTTTTTCAATTTCTTTGGGATCATCCAAAACATCATTTCAAACATTTTAAAGAAAAATCTTTTTATATACTGAACATTAACTATGGGAAAGGTGTAGAACATGAAGTGATGTTTGGCACATGGTCTCCTGCTTGAACCCTTGTCTTACACCTATGCTTATGAAATGCTGCCCCCTTTCAACAAACAAGAAGATCTTTTATGCATGCAGATCACTTGGAATATCAATTCATATATTTGAATGGACCTTTTATGTTAAAATTTTAAAACCAACATCTTACATGAAAGCCTTTTTTTTTGATCAAAGATTGAAAGCTGTTACATCAATACCCTATGCCCTACTCCCTCCATAACACATCCCTTTCATAAAAATCTCACCCCTGGATATATTGAAGACCTTCCATATCTCAAATCCTGAAAATTCATATTGAGATACTGGAATATATCATGTAATGAATGGTATATTTTTTATTTCCTGTGTAGAAATTCATGCTAAATAATCAGAATACTCATGCTATCAACTTCAAAGGCAACCTAAAAATATTGAAACAAATTAGACATTACCTATTCATCATTGAACTCTCACAATGATTCATCAATAAAATGTGTTTTCTCAAATTGAGATGTTTTTGTATCTCCCTTTGAATTCAGCCACGGTCTATGCTCACGTTGATTTTGTTTTTCATGAATAAATTTTTCTGTATTTTTTTCCATGAAAGGAAGCTGAGGATATTTGAAGGAGTTTTTATCTTGTGACAGAATTTTTTGAGGGAAACCTTTGAAGACATTCCATCTCCATCCTTCCATGTTTTCCAGGTTACTTTGCATAGGTTTCTCCTACTTTCTTGGTAAAAACTGCCTGTCTTGCATCTTAATAATTCTTTAAAATATTTTTTTCCCTTGATTGGGTGATGGAGGAAGCAAACTTGGGGTCTTTACACATAATTTTGAGAAATAAATGGTACCCTGATATGCGTTTTTGAGTTAACACATTGAAAAAGAATGCATTCAATCCTTTTTAGTATGAAAAATTCAAAAAATGCAAGTAGAATATGATTGGAAACTTGTTGGAGTACCTGCATAGGGGCCCCCTATTTCAAGCCAATCTATAAGGAGTCTTGGAAAGAATTTTTTCCCCTGTATATGGAAGTTAAACTCTTTTTTAAGCTGTTAAAAGCCCTCTAACTCACAATTAAGCAACAAAGCATCCGGCCACCCCATATGAATTTACAACTGGCTTGACTCCAAGGCTAGGAGGGCCTTGGAGGAGCCTTCCATCCTGGGATTTTTCCTGATTGGCAAAACTCCCAGGGTGGGGGTTGTGCAACCTCCCTCCTAAGGGGAGGGGCTGACCAACCGCCCCCCTGCTGGGGGTTTTCCCAATCAGGATCCTCATTTTTGGTTTAATTTAGATGATCTCAATGAAAGATATTATTCGTAGTTTTTTCTGGATTTATTCAATTTTAAATAATTCATTCTTGGTAAAACATCAAAGTAGACAAGAGAATAGTTTTTGAAACAAAGGAAAACTCACATATTTGAAGCAAGTCATTATTCTAGTATGATGAATTGCGCAAAAAAAATTTGAAAGGTTTGAATTGAAAAAAACTCAAACTCAAGAATTGGAAGTGGAATAGGAGCTCATAAAGAAATCAATCAAAGGAGAATCATTTTTTCTGAAAATTTTCCCTGGACCCCCAACATCAGATCAATTTTTTATGTTTACAAACTCTACACATAAAAAATCTCATGGAGAAGCACTATGATATATAAACAATGTGTGCGTATACTTTAAGAACTGTTGTGAAATCATCCAAAAAACAATTATGCAAAACAATTCAGTCCATTAAAGCACAATTATATTTTTAGAAAGTGAGCCAAACAGATTTTTTCAGGGTTCCAAAAGGGTTGTAGCAGGGTTCCAATGTATTTATGTAGGATCTCCACTCACTGAAAATATAGCCATTTTCTCATGGTGGTTGTTTCTCAAGAGAATTTTATAATTGTTGCAATTAAAATTTTAGATTTTTATTCAAGGAAACATTTCATTGAAATTACTTTGAATTTTTTACACGAAAAGTGTTATAAATTAAATGAGATCCATTCCAAAGAATTTCATCAATGTTTTTTTACCTTAAAAAAAAAAAGGAATTAATTTTGAAAATTTAAATCAAGAAAAATCAGCAGTCAAACTTCAATTGTTTCAAGTATGCTAAAATTTTTTCCTTGTGGATTCTTTCCAAAAGTCTGTTAGTCATTTTTTAGAATTATTCAAGCAATATATTTGTAAATTTGTTTAAATTGAATGTTTTGAAAAATTAAGCAATCCATTGAAATTGTTTGAAAAATTATAATCAAGCTATTCCATTGATATTTTTTGAAATCAAGTTCATCACTCACTTAGGAATTAATCTAAATGAATTTCTAGAAAATAATTCTGATTTTATTGTTCTATTTTTAATTGAATTTAATTGAAAGAAGTACCAAAAATACCTCCACAGGACTTTAATGTCCTTCAATTTAACCTATTTGATTAGAAATTAAAGAATAAAAAATTTAATTAATCATTATGAATCTCATGGAAGGATTCAGAATTACCTGTAAAAAATTTCAAAGAAAAAAAAATCAAAATTATTGGGGAATGATTTGAACAGTATTTTTAGTAGCTTTCTACTTCAAAAAACCCTGGGAACATTTCCTTATTGAACTTAAATATTTTAAGGTTAATCAAAATATGTTTCTAGAATTATTCAAATTGAATCTGCAGGAATTCATTCAAAATAGTTTCTCAGCAATTTCCAAAAAAAGAAAATCAAATTTTCCAAAAGGAATTTTTTGGAATTTTGATGAGAATATCATGTATATGATATCCAATATTTTTTTAAATTTTACTAATTTTGCTAGCTGATATTGTTTGTAAAAGTTTCCTTATTTCATTTGAAAAAATCTGAAAGCCAATTGTGAACCCGTTCATTAGAAAAAATCTAAAAACACTTTTAGGTAGATATTTTGTTTTGGAATAATCCATAATCAAATTAAATTAATCTTGAATTGATCAAAATGATGAGGTAATAATTTTTTTAAAGAATCTCAGAGACATGCTTGAAAAAGTTTCATAGATATTTACAATTAAATGGAGTCAAATATAGTTGAAATAAACCACCAAAAATTTTGGAAAAAAATCATGAGCTCCCTAAATTCCTTGATTTTTCCAGAATGGTTCATTCTCAAATTATAACTTAATTTATGTTTTTTTGTTTATCTTTTTAGTCTTTGTTTGATTTTTTTTAATGAAAATTTTCAAAACTTTAAAACTTGAAGGTAGTTATTTTCTGCCTGGGAAATTTCCCCTTATTTTCCTCAAATGTTCATTTATGCTGTAAAATAGGGGAAATATAGAGAAATAGGATTTTGAAACAAGTCTTTTTTGAATTTTTTCTTTACAGGATTGTGGCCAGACCTTTGACCCCTATGGGCTTTCAGCTCCATTAAAACTGTTTTCTGGTGGTACCAGTGTCAGCCTCCTGGATGCCAAGACCCTTCCTATCTTTTAGCTTCCAGAGTCAATAGAATAAATAATGAATATATTATTTAATATATGCAGCAAAAATCCATAAAATATTTGGATAAAGCTTATTGCAAGGTTAATTGGTTTGGTTATAGTTTATTTTTATAAATCAATATAGATAAATTGATTATTAAATATTTTCATAGAGGGGCCACAATTATATTTGGCATCTTTAACACCTCTCTTCAGGGAATTCAGTATGAAAACACATAGTCCTGGTTACTTTGGGCCCTTTAGTTTAAAGGATATTTTGCCCAAAGATAATATGTATATAAAATAAACGGTGGAGTGGCAGGGATTTGTAACCAAGCTTCCACAAAAGAGAAAGGATAATAAAAATCACTGGTATATTATTAAATCCTTAGGGTATCTGTTTGGGACATGCACTGATGGGTTAAACCTTTATACTGGGGTTATAAGGTTTTTCACCAGTTTAAATTGATAAAAAGAGGTTGAGGAAGGATATTATTAATCAGAATAAGCCATAAATAACTTAATTATCTCTTATAAGTATTTGATCACCTTGTCACGGTGTCTGGATATAAATATAACTGGGTCTCTGGGTATCAATATCTTCAAAAGAGCTCTTTATTTATAGCTTTTGGAGTCCCAATATTGTCCTTCTGAGGGGTACAGGGGCTCAAAGGGATGGAAACTGAGGCTAGCAGGGTAATCAATGGTAGCCTTACATGTTTTATTGGTGCTGTAGAACATTTATCATCTAATTCCACAGGGTATGGGAATTATTCTACTTTATAATTGATGTTTGGACGTGTCAATAACACTAATCTGTCCTTTTTATTTATTATTTAATTAATTATCCTTAGTAAATGTTCCCAGTAAGTTAATAATTATTTTAATAGAAATTTATACGGATATTCTGATTTCAGCTGAGTTCTCATTATGTATTAAATAATTGGAGTAAAGTCATGATATTGATTTTACTCCTTATTTTTGAATTTCAGTTGATTTACTAAAATAATTACTTAAAAATGTAAGTCATGGGTCTAAATGTAACATTTTTACATCATTAGTTTTCTTAGTATGTCACAAAGATATTTATGTCTAGAAATTCTCATAATAGTATATCAAAGTATTTTAATATATTTTTAGAAGTTGTCATTGT
The DNA here is from genome assembly GCA_025617555.3 of Puccinia polysora. NCBI lineage: Eukaryota > Fungi > Basidiomycota > Pucciniomycetes > Pucciniales > Pucciniaceae > Puccinia > Puccinia polysora. The sequence goes on from CM062630.1 coordinate 42,665,573, forward strand.
CTTATTTTCGACATTCTTGGTACTTTGAATTATATTTAATAAAAAATACATATAAAGGTTATTTAGGTATTTTGATATAAATTTATGCAATTTTAGACTATCTACTATCCACGGGAACATTTATTACATATTTAGAATGTTCCCGTGTGGGTTGTAGCATGTTTACCCAGTACCTAAGTTTCTCAGGCCTCCTGTCACTTTTTCAACCCATAGTGCCGCGGATGCGTACTTTTAAGAGGCCCAGGGCTGCATACACAACTTTGAAAGAGTGACAGAGCTTTATCTCAGCTGCGCGCGGGTGCATTGGCTGCCGCGTCTGCGTGCGGGAATTGTGACAGAACACATTTCCATCCATAACTTCTAAAATATACAAAACACCTCAATTCTGACTGAATTTTAGGTGTGAAACCTATACGTGACAATGTGTGTGAAATATTTAATTTGCCAAAAAGTTCAATAGTGGCGCCCTGGTATTTTGGTCTTTCTTTCCTTAATTATTTAAAAATATAAGGAGTTGGATTTCAAGGGTGTGTTCAGTGAGTGACCCTACCTAATTTTGGGTTGAGAATCTAGTTTTGTAATAATATTTATGGTTTTCCTACTCCTTTTTAGTTTAATTTTATTATTATTATTATTATTCTATTTCTGTTACTTTTGCAGCTTGATATGCAATAGTAGAAAGCTGACAACCAGTGGGACATCTAAAATTTATGGCCAGTTGTGATGAACTTCTGGTAAGGTTTTTGGCCAGGGCCGTTAGGCATGCCAAAGAGCAAGGGCAAGACAGGAATGTCCTTAGCCTCAAAAAAAGTTTTTGGAATACACTTTGGTTACAGGACTAGGGTGGGTAGCAAATTGGAACTTGGAGCTAGAGCAACCTGAACCCAGCCAAACCACATGTGATTCCCTTTCACCCAGCCAACCAAATTACCAACTCCACATGCTCCCGCTGTCTCTCATTCCCTGGTTGGAAAATCATGTTGATTGGGAATCTTACACATTCCATTCCCTCCCTATCCATCTTGCTCTTGTTTGCTATGTTACCATCCTTGTCTTTTAATTTCACCTTAAATTTTGTTTTTATTTTTTTTAATTTTTTTTTTTACAATAAGTCCCCTTGGTTTGAAGAAAAAAAAATATCTGCGCCCCCAGCTAAAGGCAAGGTTTTGAGACTAGATGGGCCACCCGCTGGCATTCCCTGTTTCAAAAGTGGCGCCAACCATCTGAACCTCTGGAGAAAGAAATTACGGTGGCCAAGCTTTGCTTTTAGATTGCATGTGTACTAGTGCCAACCACACCACTGACAATCATTTCAAGTTTATTGTCATTTACTTGCAATGCTAATTGCTGTATGTACAGCATGATTTTCACATGCACCTGTTTGGTCTACCTTTGTCAATGGTTTGCAATTCAGACTCAACTATTCAAAGTAATTCCTCCTGCTTGTGGGTTTCTGATTGCAAATTCACTTTTTGGGGGTCTTTCCACCTCTGCCTTTGGATCCAACTGCACATCTTGTTGTTATCCACCATGTCCAATAGCTCTATTGCATTTTCCTCAACCAAAATCAAAATGCCTCCCTCTCAAAAGTTGCGGAAAATGTATGTGAATCAGATGGAGCTGTGCTAGGATAACAACTGACATACGTACCCACTTTCAATTCACTGCTTCACTGTTCCCCCCCGTCATACCATATTTTCAAATTTGCAGAACAAATCACAGTTTCTTGAAGATGAAAAATATGACCAATTACTCAATCAATTCAATCAGCTTGAGGTAGGTGATAGATGTATGTACAGCTATTCCCCCCAAAACACAACTTGAAAAGATTGATTTCTTATCCATAATCAACCTCCAGAAATGTACAGAATTGGGTTTTAACCAAATGTCTGCCAAACCTGAAGCTCAAAGTTGTTCCCACGTTTGTTGCCCTATGACCTTTAAATAAGCCATGTAAGAATTCAATCTGACGCCAATTTTTTTGTGAAAATAGGTACCGGTCATAAAAGAGCTTGAAGCCAAGGTGGCAAAAATTCAGGAGAGACTAAACATGGTTTGTTTTCACTTGTATCACCTTAGACCCATGCCTGCACATATTGAATTTCTGAAGCTCTTTTTCAGCCAAACCAAGAAAAGTTGGTGTTTCCCGCCTTTGAACCCACAAGTAAAAGAATCAATCAGAAAACAGTGAGTGTAAGAAATCTGGCTACCAGCTCCTCATCATCTCACATTTTGCTAATTTTCTAGCCAGAAATTTGGAAAGAACTTAACAAGTGCCTCAAACTACCAGCTGGTTGTGGCAAAACAAACAGATCACAACACTAGTGCTCAAGAGGATATGATTGGTAAGCCCTTGGAGTATGAAATTTCTCAAAGCCATCTGGGTGATAAACCCCCAACTTTAGAAAATAGACTGGATTCATTGTGGCAAAGTATACGCGAGAACCAGGAATCCACCATTAGATAATGTGCAACTTTGGAAGTAAGCCTGGAGTCACTAAGTAAAACGCTATTGATAAACAAGGAGTCCATCTTGTAAAACAATAACAAACTCCTGGCGCACCAATTTAAAATGGATGAAGTAGTTACTGAGGTTTGTCAAAATTTGCATTACAAGAGTCGCTGTGCATTGATTATTTCTTTAATCTTACTCTCCAGATTTTTCAGAAAATTTCAACCCTTGAAAAATCCACACAGCTAAACAATGAAAAGCTGTTGCAGCAAAACATGTGTATTGAATCTCTAATTAAACAGAACAAATCATTGAAAGGCATTCAAATCAATGATTGTAACCAGCTTGAACTTGTGGAAACTAAAGTCTCCAAGTCATCAAGTCAAAATGAGCAATTGCAGATTGTTGCATCCAAAAGTTGCGAGGTTATGGTAAGCTTTTTGGTACTGCACATTTTATTTTGTTATATTTTGTAAAATGCACTTGAATTAAGCAATTGTGTCTTTTCTTGCCTTTTTTCCGCATAAGGACGTTGAAAATTCCAATAAGGATGCAATTAATATTCCTTCCACTTTCCCAGCAGAATGGACCAACCTTGTTGCACTTTTGGTAAGTATTGTGGTTCATTACAAAACTACCGTTTCATTCTAAACTTAAACTGAGTAATATAATTCAGCAAAAAGAATACAAGAGTTTGTTGGCCATTCAGAACCAAACTATGGGTGATAAGATCATGTTGCTACAGGAATGGGTCCAATCAACTCAAACTCATCAAATCCAGCCAATTATTGAACAAGCCAAAAAGAATCACAATGAGCTTGTCCAACAAAGATGCCAACTCGATTTGATTACTCATGCCAAGCTGCAGGTTGGACAATTTGGTACCATAAACTCAATTTATGTGAAAAATTATTTTTAGTATTTTTTAGATCAAGCAATGGATATCTAATATAGAAAAAATGGCAAGGCAGAACAAAGCTAATTTTTCAAAGGCTGACAGGGAAATAAACTCTATTCTTGAAGAAACTAAACAGCTCTCCAATTTTCAGAAGGATGATAGGCATAAGATCATGGAATTGGAGAGGAAGATTATTGAGCTACGCCAAGACTCTAGTGCGCTCCAACTTGCCGCAAAGAACACAGAAAAAAAATTGAAGATAAGTTTCCCTGCTTTGGTGCAACCGTTTTTCCCCTCCCTTGGCAAACAGTCCTAAATACTCAAATTTCAAAATCTGGCGCACTTTGTTCCAGGATTTAGTTGAGTGTGATAAAAACAAATTATTAACAGAAAAGAATGTGAACCTTGCAGTAATTTCTATTCCAAAAAAATTGGTAGTTCTAGTGCTCATGCTTACTGCGGTTTAAATTTCAAACAGATAAAAATATTTGATGAGACCTTATGAATTCAGGAGCAAAATCAGAGTGCCAGCATTGATTCACTTAAGGAGTGGGTCCAATCAACTCAAACCCATCAACTCCAGCCAATTATTGAACAAGCCAAAACAAATTACCATGAGCTTGTCCAACAAAGATGCCAACTCGATTTGATTACTCATGCAAAGCTGCAGGTTGGCCAATTCTTTACCATACACTCAATTTATTTGACCACTAATTTGTAGGATTGTTTAGATCAAGCAACAGATATCTAATATAGAAACAATGGGAAGGCAGAACAATTCTAGTTTTTCAAAAGACAACAGGGTAATAAACACTATTCTTGAAGAAACTAAACAGCTCTCCAACCTTTGGAATGATGATTGTCATAAGATTGTAGAATTAGAGAGGAAAATCTTTGAGCTATGCCAAGACTCTGGTGCACTTCAACTTATCACAAACACAAAAAATGTCCATGTCAGCCTCCTGTATTCCAAGATCCTTGCTATCCTTTAGCTACCAGAGGTGATTGAATAAATAATAAATATATTATTCAATAAATGCAGCAAAAATTTGTAAAAATATTTTGATAAAGCTTATTGCAAGGTTGATTGGTTTGGATATGGTTTAATGTTATAAATCAATATTAATAAATTGATTATTAAATAAATTGACAGAGGGGCCACAATAATATTGGGGATCTTTAACACCTCTCTTCAGTGAACTCAGTTTGAAAACACGTAGACCTTGTTACTTTGGAACCTTTAATTTATATTCTTAAAGGATATATTGCCCAAAGATGATATATATGTAAAATGCACCTTGGAGTGGCAGGGCTTTTTAACCAAGCTGCCACTACAGAGAAAGTATAATAAGACTCACTGGTATATTATTAAATCCTTTTGGGTACCTGTTTGGGACATGTACTGATGGATTAAACCTGTTTACTGGGTTTAAAAGGTTGTTCAGCAGTTTAAATTGATAAAAAGGGTTGGGGATGGATATTATTAATCAGAATAAACCCCTAAATCACTTACTTATCTCTTATAAGTATTTGATTACCTTGGAATGGTGTCTGGATGTAAATATAACTGGGTCTCTGGGTATCAATAGCCTCAGTAGAGCTGCTTTTTTATAGCTCTTTTGAGTCCCAATATTGTCCTTCTGAGGGATACAGGGGCACAAAGGGACAGACACTAAGGCTAGTAGGGTAACCAGTGGTATCCTTTCACATTTTTTATGTGCTATAGCACGGGTAATATCTAATTCCACAGGGTATGGGAATTATTCCAACTTTTAATTGATGTTTGGATGTGTGAATAACACTATTCTGTCCACATTATTTATGATTTAATTAATTATCCTTAGTAAATGTTTGCAGTAAGTTAATAATTATTTTAAGAGACATTCCTACGGATAGTCTGATGTCAGGTGAGTTCTCATTATGTATTAAATAATTGGAGTAAAGTCATGATGTTGATTTTACTCCTTATTTTCAAATTTAATTTGATTTACTAAAAATAATTACTTAAAAATGTAAGTCATAAGTATTCATGTAATATTTTTACATCATTATTTTCCTTAGTATGACACAAAAAATACCGATGTCTAGAAATTCTCATAATTGTATATTAAAGTATTTAAATATATTTTTAGAAATAGTCATTATCTTATTTTTGACATTCTTGTTAATTTAAGGTATATTTAATAAAAAATACGTATAAAGGTTATTTAGGTATTTTTATATACTTTTATGTATTTTTAGACTATCTACTATCCACAGGAACATTTATTACATATGTAGAATGTTCCTGTGTAGGTTTCAGCATATTTATGTGGTACCTGGGCTTCTCAGGCTGCCTGTCACTCTGTCAACCCTTATTCCTGTGGCTGTCTACTTGCCAGAGGCCTGGGGCTGCGTACACGGCTTGTCAGGGTACACTGACAGGGTGGCAGTGCTGCTTCTCAGCCGCGCGCAGATGTATTGGTTGCCACGGCTGCGTGCGGGAATTGTGACAGAACACATTTCCATGTGTAACTCATAAAATATACAAAACACCTCAATTCTGACTGAATTTTGGGTGTGAAACCTATACGTGAAAATACATGTGAAATATTTAATTGGCCAAAAAAGTACCATAGTAGTGCCGTGGTATTTTGGTCTTTCCTTTCTTAATTATTTAAAAATATAAAGAGTTGGATTTCAAGGGTGGGATCAGTGAGTGACCCTACCTAATTTTGGGTGGAGAATCCATTTCTGCCATAATATTCATGGTTTCCGACTCCTTCTTAAGTTAATTTTAATATCATTATTCTTATGTTATTTTTGTTACTTTTGCAGCTTGCTCTGCAATAGTAGCAAGCTGACAGTCCACAATCAAGTGCCGGTAAGTATTCCGGTTTTTTTTCTTTGAATAAAAATTTTTTGGTACCCTTCATTGAAAAAAATATATTCTCAAAGGCCAATTTTGAAATTGGTTGGTTGATGGAGGAATGTAAGCAAGTTTTTGAACGGCAAAAGATACTGGAAAATGATGTGCTCAATCTTTTTGTAGAGCTTGCTGAAACTCCTGAGTTAAGTTTTGAGAGAGCGCCACAACTCACCCAAGTTTAATGTATCATCTTGAACTCATCAGCTACTCGTAAAATTCACCTGAAATTTTATTAGCTGAGGTTTTTTAGCGTTTATTTTTGCAACTAGCAGCTAAGATTTTCCAAGAGCCAGTTGAAGTTTTAATGAATTCTGGTTCCAATTCCAGAAAAAAAGAAGTAATCCATTGTCTCCTTGAAACACTTGTGAATCAACCAGAGGTATGGTTTTTTAATCAATAACATTGGGATGAATATTTTTAAATCAGGCTTACAGCTAATTACCTCCCATCAAATAAAATATTTCTTGTCAAATTTATGGCCAATTTTTTTGATTTTAAAGGCGTGTGGAAGCAAGGGCCCTTACTCATATTTCTGGAATGATCAAGTTCTTCACCGCACCCCCCAAGTTTCAACCTCAGACACAGAGACCCCCAACCTAAACTTTGGCAACACCAATGATTTCAGTACATTTATTGACTTTGAAAGACTCAGCTCAACAATTCAGACCCCCACTTTGAGCTCACAGTAACTTGATCAGTGCAATCTAAAAAAAAAAAAATGGGCATGCTAACAACTCTGGAGTCCAAACTTTGTCCTCTAACCACTCAGGGACCAAGTTCAATCCCAGCACTTCACAATACCTTAAATCACAATCAAAAAAGGTACCTTTCAATTCCCAAAAGATGCCTCATGTTAACTGGCCAAAAGTAAGGGAAATTACTTTCAATTCTGACACATTGGATTCTGAGAAATGTATCTAGAACTATTCCGCGTTGCATGAAGGAAATGATTTGGAGGAGGAATCTGACCAAACTGCCTACAGACCTGCTCAAAATAACCCATCCACATCACACACAGTGTATGCACACAAAAAGCCAAAATGGCAATGTGACAAAAAAAAAAGCAAATTGGCTTCAAGAAGGAAAGAAAGTTTACTGCAGCAAAGGAATATGATGGATCCATTTGAAAAAGATGATGATATCAACTTATTGAGTCAAAATATTAGGAAAATTCAGGAAGCTGTGCTGATATATTGAATTAATAAGTCCAATTCAATCCAAGAGCATATTTGGATCCTCACTGGTCTTCCAAGATCAAAAACAGCTTATTTCTACGTTCCCACGCCTGATGAATTGGAAAAATTTCCAGATTTTGCGGAAAACTCTCCTGTGTTTACTTGCTCAGCCCCTGCTCTCATCAAGGCAAAAAAGGTTCAAGCATCTTGGGACCCATATGAAAAAATGGGAGAAGGATTTTCAAATTATTGTCTGCGTTGTGCAAGACAATATGGCCTTCCATTTGTAGGAATCTGTTTTTCTGTTGAGAACCCAAAGGCTGCTGAATGGAATCACTGCACAGTAGCTTTTTGTTTGGATACTTTTTACAAAGCCATGGAAATGGGTGAATATGCTCATTTTTTCCTCTCTGGTTACACATTGAATGAAGTTGACTCAAAAAGGGTTGAATATTTCATCCAAATGAATTTGTATTACCATATTGAGTAAATGAGGAAGGATCATAGGTGTGCCAATGGTGCCAAGAAAGGTAAGGAACGCCAAGTCTTTCCAAGCTCTGACTCTGAAGATTCCAGTGATTCCGGAAATGGAGGAATAATTGCAAGAAAAATGCGAGCGGCTGACAATCAGCAAAAATTCCAATACAGAAAACACGTGGCGGTAAGAGACTTCTCAATTTTTTATTTTGAATAATACTGAGATTTTATCTTTCCAACCCCTTTATCTGGCTCAGAGACTTCATAAAACAGCCTGCCATTTCCCTGCCCTTGCAAAGTATTGGCATCTTTTTGAAAATGAACTTCTTTGCTCCTTGGATGAATCAGTTTCAGATTTAAATGAAGACATGCGCATAAGGCATGCACCCATATGTCAAAGTCAGAAAGCTACAGCACTAGTTGAACATATTGATCAACTTACTTCAAAACTTTGAAATTATGGGCTTAAAAGGGCTTTTTGGAAGCCAGGTATGCGCATCAGTCTGGGGGCTCAGGCCCCACCAGGAAGGCTAAAAGCAACACCTTGCGCCCTTTGAGAAGGTTGCTACAGGAGCCCATGGCTGGCCACTCAGCCTTCCAAACAAAGATGAAAACTTGAGATCAAGCTCCCCATTTCACAATTACTCGCCAATTCCCTGAATTTTTGATGTATTTTTCCCTTTTGGATTAGAAAAACATCAAAGAAATGTGTATGAATAGAAAGGTACACAAAAACATACATATGGAAATCAATTTTTCATTAAATTTTTAATCAATTTTTTTATCATGTTTTATTTTAGTTAAATTTCTGGCTTGATTTCATTTTTTTGTTTAAATTTATGGATTTTTGATGTGATTGGAAACCTGATTTTTCAATATTTCTATAGTTCCTTGTTGCAAAACACCTCACTGAAAATCATTTGAAAGCTTTTCCTGAAATTTCTTGAAATTTCCATCATTCAAGACATGATTGTGTTATTCATGGCCAATTTTTCAATTAGTATGTGTGAGTTTTTCCTCACAGTATTATCTGAAAGGTTTCGCTGGTGGCTGTTTCAGAAAAATGATAATTAGTAGAACATTCTTTTATAGTTCTGAATTTAAAATACACAATCATGGGCCAACTGAAAATGAATCATTGTGATGCATGATAATTTTCCTTGTCTATGTTTATTGTAAAAGATAATCTGGAATAATAAACCTGAACCAGGCTGATAGATTTCAAATATTTCAGGAAATGAACAGAAACCAGAAAAAGATACAACATAAGATGGAAAGAAAATAAAACAAACAGGAACAATGTCTCTACGGGCAGGATTATGGCCCTAAAGAGGACTACGTAGAGAAGTGATGCTGGAAACTGAGGTATGACAGAACTATGCTGGTGGATGAGAGCTGATCAAATGAGAGGTCAGTTTCATCCTGAGGTTGAGATGAAGTTAGAGTCAACATTGACGCCTACCAGGCTATTGTAGTCTTGAGGATGATCTGGTTTGCGATTTCAAAGTCAATTACCAATCTAATCCAATTGAGTTGATTAGTCGAGTTGCCATGAGTGATCGCACAGTAATGAAGGAAGGAGAGGACGAGACATAGGACGAGAAGAATCAAGTACAAGATTAAGTAGATGAGACCAAGTAGAGAGTACCAGTTGTGTCTTTCAGCGGATGAGTCGAAGTTCACACGAGTGGCAGGCAGTGACATGTAGTGAGACGGACGACAGCCGCGACAGTGCATGGGACATGTCCTAGATCATGAAAAGTATGTGAGAAGACAAAGAAAATAAAAGAAGAAGACATAACAAGAATTTGACAGATAACAGATAGAACATCGTGAGAACAACAATCAACATTTATGCAGTCTGTGATAATTCATAATCCCAATTTGAGATAAATGAAATCCTAGTCTTCAAAATAATTTAAATTAGTTGGTGGGTTTGATATTTGAGATATTTGAATTCATTTGATACAAGTACTTCTGAAAACTATGTTAGGAAATTTTCATGAGGAGATTATTCAAAGAATTGATGAGTCCTTCATGGAGCTATTACAAAGAGTAATATTAATTTGAAGAAAAACTAATGAAATTCTCTGATTGATAATGACTATTCAATTATGACAAGCCAAATCTTTGGTTAGTAATTGAAAATCATAATTAGCTGATGAATTCCTCAAGGAGTTAAAATTATTGGATTGAACTGTTAAATGAAAATAATTGTGTAAATTTAAATTCAATACCACTGCTGAAAGAAATTGCTGAGCTATTTTCCATTCTAAAATTTATTTGAATTTTTATTTTATTTGAGAAAATGCATTGCAATAATTTTGAACATAATAATAATTTCATTCAATTTTTAAGTTTTTTTTTAAAAATTTTTACTTGAGGTAAATTCTTGAAATAATTTTAGAAAAATAAATTCTTTATCAACCCATGTTTTCATTTTTTTTCAGATCAAAATAATCATAAGCCATCATTTGAAGAACCCAGATTTATGCTTGCATCTCCTGGTTGCCTGTTGAAGACTACACAGTGCTCTCTTATTTAGGATTGGAATCTTCCCTCCTGCCTGTGCACTATTCCTCCCATTTTTTGGCTATGCTCTTGTTCCCATACATAGCCACCACAATGGAGACCATGCAATGTTTTTCTGGTAACTGACAGTTGATATAGAAAGAAATTTTATATGGAATTGAGTTTTTTTGGGGGGGGTGGGTTGAGTTTTATACTAAATAGAATGATCTTCCTTGGAAAACAAATAGTCTCAAAATACGAATTTTAATATATTAACAATAAAAAGGATAGATGTTACTTTTTTCTTGAATTGAAGTGATTTAGCCAGTTCTTTCTTCATTTTTGCCTTATATATGCACAATTTCAAAAACAATTGAATTCATGTTCATAATCATTTTCATATTATTAATTGTTCCACTGTTGAACCAACGGAGAAAACAATACATTACTAAGGTGGATCAAATAAGAAGTACATAGCCAAGGTGCATTATGGCCAACTTTTAGATTCAGATTAAATTTCAGAAGCAATTCACTGACAGATTGGATTCTAGAAGCAATATGTTTTCAAGCTGTAGTACAATAGTGATTTTGTGCTAAAATTTTCTTGCTGATTTTTCAAGATCCTATGCATTCTAAAGTACCCATATAATGTGTATGGGGGAGTAAACCTACCAAATAGGATGGCCTAGTGGTGGGTTAACCATTTTCCCTGTCTTAATATGCATAAATTGAAATTATGCCTTATAGTTTACCTCTACAGTGGATTATTCCTGTGGAGTCATTACACTTTGGAAGTTTTTCCTTTATATTTGGGTGTATACAAATTCATAAAGGATCTATCTTTCTAATGGATTACCATCACCATGGAAAAAAGGGCTGCACCTGCCAGATGGTGTAGCATCAAAAATTTGAGTTGACCTTGTTTTGAATGTATTGGGAATCCTTTGGAACTTGATTCAGAATCTTAAAAAACTTGTTTGTATCATTTCCAAGGATTATAGGAATTTCTAGTGCATGCATGGATCAAGCATTTTCCAGGTTTTTTTAGGGGGTTGAAACCAAAAATGAGACCAATAATGAGAAAAAAAACATGAAAACATATGAGGCATTTATTTATTTTGCAAAATTGGGCAAGGTTTGTTAGAATCAAATTTAGTGAAAGTGTGAGAGGTTAAGTGTTGTTCAACATTAGATGATGATTGTTCAAAATTGAGTAAGTCATTTGGTAAATTAAATGAGGAGCAGTGAAATTGAAGCCAGGTGTGGTTTGGTGGTTTTACATATACTTATGTTGTGAATGCATAAAATTATTGAAACTTTGAAATTAATTACTAAACTTGAATGTTAATAAATGAAACAAGGGTCTTTGAGTAACTTGGGGTAATTTTTCTTTGGATATTTATTAATTCTATATCTTTTATCAGGTAGTTTGAATTAAGACATTTGAATTTTGAACCTAAATTTCTCCAGTGAGGAACTATCAATTTTTCAAAATAAATTTAAATATAAAATTAGGTTTATTTTCACTATCAAGTTTGAAAAATCATAAGTTATTTATAAAAATTTTCAGAAAGTAATGAATTGTGAACAAAATATCAAACAAAATCACTGATAAAAAAAATTGAGATTAAAAATGGCCCATAAATATTTCCAAATATTTCAAGGAGGATGCATTCAAATTCTCAGAATATTTTCATGCCTAAAATATTACAAAAGAATTGAGGAAATCTTTTCAAAAAAAAAAACCTTTAAAAACATGCATTTTTTGTTTTTTAATTCAACTTCAATCAATTTTTTAGAGTACAAGGAGCCTCCAAGAATTTTTCAAAAATAGTTCAAACTCTTGCAAGCAGGATTCCTTTATTCATAGAATTTATATTTCATAAAAAATTCAGAAGATGTTTTCAAAATTGAACCAATAAACCAATTTATATATGGTGTGTCCACTGAGTTTGGTTGGGTTGTCGACTCAGTGGTTTATCAAATCCATCCAACATAAACTGTAAGAAAATTACTCATAAAGATCAAATATTCTCTTTTTTTTCCTTGGGAAAGTAGAAAAACCAATTATCAATTCTCTGACAATAATTTGGGGGAAGTAATTTAGCAAAATGTATATTTTTTTTTTGGAAATCACTTTCACTTCCATTTCTCTAAGATACATACCTATGCTTGAATGCACCATTTCTAGAAATTGTTTCCTTTTTGAAGCTGAAAATTAAAATTTGAGGAAGATTTTATCAAGGGATTACTTGAAAGTTTTAGTTTGAAGGTCATGAAGGAAAATTTACAAGAAATTTTGGAAACATCAGACTTGTTTATCGAATTTTTTCAATCTTTTTAAGTGGAACCAGTCTTTTGCTCCCAAATTTTGGGAATGAAGTAAATAAAAAGAAATTGGCATGGGAAGATGTGGGTTTTTTTATATAAAATAAATAATTTCAACCAATCAAGAAATTCAGGGAATGGATAAAAAATATTTAAATAAAAAATTATTCAAGTTTTTCAACCAATAAGCAAGTAAAACAAAGTACATATCATGGAAATCTTGGTATGTGATTTGAGTGATGGATAAAATCCAAAATCTGATGATAATCCAATTAAATAATGAAAAAGACATGAAAAAATGGTATATTTTTCAAATAATTTTCATCAAGTGAAAAATTTGGGCAATGGATTAAGAAAGTTAAAAAAATTTATATCATGGAAAGCTGGGTATGTGACTTCAGTAATGAATGGAATTTAAAGCCTCATTGTAAGCCCATTAAATAAAGAAAAAGAACTTAACAGATGGGATATTTTTTAAATAATTTTAATCAATTTGAAAATTTGGGCAATCAATTTATAAAGGAGAAAAAATTATATATCATGTAAATCTGGGTATTTGAATTGAGTGATGGATAGAATTCATTATCTCATGGTTAAAAAATTAAAGAAATAAAAATACATCAAAATATGCAATTTTTTGAAATAATTTTAATCAAGTTAAAAATTTGGCAATGGATTAAAAAACAAAATTAAATTAAAAATTGTTAAATTATTTCAAAAGAAAAGCAAGCCAAACAATATATATTATGGAAAACTTGGCATGCAATTTTAGTGATAATTTGCATTCCTCACCTCACAGTGAACTAATTTTTCAGTTTCAAATGAAATATCATCCCTAGGTTTATGTGACACTAGCACCCTTTTTGCATTGCTGGACCTAAAAATGGAAATTGCAGCCCATAACAGCCATTTGGTGAAAACTGGATCTTGAATATAAATACCAGCACTTGAAAATGCCTGAACCTTGTAACTTGTTAGTAATCAGGAGGAATGTTTTGAAGAAATAATTAATGGAGGAACTATTGTTGGTAAAATCATTTGAGTTTCATCCTCAAGAGGACCATGGCTTGAGTAAATTTTCATTATATTATCTTCCTCATTCACAGGCAGTAAATTTAGCAGTAATGAATTTATCTTGTATGCTGAGGTATTCTTGAAAAATCAAATAACACAGGCAATCAGCTAACTTGTATTAATACAGTGTTTTTTTGAGTTTGGGCAGAAAATATTGGTCAACATTTCTCAATCTTGATCTTCATTATTTTTGTGGATCAAAATTTGTTGAAGCAGAGGAATTCTGTTTCAATTTTATATAAAATTAAAGCCATCCCCAAAAGCAAGCAAAAAAAGATAATCAGGATCATCTGCAGAAAAGATATTTAATTTGAGGTGAAAAAATTTGAAACATTCACAGAATTCAGATTGCCCCAACCTTGCATCAACTGTTTGAGAATTTTTAAAATTTTCAGGAATCCATAAAATCTTCTTAAAATCACCACTGATCAGAATTAAATTTCCTCAAAGAAATATGTTAGAATCCATTAGATCTTTAATTATTCTTTCAAAAAACTCAAAACCCTAAACCCTAAGTCATAGTTTATTCATCTCAACCACCAGGATTATCAATAAATATTAAGAGGGCAGAAAAGACTTTCATGCATTGAATGTTATAATATATGCTTCTGTAAATCATTAAGAAGATAAAGGTTTTGCAGATCTTATTCATTCATAGCAGATTTCTTTTTCTGAAAGGATCCATTTTCTATTCAATATTGTAGCCTCTACTTTTTGATCAAATTTTGTCAAATCATGAAAAAGATTCTCCAATTTTTGGTCCTTGGTTTTGAAATATTACTTAGATGATTTATTTGAATATTTAATTTTTGAGAAACCTTTGATCTGACATCCCAGAAATAATTAAAGCTTCCACAAAGAGATTGAAGCAATAATTCCATAGTAAAAGTGAAGTTTCAGGTGGAAAAAGTGCCAACAGAATCCAAAAACACCTTCTTAGTTCCAAAGGACAAATCTACTCATTGGCTTCTTGAATTTTTGTTTCTAAATTTTAATATGGGCCTTATATTCTTTATGCCCCCAATCCTTGTTTTTGCGCGGTTTTGACATCCCTAAATATCCCACAATGTCCCCAATCCATGGGGTAATCCTTTGTTTTATGTGGTTTAGGGGGTGGTCAAAAAAAATAAAGGCGCCTAGACAGGAATCTGAAAACTCTGTAAAAAAAAAAGATGAGATTTTTTGGCGAATGTAAAGGCCTTCAAAATTACACTCCAAAAATTGAAAAAAAAACAATTTACATCTCAAATCCTTTCACATTTCCAAATATTTCATTTTTATTTTGTTGGGAAGTCTGAATAGACAGAAGTTTTACAAATATGAAAGGAAATTCAAATATAATTTCTTTAGATTTTTAGTACTTAAATGGGATTAACATCAAAAAAAGACATTCTTTTCAATTTTTTTTCCTTATCTTTCAAAATATTTTTTCAAATTTGAAGCTGAAATTATTTTTTGGGAATTGAAAGGGGCACCAAATAATTATTTGGGGATTTTTAGGATCAATTAATTCAACTAAAAATGATTGATTCATCTACAACAATAACAGGAAGTGTCTGTTTTGGGGTGCATTTTGAAACCAATTCTGATACTATTTTGATTTATTTTTTCAAAAATCTGAGTTTATATTTTTGAAATGTGATTCAAATGAAACAAAAATGTATTTTTTTTCATTCCCCAATTACATCCCCTATTGAATGCTTTTTCTAGCAAGGAAGTATGAAAATGGGAATATTTGATTCATAATAACTTGGAACTTGGTTTAAACATTTTATTTCCTCCTAAAGGTTCTACACACCAAAGGAAAAAATTATTAAAAATTGATATTGATGGAATTATTTGTTTTTTTGCTGAATTTATCATATTCTTTTTCTATTTATTATTGACTCAATGATTTGGAGCCAAAAACTCCACTTTTGTGATTTTAATTATGAATTATTTGGGAAAGGAAAAGCTAAAAAAAATACTCACATGATTTTTTTGCGCCCCTTTCAATTCCCACTAAAAGAATGCAAAATCAAAATTTGGAAAACTAATTGGAAAGATAAGGAAACAAAAATTGAAAATGAATGTGTTATTTTTTATGTTAATCCAATTTTCTGGTGGGAGAATAAAGTACTAAAAATCTAAAGAAATTATATTTGAATTGCCTGTCATATTTTTAAATTTTCTCTCTCTGCATATTTTTTAAAATCATAAAACAATTGAAAATGTGAAAAGATTTGAGGCATAAAGCTTTTTTCAATTTTTTGAGTGTAATTTTGAAGGCCTTTAAATTGGCCAAAAAAAATTATCTTTCTTTTGAGGAGTTTTTAGATTCCTGTCTAGGTTCCTGTATGTTCTAATATTTTTTGGTGACCACCCCATAAAACTGCTTGAAAGCAAGGATTATTGCATGGATTGGGGATGTTGTTGGATTTTGTGGGGATTTCAAAACCATGCAAAAACAAGGATTGGGGGAGTGAAAATATTCTGCCCTTTAATAATACTCAATTAAACACTTAGCCCAAGAGTAATCTCTGAAATTTTCATAAGAAATTCCATTGCCTTGAATTAGGTTATTAATTGAAGTAGAACCAACTTAATTATCCAACAAAAAACTGCAAAAATACCTTTCTGAATTCGCAGGATGAACAGTGTCAATTATCCCAGTTCAATAAAAAATCTGTCATTTCCTGAATTTATTTTTGAGTGGATGGATTATGAATTTCTATGGAGAGTCTGAATATTTCATTTTACTTGGAAAACTATGAATTAGATTGCTTTTGAAGTATTTTTTAAGATTAGGTTTTACTTGTGTTGTTATTTGAAGAACTCAATCCAGGGCTTCATCTAGTTCAAAAAAACTTTGTTTTTGGCCAGGAGGATGAATATCCAGCCTCAAAACAGAATGTGAATAGAAACAAAACTGAATGACAAACATCTCTGAAATTCCTCTGGAGGAGCTACACATCTTGAATCCATAAATATTCCATTCAATTCAAATCTGCACCAAAATCAACAGTAAAAAAAATAGCCTGTGAAAATTTATTTGTAGAGATATTTAACCACCAAGATACATGCACATATCTCCACATGTATTTGGCATTGATAATTTGCAAAATTTTAAGGATTGTAAGAAAACCCACAGGAATTATAAATGACAGATTTTATTGTTCATCCTCCATGAAATTGAAGGTCAATTCTTGTCTCTTATATATTTGGCATGACTTTTTTGACTGAAAATTTTTTTGGGACAAAAGGCTTTGGGGTATTACTCCTTGCATCTGCCATCATTGATTAAAGGTGCTTCCATGTTTGAAGTATTACATGTCCCATGTATCATGTATTTTTTAACTGGTTTAAAAAGGTTTGGATCTGTGTCAATTAGTTGATCAGGTATCTTTTCACAAAAAATCATTTAAGTTTCTTCAGATTTTCTTTGTTGTTGATATTGGTGAAGACTTACCAAAACGTTAGCATGAAGCAGGTCTCTATTCTTGAATTTTATAAAATCATTTTTTCCAATTTTAAACCAAAGTATTCAATCCATTAGTCCATTATTTTAGAGTTTAAATTCTGTGTTACTGTATCTGGATATTGTATGGAATTTCTTGGCCATTTAACTGATGAGATGGGTGATGGGTCCACCATTGAGAATGTGTGGACCGTTGATTCTGTATTGAAAACTTGTGTCTTCTTTTTTTAGTATGGTTGGAAGCAGAATATTTTCTTCTTTGTAAGTGATGGTGATGAATCAGTGAACCATTTCTGAGTTGGGGATTGACAAATAGTTGATGATTAAGATTGGGATGATGATATGTGGTTGGATTTCTCAAGTTATGGTAATGAGAATTGTGAGAGTCTCATGAGGATTTGAGGGATGTGATTCATTTAGAACAACCATGAAAAAAACTGAGACATTTCTTCTATGTATATTTGGAAAATGAATCATGGTTTTTTTATGCACAGGAATCAAGGATATCAAAATTTAGCTTGTGGTGTGGAAAGATAAGTAAATGCAATAGAAGGTGATATTTATTGGGAAGAATTTAAAAACAAGCTCCTTTATGTTACACTGAAGGTTACCTCCTTGGTTAAATACCCCTTTTACACTGTTGTCTGGTACATATCTTTCAGCACCTTGATTTTACATATCTTGCTGCTCCTAGATTTTAAACCAAATTCTTTATCTTTGGTTACACCCCCCTGTAACAATGAAGGTGTTCTAGGTATTTACATACATGGGTTTGTGCAATACTTGAATAAAAATGCAGATGCAAACTGAAGATTAATTAAAGACTTGATTGCAACTAATGAACAATAGATCTGAGAGCAGGATTCAAAAATTTCATACAGATGAGAGTTCAACTGAAAAATAGTCTTACTTGGAAGGAGAGAAAACAGGTTGAATCTTTAATAAAATAATCTGAAAAATGGTGAGATCAGGAGAGGCAAGAGGAAATGTAGAGCAATAAAAATATAAGAGTCTGAGACAGGAATTAAATGTATTTGATTAGATCCTCCCTTCAAGAAAGGAAACTGGAGATGATTGGACCTGAGGTTTGATGAATGGTGGTGAGTCCCAAGAATAGGAAGATGGTGGAAGGTTGATATGATGGTTTTGATGCTTGTTTATTTCCCTCATTGAGATGAAAAACTTGTTCTAGTTTCCTGTTCTACGTTTTAAGCATTTTTGATTTTTCTGAATCAAAGATTCTCCAAAAAATTTAAATTTTCTCCAAAATTTTGTTTTCAATTGTTAAATTTAATATTCCAATTAAGATTCAAAAATAAATCCTCAAATTTTTCCCCAAAAGCAATGCATAATGTATATATCCAATTTTTTTTGCTGATTTTTGGACAAAGTTTTCAGGGGCTATACCACTTGAAAAACTGTTAAAAATTTTCTAGGGGAATTTGAAAATGTTCTCTTCATGACTGAACATTCATAAATTTCTTCTATGCCTCAAAAGTGCATTAAACTCAGGAATAGTGCAAATTTTTCAGAAATATAGACAATTTACAAGTTAATGGATTTCCAAGGGCAGCAGTTGGAAAAAAATAAAACCCTAAAAATGAATAGATACTTAAAAATTTGTTTTATTTTTTCAAAAATGGAATTGATATCATGCCATTTTTAAGCTTGATGAAAACTGTAGTTAATTTCCATATCACACACTCCTTATCCATATTTCCTGAAAGTAGTACAAAAAGGGTACAGAATTAGGAAATTATGAATAAATTATTGATTCTTCCAGTTACATAAAAACTTTTCAATTCAATTCATGCAATACATGAATTTTTTTCCAGGAACATTCTTAGAGCTTACGGGAATAAAGTTGAAGTATTGAACCAAAAACACAAAAAAGTAACAACAGGTTTCCCTCACAATCCCTGGCGCTACACCTACCAGTAGGTGCAGCCTTTTTTTGTGGTGCATAATGTTTTTTTTTTTGGATTTAGAACAAATTCAAATTACAAATTCAACCTGTAGTTTAATTTTTCTAGTTCATGAATATTTAATTCTCCCAATTAATTTGTCCATTAATTTCTTTTTCCAAAAGAACAGTCACAAAAAAAAAAGTGATCAAGGTTACATTGATTTGGGAATGGAATTGGTTCTTTTGCTGAAATTTATTTGGTAATGGAATTGTTGTGAAAATGGTGTTTGTTTGGAAATTGAATCAATACAAAAATAGCATTGAGTTGGTAGTGACATTTATATGGAAAATGAATTGGCTATGAAATGAAGTTTCTATGGAAATTGAATGTATTTGGAAATCAAGTTGGTTTCACAATGGCATTGATGTGGCAATGAGATTAATTTTTGAATGAATTTGATGCAATGGAATTGATGTTTAAATAGAATTCATTTTGAAATTGTATTTCTGATGCAATTAAATTGAATCAATGGGGCAATTATGGCTATTATACTGATGTGGTGTCCAAATGGAATTTTTATGGAAATGGAATTTTCCTTGCAAGGGAAAAAATAAGTGAATACAGTTCTGTTTTTCAAAAATATGAGTGGGGTGCATCAGAGTTAAAATGTTAAAAAAATTCAATGGCTCATTTCAGGCTTATCCATTTTCTTTTTCAAAACTTTATTCTTTTCATTTAAACCCATTGCTTTATTTTTCATTTTGATAAAAGATTTTTGTAGATTATTTTTTTTGAAATAAGAAATTTAAATTTTTTCCAAATTTCAACTCAGATATGCCCTATTAAGAAAAAAATTAGCATTTTGAAGAAAAAAAATGAGCTTTTTAAACATTGCTCCATGGGGCTTTGGTGCCTCTTCTTTGATTTATCCTATCTTTTCAGGAGTCATATTTGATAACTTGGTTAATTTTTGGTACTAATGATTGACCAAGCCATGCTGTATTCACTTTGGTTGTAAGATTCATAGATGGCTATTATTTATTTCAAAGATTCTTCAAGATTGAATGAAAAACTGAATAGATAATCTTTTAGTCAATGTGTAAAACACATTTCAAAGGAGTTTTTTATTTTGGGAATATTTTCTCCTTAATTATTCTTTTTTAAATTATTTAAGACAAAACAGAATAATTAATTTGACCAGATGAGTTTATCTGATGAATAAACAGTGTAATCAAACTCAATTTCAGGTTGGTATGGATGAACAGAGTTTGATTAACAGTGGGAAGAAAGGCTTGAAACCATCTTTTCATGTATTCTGTCCAAGTGGAATCATTGATATTCATCATAACCCCAAAAACTTTGAAATGAGAAGCTCCATTCTACCAATTTATGGTGGTAAATTTAGATATAAATCCAAATCTGTGGAGAAAAATCAGCTTTCCAAAGATTTTAATTTTAATTTTAATTTTAATTTCGTTTTTCAAGTAAGGATAGCAAGCAGAATGTCCTGTTTCTCAAAATTCTTCTGAGAAAAAGGAAAAAGGTTTTGAATGATAAATTTTAATCAATGAATTATATTCAAGGAAAGATTTGAGATAGTTTTTGAACATGAAAAATATAATTTGAAATTGCTAAATTTTTGCCCAATTCAAGAATAATTTCACAATAAGAAATTCAAAAAATTGATAGTAGTAAATTGGTTCTAAATTCAATTTCCCTCCTAAACCATTAATGTCTTTGAAGTCTCCAAAATCATATCAAGCTATATATCCACATAAATGCCAAATGATTACTTCCAATCTCTTTCAGGCTTCAGGAAATTCTCAAAAATTCTCACCTTTTTGCTTAAATTGATAACCAGGAGTGCTTTTCCCCTGATACCAAAACATCAATGGGGTAATTCCCAAATAGCCCCATTGCCAATTATGGAGTTAATTTGGATGTAATATTTTTTCTTCTTTGAATTGTACACAACATGGGTGCATACATATGGCCAAGTGAGAAATCCATGTTTCTTGTGGTCTGAAGGTGATAGGCTTTTGAAACGTTCCACTTCAAACCAAAGATGAATTTGACTTGGTTCCCCTTTCTTGCTGGAGTACTCAATTGTAAAAATCTGGTTAATCTGAACGCACACGTTCTGCATCTTGCCATTAGAATCAAAGATACAGTAGAAAACAGTGCAATTAACAATGTGATGTTCAAAGGTTGCATAGTTTACATTCCCGCAAGTTATTGATTTGTGTTGATGAAAAAACTGTGGAATTAAAATAAGGGTGTCATCTTTTTTCCAGGATTTGC
The DNA here is from genome assembly GCA_025617555.3 of Puccinia polysora. NCBI lineage: Eukaryota > Fungi > Basidiomycota > Pucciniomycetes > Pucciniales > Pucciniaceae > Puccinia > Puccinia polysora. The sequence goes on from CM062630.1 coordinate 42,687,061, forward strand.
AGATGCTGGTTGACAGTGCAACTTGAACAGAAAGTACCTGTTGAATGGAATTCACAAGCTGTTGGTGAGTTTGAAGATCTAGTGTTTCAAGCTTGCAAATATTTTACTCCAATTAGGGGCATTTGTGTGTTCTCCTTTCATTGCATGCAAAAACTTTCCAACTGTTTTTTAGGTGGCTGAAAAATTCAAAAGAGACTGAGAAGCCTCACTCAAAAGTTTTTTACATAAGGACAGTAGAAGATTGCGCAGGTTTTGAGCTGTCACCCATTGTCTTAGTAGTGTTGAATCAAGTGATTCTGAAAGCCTCCAAAATATTATTAGGATATGTTCAGAAGGTCCACACTCAGGAGCTTCTGAAACCAACAAAATCCAAACTTTGCTTACCCATGTGGTTGTTGGTTGGTATCAAGGCCAGGGATCCATTCAATCTTGAAAACGTCCAAGCTGTTCATTTTGGCGCTGGGCCAAATTTCAACAGGAAATCTGGTAGATGAAGGGCCATGTGATGGTTTTGCTTAGTTGGAAAATCAGGGAAAATTTCTGAAATGCCTTGCCAGTAAACCTTAAGATGAAAGCCTAAAGCATCAACGGTTTCTGGGGTTATCTTGTGGCTCCGTGCAATTTTTATTGCGCTACATAGGTGGAGTAAGTTTTGGAAGATGGCTGTCTCAAAAATATCATTTGTTTCTATTTTGAGGAGAATCCCAATCATCTCAGGAATCATCACTATTTGAAATAGTATCACCCACTCATCTGCCTTGAGCTTTCCTCCTTTTGAGCTACCAATGGTTGATGGAACACATCCAATCCAACTTGGAAGTTTGATTTTCTTATTTACTTTGTGAATTATTTGAATTTATTCAGTTTTACCAAAGAATTGTTGGTCAAGCAGATTCAAGTTGCCAAAGTCATTTCCATTAAAGTTGGGTTAAGAATCTTACAAGCCAGCTAGTCTTGCCATGTATTCATTCAAAGCCTCCAAGGATTCTGATTCTGAGTTGGAAGAAAAGTCTAGGTTCTGTAATGATGTAAGTATTTCATTGTAATTAGTTTGGTTGAATGATTTATTTTCAAAAGAAACTCCTTGAGATGTTGCAGGTTCAATGCTTAATGATTCAGAAATCAAAGAGTCCCCATTGCTGTTTTTTTCTAAGAAATCATTGTTATCTTTCTCAGAAGTTTGTGATTTTGATCTTTGAGGTTGAGGTTGAGACTGACTATTTGAGTTTGCCAGCTTATCAGTGCTCCTCAACCCAAACAAATCTTGACCATGATGACGCAACAAACTAAGGAAGATATTATGCATGGGTTCAACAATACCATTTAAAAGGGGATTGAAATACATCAATTCATACATTGCTGTATACTGTACACCATGATCTTGGAAAATCCTGTGGAATTCAATGAGAGTTGGGGCTTTTTTCTGTTAGAACTTGAATTATTTGGAAAAAGAATCCCAGACTTTCCTTTCCCTTTTTGTTTTTCTGCTTTGATCATAATCTCTTTTTGTTTTATCTATATCACATGTCTCAACTATTCTTAAATTATTTCAGTTCATTATGTTACATTGTACTCTCTCTCTTTTTTTCTCCAACTCTTTGTCTGCTCTCATAAAAAACACCTGACTGTCTAGCTTAAATACCATTCTTCCTTTCCCTCCAATATTGTTCCTCATCACTCCAACCAATCTCGCTTTGTCTTCCACTGATCTTCACCTCACATGCATCCTTTTTCTGTCTCACCTCTCATTGTTCACCTTTCAGGTATGAACTTGTCTTTCATTGTCTATTAATTTTTCCTTTTTCCAGACAAAACTCTGACTGTGTGAAATACAACTTTCAGTTGTCTTAAATCTAACAGATTTACAGTCCCAAGATTTTTAACTTGCAATTACTTTATTTAAAGGTGAACTCTGACCCAAAGAAACACATTATAAAAAACAAAGAAATCAAGGAAAATCTTAATGTAACTATCCTAGATGTTACTAACTTTAGTGAATGGCAGATGCGTATGGAGATTCATCTCTGCTCAAAAGATCTCATAGACGTCTGCAAGAAAGAACCTCCAGAGGACGCCTCAGCTGCAGCAGTCAAAAAATGGACTAAGTCAAGCTATGAGGCAGTTGGAGTGATCACTAGTTGAATTAATCAGACTGCTTTTATCTCTGTTATGAATAATTTCACCATGAAGAATGCCACATTACTTTGGAACAAGATCAATGATCAGTATTCATCCATGTCAGCACTCAATTTTGGTTGTGTTTGGATGTCATGGATGGCCCTCGACTACCAAGTAGACCTCCAAAAATTCATTCATAGCTGTCAAAAAGCTTTGATGGATGTCTCTTCAGTCAACATTAATATTCCAAATGACATCCTCTCTTACTCAATCCTTGGTAAACTTTGAAAAAATTCCCAACTCTACCAACTTGTTGATGGATTAGCCATGGACAAACTTGCAGTCAAAAAACCCACAATAATCCTGGCCAGACTCCAAGTTATGTCTATCACCTCAGTGCGAACAATTGGTCAGCAGCTGAGGCGCCACAGGAAATGCCTCAGCACTCATCACTCATACTAATCCCAAATATCCCTCTCAAACAATTTACTATTGCTCGGATGGGCAACACAACCCTTTTTTAACCTCCCACAAGGCTGAGAAGTGTTACAATGAGTTCCCTCACTTAAGACCACAATGGAAAAAGGAAGGAGATTCAAGGGCTAATGTGCATTTCACTTATGCACAAGCTTATGTTGCTGAGGATTCAGTTGCTGGTGCAATTGAAGAAGAGGCAATCCTTGATTGCAGTGAAACCCATCACATGTTTAGCCAGAAGGCACTATTTACCTCCTTTCAACCTTGAAATCCATTTCCCATTAGGACAGGTGACACAACTAGCCAACTATCAGCTCTTGGTTGGGGTGACATCACCTTAAGGATTGGAAACACTGAATGTGTCCTCAAAGACTGTCTCTTTGTTCCACAACTCAGAAGAAATATTATTGCAATGCTTCCTCTGCTGTGCACTTCCATTACTATTGAAAAGGATGGTGACAAGTTCACCATGAGAAATCAAGATCTGGTCCTGTTCACTGGGAATCTCAAGGGGCGTCTGATGAACATCCCTTATCATGTCCCAAGTGTAAACTTGGCCAAGCCGTCTCCTACCCTGTGGCACCATTTTCTGGGACATCCAGGACTGGCAGTGATGAAATCTCTTGGATTTTACACCTCTGGCTTGTCTCCATGCTCAACATGTGTCTCCTCCAAGCTTACCCTGCTTCCATTTCCTAGGAGCTTCAAACCATTCCATAAGGCTCTGGATTGCATTCATCTGGATTTGGTCAGACCCATCAATTCTTCCTCTGTGTCTGGATTTAACTACTTTATTACTGTTGTTGACCAGTATTCCTTGTTCAAATTCATCAAGCTCCTCAAGAATAAGTCCAACACGTTTGGGGAATTTGTCAAACTCAAGAATCTGATGGAAACATTCCATGACAGGAAGGTGAAAAAGGTGGTCTTGGATAGGGGTGGGGAATTTGTTAAAAAGAGCTTTCAAGACTTTGCTAGCTCCCAGGGATTCATTCATCTATTATCACCAGTAGAAACACCACAGAATAATGGCATAGCTGAGAGGGCCAACCGCACCATCTTGGACAAGGATCTGTGTCTCATGCGTAAATCCATGCTTCCAAAAACCTTCTGGTCAGAAGCTGTCAGCAACTCCTGTTTCCTTTCAAACATATCTCCAACTCTGTCTAGGACAAATTGTTGCCCTTATCATCTCTGGAACAAACTTTTGCAAAAAGTCAAGAAACTGCGCATTTTTGGGTGTAAGGCCTCCATTTCTGTTCCAAAAAATTGGCAATCCTGGAAGCTTGGCCCCACTGGGGATGAAGGAATCTTCCTGGGATATGAAAATGATGCAGCCACCTACTGGGTCCTTTGATTACGCAATAGTTGGGTGGTCATATCAAGGCATGTTGTGTTTTTTGAGCATGAGTTCCCTTCCCCTGTTCTTGGCAATGGCCTTTCCTTGGAAGATAAGGGGGACTTTGTTGTTGAAGAACCTGGTGAAGACAGCAATTTCTTCTTTCACTTTGAAGATCATCTTCTTTCCAATCTCAAATTGTCTATGGTGATTGTTGGGTGAGTTTCTCTCCCTCCTCAAGACAGCTCCACCACCTAGTCTTTTCCTCTTCATGATGACTCCATTGGTTCATCCTCCTTGGTCCCTCCTTCTGAGCCATTAGAGGATACTTGGTCTCTCCTCACTCCTCCTCCATCTTTTCCTCAACTATGTGTCATTGGACCACATCAACCCACCGTCTGGGAGGGTGACATTGATCCACTTCACATCATTCCATATCCTTGTTGGCCTGCTGCTAACCTTACCGGTTTCAATGACAGTTTTGTTCCCCAAAGCTTCAAAGAAGCAATCAAATTTCCTGAAAAGATTTACTGGATTGGGGCAATTGAGCAAGAAATTAAGGCAATGGAACGGCTGGGGGTGTGGAGTGTTGTCTTGCTTAACGGGAAAGGGACTATAGGGACGGTCTGGGTCCTCAAGAAAAACAAGATCATACTGGTAATGTTGTTGAATATAAGGCAAGACTGTGTGCCCAAGTTTTTCTCAAATTCCAGGCGTTGAATACAAAAAGACCTTTGCTCCTACCGGAAGACTCAATTCTCTTTGAGCTCTCATTTCTCATGTCGCTGCAAATTGCTTGCAGTTTCAGCAGATGAATTTTAGGAGCACATTTTTCAATGCCCCCTTATATGAAGTTGTTCACCTTGCTGTTCCTCAAGGCATGCAGCTAGACAAAAAGGATTTTTTTTAAGGTTGAATAAGGCCATTTATGGTCTCAAACAAGCTCCTTTGGCCTGGGGTGGCAAATGCCCTGTCTGGCTATTTGTTCACATCAACAATATAGCTCTCTTTGGGAAAGATCTATTGGGTTTTAAAGCTGATATTTCCTCCAACTTTGACATGAAGGATTTTGGGAACACTGAGTTACTTTTGGTAATACGCGTAAATCAACTACAAAATTTGATTGAGCTCTCCCAATCCCACTATGTCAAGTCAATTCTTCACAAATACAACATGCTAAAATGTAGGAGTGTCCTTACCCCGGTAATCCCTGGGTATCATCTCAATGCTTCAACTGAAAAGGAAATTCTGATTGCATTTCATTAAAACAATTGCAGTAAATTAAATCTGGTGGATGTTGATCAACACTAATTACAGCGCATTTACACTGATTTTCACTGATTTCAGTTAATTTAGGTGAATTCCAGTTTTTTTGCCCCAATTTCAGTTCATTCGCACTGATTTAAGTAAATTTTAACTTCTTTCAGTTCCTTTAAACTTATAACACTGAATTTCCATTGATTGCAGGAAGTTTGAAGTGATTGAATTGCTTTTTTACTGCTTTCAGTGCATTTGCACTGATTGTAATTTATTTCCAATGATTGCCGTCCATTCTCACTGATTGAAATTCATTCACACTGATTGCAGTAAATTTCCACTAATTCCAGTCCTTTTAAACTGATTAAACTGCAGTTCCACTGATTGCATTACCTTTGAAGTGATTGAATTGCTTTTGCACTTCTTTCAGTGAATTTGTAGTTATTGCAATGCACTTGAAATGATTGGAGTGTATTTTTAATGATTGAAGTTCATTCTAAATGATTGCAGTCTCTTTCCACTTATTCCTTTTGGAAGACAGGTTGCAATTATCAAAAATCAATAGGCTCTTTATACTATCTTGCCACTGCTACAAGACCTGATCTGGCCTATGCAGTTTGCATGCTTTCCCAATATCTCAACAAACCTTCCCTGAAACATTGGCAGGCCTTTTTTCATCTTCTCAAATATCTCCAGGGAACCATGCATGTCTTGCTGTCTTATCCTAAGGGAAGGCCATCTGCTCCCGCCGGGTATTCTGATGCCAACTGGGGGAACTGCCCCACCACCCAGAAATCTGTCACTGGCTATCTGGTTGTCTTGAACAGTTGTCTTGTCATATGGAGATAGCAAAAGCAGCCAACAGTGTCACTCTCAACAGCCAAGGCTGAATATTGTGCTCTTACAAACCTCTCATGCAAGCTCCTTTGGCTGAAGCAATTTCTGAGCAAAATTTGCCTTGTGATTGCTGACAAGGCCATCACCGTCTTTGATGAAAATCAAGGCTGCATTGACACAGCCAACAACAATTGCAACACAAACTCTTGGCATATGAGGCACATTGAGATTCAACTTCACTTTATTTGGGAAGTCATCAACAATTCTCACATCCACCTCCTCTATATCCTGTCTGAATCCATGCTTGCCAATTTTCTGACTAAGCCAGTTGCTTGTCCCATCTTAGCCAGAGATTTCAAGAATCTGGGTCTTCTCAGTCTGGGATTTGGGGGGATGTTAGAACCTGAATTATTTGGACAAAGACTCCCAGACTTTCCTTTCCCTTTTTGTTTTTCCGCTTTGATCATAATCTCTTTTTGTTTTATATATCTCACATGTCTCAACTATTCTCAAATTGGTTTGGTTCATTATGTTACATTGTACTCTCTCTCTCTTGTTGTATCCAACTCTTTTTCTGCTCTCATAACAAACACCTGACTGTCTAGCTTAAATAACATCCTTCCTTTCCCTCCAATATTGTTCCTCATCACTCCAACCAATCTAGCTTTTTCCTCCACTGCTCTTCACCTCACAAGCGTCCTTGTTCTGTCTCACCTCTCATTGTTCACCTTTCAGGTATGAACTTTTCTTTCATCGCCTCTTACTTTTTCCTTCTTCCAGACAAAACTCTGACCATATGAAATACAACTTTCAGTTGTTTAAAATCTAACATTTTCCACTTGATAGCTTGTTTCCTGAGCACGCGGGCGTTTTGAGGGGCAATACGATGAAGGTGAACAAAATCAATGGTTTTTTTTGTTACATGACAAAAAGAGCAGAGATGATGGTGGGAACTGTGCCCAACCATTCCCAAAACTTTGCGCATTGCTTGGAGGTGACAAATAATAGGTCCAAGCATGACTTTAATTATACAACCATTCTGGGGAAATTTTGCAGTGCTGCTGAACTTGATGCCTGACCATATATCCTTTAGCTGCTTGACCAAGGGCTCCAAGATGTATTTGATATGGGTTGTTGAAGGTTTGGAGGGCCCAGGTATAACTCCAGCAAGGAAGATATTTTTTTGAGTGGACCAAAGATGAGGTGGTAAATTCAGACACATAATGGCAATTGTTCCAAGAGATCTATGCTTTCCTGAGGCTTTGTTTCCAGAAGGATTAAACCAGTTGATATTCAATGAAAAAATCAGATTTCCTGGGAATTTTGTAAACTTCTGACCATCCAATGTCTCCAGATTTTGCCACATGTTTGAATCCCGAATTTTGGTGGAAATGCCACTCTTTGAATCTGCGGAAAGCGATTCTGCAAGGAGGTCTTTGATTCCAGGTCTCATCAAGAAGCAGGCCAACCACTCAGTAAATAATTGAGCTGAGAAATGGTGGTGAATTTTTTGTTCAAGGGAGGTACTACAAGAAGCCTTATAGAGTGGCTGAAGGCATTTTTGGATTTTTTGTTTTATGCAGGCTGTGCAATTTTGGGGTGGAGTGTCAAATGGATAGAGGTGAAAGCAGCAAAGGAAGCATATGGTTTGTTGAATATCTGGAGTAAGATGCAGATTGCGCATGATATTTTTGATATTGGTAGGTATATATCATTAGTCTTGGGGTATTGAGGAGTCCAAGAGGAAGGCTTTCAAACACCAAAGAGTATTAGTGGTGGTGTTGCAGCTTAAATTAAGAAATATATATTAAAAAGCAGACAAAAGGACCAGAAATAGGCATCTTGGATGGATTACATTGGTGAGCAAAGCATAGTACAATTTTGAGAATTTTTATTTTGACAAAAACTAGTGTGAGCTCCCAACCACAGAGCCATAAGAGCCTTTAAAATTTTACATACCACAGGAGATAGTTGTTCCCTTCCAAGATGCAACCTTGGGCTTGGAACTAGCAGGAAGAGTTGACTCTGTGGTTTCTTGTGAAAGGGATTTGTGATCTTGTAACATGGTTTTGGAGCCTTCTGTTTGAGCTTGTACGGTGGAAGCAACGTCTGTCCCAAAATACTGGGGGTGTGGATTGAGGGACTTGACTGATGGTGTTATTAGGTGTTTTTTGAATGTAACTGAATCCTTGTTCCATTTGCGGCCTGACACTGTATTGCCATGCGTGGTAACGTGGGTGAATGTAGAAAATTTCCTGCAATGGCATAGTATCCAAACTGGGGGTGGCATGGTTAAAGGGGGAGACCTTTGATAGTTTGGGGTCTTGAGAAAAGAGAGGACCAAACAGGATGTGTTTATCACAGATTCAATAACCAATGTGTGCTTCCTGAGTGGGCTTTAGGCAATTAAACCAATCTGGAAAGCTTTCTGGAATCTGGTCTTGCTGTGTCCAATAGATATTTGCAAGTTTCTAAGGTATGATCCCTTTGTTTTGGTGCCATTCAGTTTCAAATTTGATGAGCGGGTCTAGAGGAGACAGGTCCCTATGACCTGGATGAAAAAAAAACAATCCTAAACATGACCTCATAAATTTGGACTCAGTAATTATGATACCAACATGTATGTACGCTTTCGAGTTGACAGAATCAAAAGTGGCCAGCACCTCCTGCGTAGTCGCAGCACTTCCAGTGTCAATACTTCAAATTCAGTTGTTCCTCTCCTATCTTCACTCCATGGTCTCTGCGCCGACTTCTCCAATGATCATCACCTTCCTCCCTTCATTCCATCATCATCTCCTTTCCTCCAGTCATTATCATTACCTTTCCTTCCTCTATTCTCTCACCCCTTCTCCGACCTCTCCTCTTCATACTTTCCTCCTGCAATCAACCAACTTCTTTATCCCTTCCTCCCATCATCATTTCCTCACTGCGTTCAACCCCTTGATTAATCCTCCTTCCATCTTCATCTCGCTCCATCATTCTTCACATCTGCCTCCGCTCCTCACTCCCCCTTCCTTCAATCCTCCCATCAAATTCTCGCCATCCAATCATCACTGTCACTGTTGATCTCAACCTCCGCTGCCTCCTTCCATCTTTTGATACAACAACAAGCATTGATCTCCCGCCTTCATTCCAAGACTTCTGTAAACTCCTTGATTCTGTCCAGCTGTGAGGCGACTTCTTGCTCTGACTCTCACAACACCAATCCAACGTTCATGTCAGATCATTTGTGTCATTTTCATCTTATGCTTATTTTGATTGTCCCTCCTTTGCGCTAGCTTCTTCCTTCTTTGTTTCTGTCGGTCTTTGTTTTGAAATCCATGAATCTAAGTTTTCACGGTTAAAAGCCAAAAGCCACGACCGAGCCGATCCGGAAATCATGTACTCAACTGGACCAACAGACTCAAACTCATCCCTCCTCCGTACCTTAATGGACTCCATTCCTAACCTTCAAGAATACAACTTCTCATTATGGCAATCAAAACTAACCACCATATTCTCCCTGAAAGGAATTTCAAAATGGCTCAACCACGACAACAACAAAGAATTTCCTCCTGAAATTAACTTGGAAATTGCCGGGTACATCTTAGCCAAGCTGGATAATCAAACTTACGTGAACTGTGTCAAGGACTCCAATGCTCTGAATGGAATCGCACTCTGGAAGTTGATCAACAAGTTCTATGCCTCCTCTCAGACCGCCAACAGATCTTGGATTTTCTTTAACTTTCTCAACCTTGCATTTGACCCAAAAAATGTAGAGAAATTCATTACTGACGTGCGATCATGCCTTCTGCAAATCTCCAAAATTGGCATAAACATGGACAAAGACATAGTCGCCTACTTGATTCTGTACAAGTTTCCGCCACAACTCGAGCACTTAAAGACCACCATAACCAATTCCCTTGGCAAAGCAAAGATCAATGGCGACTTAGTTCTCAGGCATCTGAACCAAATCAAAAATGAGGTGGCGGCAGGAACCTATGCTTCAGCTCTGCTAGCAAATCAAGAACCCCTACATTGCAAAACTAACTGGCACAATCCTCAAGCTTATCATCCAAAGAACAAGTGCTTTGCCCTATATCCTCACCTGCGCCCCAACTTCAATGGAACCAGTGATAATCTACCCTCCAAGAATCAACCGCAATCAACCTCCAAACCTAAAGCCTCAGCCAACTTGGCATACACCTTTGCCGTTGCCAACTTCCATCAGATCAATTGCGACTCCCTGCTCCTGGACTCCAGCGCCACCAACAACATGTTCAATAGCCCCAACTATTTCAATTGGCTCAAGGACAACAGTACCAAAGTCAACACTGGAAAGCCCGACGCATCCATCATGTCCCAAGGGACTGGCAACGCTATCATTCACACCAACACTGCATCTCTCACTCTCACCAACTTGCTTCTGGTACCCAATCTGGCGGTCAATTTGATCTCGCTTGGCCAGCTCATCCAAAAGGGATGTTCACTGGTTTGACTGGACTCCAAAGGGTTTGGTGTGCTTTTCAAAGGAAAGCTGATAATATCCGGTTGCATTCACAACAATCTCCTCTACGTCAAAGAATCAATCCCTAATCCATCGAATTGCCACACTTTCCTCTCCATGTCCACGATTCACAAGCGATTTGGCCACATTCACCATGAACAAGCCAAGATTCTATCCACCTTTTTTCCCAATCTGAAATGGGACAATTATGTCTGCACCTCTTGCGCAAAAGGAAAAATCCACCAATTACCTTTCAAAAACCACATTCCTCCAAGTTCTTGTCCTTTTGAATTCGTCCACGCTGATGTCTGTGGTCCGATCAATCCCATCTCCAAATACGGTTATAGATACTTCTTACTTCTCACAGACAATTACTCTAAATATAAGACTTGCGTTCCCCTCAAGCTCAAGTCGGACGTGACTGATGAAGTCATCAACTTTATAAAATTGAACTCAAATTGTTTTGATCGAATGCTAAAAATTTTTCACTCCGACAACGGCGGTGAATTCATCAATTCCCGTCTCTCATCCTTCCTGAAAGACAACGGTATCCTCCACACCACCTCCAAACCTTACACCCCTCAAAACAACCCAGTGGCCGAATGAGGAAACAGAACACTCGTCGAGGCTGCCAGAAATCAATGATAGACATGTCTATTCCACTTGACTTGTGGGATGAGATCATGGTTGGCGTGTGCAAGATCCTCAACTCAGTTCCATCAGTACACCTTAAAGTTTCCCCGTTTGAACTCTGGCACAACAAAACTCCAAAGCTTAAACTGTTTCAAACGCTAGGCTCCAAGACTGTTGTTCTAAACAACAACTCAAAATTCTCAAAGTTTGACAAAAAGGGTGTCGAAGGAATCTTGGTGGGATTCAACCTTGCCCTAAACTCATACAAGGTATATTGCCCCAAATTTGGCTCAATTGTCTGTAGCAAACATGTTCAAATTTTCAAAAACATGAAATTTGACGACTTTTCCTCCTCCTCTCCCAACTCCCCTTTTGACTCCCTTCTTCCTGATCCCTTGACTGACATTCTCACTCTCCCTACTCCCAAAATTACTCAACCTCCAAATCCGGTCTCTCAGAGCTCTGTCTCATCCACACCCAAACCTCAACTGTCTCCCTCCAATCCACCAACTCCCACGTCTCCAACATCAGAGAGCAATTCAAACTCCGAGTTGAACTCTGACGCATCAGATGGCAAGCAAGTTTCCAATCTTCTAACTCCTCACAACACTTACAACTTCCGCAATTGCTCAACCATTCAGCGGCCTCAACGCTTTGGTTTCCTCATGCAATCCATCCCTAAATCCTATAAAGACGTGGAGAAGAGCCCCAATCAAATTAGATGGTTAGAATCAATGAAAGTGGAGCTGGACGGCATAGACTTACTTAAATTCTGGGAGGGTTGCCACACTCTACCTGACGGGAAGCAAGCTCTGACTACTGTCTGGGTCTATTGACTCAAGGAACAGCCCGACAATTCCAAATCTCTATTCAAGTCAAGGTTGTGCGTCCAAGGCTTCAAGCAAACGGAATTCTGCAATTACGGAGAAACATACGCTCCCACCTTCTTGATCACCACTCTCTGCGCTCTCCTAATCTACTCCTTCCATCATTCTCTTAAAATCCGCCAAATGGACATTAAGTCCGTCTTCTTACACGCCCCACTTGATGAGGACGTCTAAATCAAACGACCTGAAGGATACTCTTCAAACTTCCCTTACTTCAAACTCAAAAAGGCCCTGTATGGCCTTAAGCAGGCTCCAAAGAGTTGGTTCAACACGTTAAGGGCGTGGATTGTACTCAAAGGATTAATTGCCTCAAGCGCAGATCCCTGTCTCTAAATTAACAGCAAGCTTTCCACCTTTGTCTTTGTCTACGTGGATGACCTGAGGGTAATCGGTCAATCAACTTAATTCTGCGATTGGCTCAAATCCAAATTTTCCATCTCTCACAATGGCCTGCTTCACAGGATCCTTGGGAATCAACTTGTCAACACTCCTCAGGGACCCGGTCTTCTGCAACCCAAGCACATCGAGTACACCCTAAAAGAGTTAGGCTTGTTTGAATCCAAACCAATCACCACACCCATGACTCCCAACATTCACCTCTCCCCGGCAGCCAATGAAGAATTCAATGACTTCCTCAAACTCAACATCAACTTTCAATTGTCCTTGGGCTTTCTTAATTTCATTGCCAGTAGAACTCGTCCCGACCTGTCCTACGCGGTATCCACTCTCTCTCGATTCAATAGCAAACCCGGCCTTCAGCACTGGCTAGAGGCCAAACATGCTTGGCAATATCTGAACCACACCAAAAACCTGGCACTCAGACTCAAGTCAACACACTTCAATTACAACATCAAATTCTTCAGCAAATCCAATGGCAGCAATGACACTTTGACGCGTAGAAGTCATACCGGTTTCATCATCCTGTTGTATGGCTGTCCAGTATCCTGGAGTAGCAAACTCCAACCATTGGTATCTCTCTCTTTGACTGAGGGTGAACTGAAAGCCTTGGTATCTGTTGCCCAAGAAAAATTGTGGCTTGATAACCTGCTTCACAACCTCAACCCCCATATTCAACTATCCCACTGCTTCAACATTGACAACAAGGCGGTCAACAACCTAGTCTGTTTCAAGTCGCATCATAGTGCCTTAAAACACGTGGACACTCAGATCAAGTGGCTCCGAGAGCATGGCAAGGCCAAGAATCTAATTACCAATCTCATTCCATCTCATGAAATGATTGCCGACCCTTTAACCAAGCCAGCAATCAGACCCTTGGTTCAAGCTCTCACCTCCGCTGTACTAGCACCTCACAACTGAAAAGGGCGGTTTGTCGAGTTGACAGAATCAAAAGTGGCCAGCACCTCCTGCGTAGTTGCGGCACTTCCAGTGTCAATACTTCAAATTCAGTTGTTCCTCTCCTATCTTCACTCCATGGTCTCTGCGCCTACTTCTCTGATGATCATCACCTTCCTCCCTTCATTCCATCATCATCTCCTTTCCTCCGGTCATTATCATTACCTTTCCTTCCTCTATTCTCTCACCCCTTCTCCAACCTCTCCTCTTCATACTTTCCTCCTGCAATCAACCGACTTCTTCATCCCTTCCTCCCATCATCATTTCCTCACTGCGTTCAACCCCTTGATTAATCCTCCTTCCATCTTCATCTCGCTCCATCATTCTTCACATCTGCCTCCACTCCTCACTCCCCCTTCCTTCAATCCTCCCATCAAATTCTCGCCATCCAATCATCACTGTCACTGTTGATCTCAACCTCCGCTGCCTCCTGCCATCTTTTGATACAACAACAAGCATTGATCTCCCGCCTTCATTCCAAGACTTCTGTCAACTCCTTGATTCTGTCCAGCTGTGAGGCAACTTCTTTCTCTGACTCTCACAACACCAATCCAACGTTCATGTCTGATCATTTGTGTCATTTTCATCTTATGCGTATTTTGATTGTCCCTCCTTTGCGCTAGCTTCTTCCTTCTTTGTTTCTGTCGGTCTTTGTTTTGAAATCCATGAATCTAAGTTTTCATACGCACAGAAGCTTGTTGGGTTATTATTATCAATTTGTTTTGGTGTCATTTATTATTAATTACTAGTTGGAAGGGAGTAAGCTTCAAAGGTCTCTTTCAAATTCAATGTTAGAAAGCTTTTTCAAATTTGATGAGCAGGGCTGGAGGAGACAATGATAGGTTCCTATGACCGGTATCTAAACACCACCTCAGCTATGCGGACTCAGTGATTAAGATACAGATATGTATGTATCTATAGCAAGTTTTTGGCTGATTATCCCTTCTTTAAAGGTGTTGTTGAGCTTTGAATGCAAGTATCAGGCTTAAAAGTAGCTCAGCAGGCCTGCCAATGCTTGATTTTTTCAATATTTGTAAGAGGTGTACAGGGAGAGAAAATGGAAGCCAGTTTTGGGTTACATATTTAGATGGGATGGGTGTGTCTAATAGCTGCATAGATTTTGAAATTTTGAATGACTGTGCTTTTGATTAAACATCAAAAAAGTTTCTCTCCCACCATAAAAAACCATCTTCCACACAAAATGTCCCCAAGTAGTTATTCAAAGCAATGGCTGGACCTTGATTCTGAGGCTGAGAGTCCACACCAGCCTTGCAAATCACGGAGACTAGAATTCATGGTGAGTGGTTCCTTCACATCTTTACAAAGTACCTCTCAACTAAAAAATTTAAACAGAAGTATTGATTTCAAATGGATAGCAAGGCATGCAAATTTCCGGCGCAAAGATCTGCAATGACTTATCATTATTTCACTATCAAGAACTAAAATGAGGCTGCCACTCTATGCAAAAGTGTTTTGGAGTACCGCTTTGGATGGCGTAATTTTGTCAGGCAGGATGGTCATCTAGTCATAATTCAAGCAATTCTCAATTTAGTGCAGTGTTACCTGGCCTTGGGTCAGATTGAAAAGGCTCAAGCAACATTGAAGGAGCTTTGGCATCCACTGAGTAGTAGCGCCATCAGCCCTATGCATTCAATCTATCCTGAATTGGAAGAGCTTTATTGCAACACTAAGAAAAAGCTAGCTCTCAGGAGCAATACAGTCATCTCACCTGTGCATAGCTCAATCTCTTTTGTTGCATGGGTGGGATTTACGCTTGTAAAAAATTCTGTTTTGTGGTTTAGATAATCAAATAGTCAGGAGTCTATTGCACTCTTCAAATTTTGCGGTGACAAAGTCAAGTCTTAATCAAATCTAAAGGAAACTACGAGACAGTTGTCCTGCTTATTGAGCAAAGTCTGAAATCATTGCAAATTGATACAAACAAAGTGGATGAGGACCTCAAGGACATTCTGGATGAACACTATCTGGATCTGGGGGAAGGACTCATTGAGCTGGTTCAGTATGCTCAGGAGCTGTCCACTTTGGAACACGTTTGGAATCCAATAAAAACAACTTCAATAACCTGGGGCCATAGACTCTTCAAATGACTGGAAAACCTTTGCTGGAGGCTGAAAAGGCATACCTTATAGTCTTTGCTTGGTACAAGTGAGCAAAGTGGCAAAACTCCTTCCCTCTATGAGGTGGGTTTGCAAAAAACAAAAACAAAAACCATCTTGTTTTCAAAATAATCTGTGCTTTCAATCTTTGATTTCCAACTTTTAAGGGTCAGTGAAGATGTGATTAAAACTACAATACGTTCAGCACATGATAAACTGGCATTGGTTCATCATACTGACAAGAATTGATCAACTACAATTATGCAAGAAGTAAGCACATTTTCTATTTCTCATAGTTGTGAGTAACTAATTTCAATTGGATATTTCTTTTTTGGAAATGCAACCATAGATAACAGGGGCATATGTTGATACTCAGAGTGACCGTGTAGCAGATGACTGCAGAACAAACGATGATATTCAAACTCAACGCTTAACCTAGATTAAAGTTGTTATTTGAACCGGTGCTCTCACCTCCTTGTATTTCTTTTCCTCATTCAACAACTGATTGTTTTGTCTCCTTCATCTATCATTGCTCAATCCTGTCTGCGCTTTTAATCAGGTTTGCTCCTGTTCATTCTGTTCTTTTTCCTTATCCTTTTCACATTCCAAAACTCACTGTTTTTCAATATGTCCACTCTTTCTGTTACTCAGGTTGGATTTCATCTTGCACTCCTCATCTTCAACTGTTAGAGTTACAAAAAGAAAATCTCAAAAATTGTATGTATTTCTTAAAGAAGCGGGGCCTAGTTTTAACGTAGAATGATGAGGGATGTGAGGCATAATTGGTGCCAACTGATTGTGCTATTTATAAAAGTCTATTTACAAGATGATTGCTAACTTGCCGTTGACCTCCATCAGCTTGGTCTGGTCTATTGCCAAGGCCCTGCTGGGCTGAACTGCTTACACGGCCATCTTTGCTGTGGTAGCCTGAACCCCTAGGGTCCCTTGGTAGACGGGTCCCTGGTGAATTCAGGTCTCATCTAAGGTATAGGCATCCATTGGTCAAAAGTCAGTGCCTTGGTAACAGCTTCCTCAAGGGCTTTTATCTCATTGGGGCCTGCTTGTTTGACTCACCCAGTAGAAGGGATTAATGCTCATGTCAACTTTAGCCATTAATAGGCCCCTCACCTGAGGATATGTAAAAGCAGCAGAAGGTATGTTCTGACATCCCCCGTGCTAGGTGCATCCAAAGTTATGTCCTTAATTATTAAAAAGGCTTTGCAAATCACTGAAAGGCTTACTGGTTTAGTGAGGAAATTGGCAGCATTCTCTTTTGATGGCACAAGCCTTCATGACACCTGCTTCCGTTTGATCAATTCTTGAATGAAGTGGAAGCGGATGTCAATATGCTTGCTAAAATGGCTGTTTGATCTGTTTTGATTGATGGCCTGCTCAAATGCCCCTTTATTGTCAATGAAAATTGCTTTGGGACTGGGTTTGATGCTTGTGAGATTTTGAATAAGGCTTGTTATCCAGACAGCCTCCTTGCGGTGTCACTCAGAGCCATGTACTCTGCCTCTGTAGTCAACAGGTAAACCGTTTGCTGCCTGTAAGATTTCCATGAAATGATGTTCCCGCCTATTGCAGCAATAAGTCCGGTAAGAGAGCAACAACTATCATTGCAATTTACCCAGTCAGCATCAATGTAAATTCTAATGTTGCATTTCTTGTATCTAGAGAAGGTCAATCCTTGTGTGATGGTGCCTTTCAGGTATCAAAAGACTTGAATTGCAGCTTTGTAATGTGTTTCCCTAGGTCTACTGAGGAATCTGGATAGGTGACTTACCGCCATGGAAATGTTGGGCTGAGTCAACACGCACAGGTAGTTGAGTGATCCCACAATAGCCCTATAATTGACGCCCCTGCAAGAAAAGGCTGACATGTCCTTCTCCGTAGCTTCTTTTAAGGCGGAAAAGACTGGCATTGGAAATTTTGCAGGTGGTAGGTGGCTAAGGCCAAATTCTTCAAGCTTTCTGGTCACATATTGCTCCTGGCTGATGCTAATGCCTTGCCAAGTTACCTTTATGCTCATGCCAAGGAGAAAGCTGACTTCTCCAAGGTATTTTATCTCAAATTTTTTTTCAATCTGTGCTTTAAATTCTGCAGGTTTCCTACTGACTATTACTAAGTTTTCCACATGGGAGAAAACCCATGTGCCTGCTCCGGCGGGTCCTAGCTTGTAGAACACACACGGATCAGACTTGCACGCTGAGAATCCTGCGGTTTTCACAAATGCCCTCAGCCTTTTGTACCAAGCCAATGCTTATTGCTTCAGCCCGTAGATTGCCTTCTTTAGGTCAAGGATGATGCCTTGGCCTTGTTTGTAACCTGGAGGTGGTTAGAGAGTGAAATATTTGTCAAGTTTGCAGGTCAGGAAGGCGCTGCGCACATTGAGCTGGTGAATGTCCAGGTTGTGCATAGCTGCTAGAGAGAAAAGGAAACACAGTGATGATGGCCTCCCTGTTGGAGCTTAGGTTTTCTCAAATTTGATTCCGTATTTTTGTTGGAATCCCTGAGCACATACCCTTTCTTTGTACTCAACTACCTCATTACTGCTTCCCATCTTTGTCCTATAATCCCAGATGGAGGGAATTGGGTTGTCTCTGGGCCCTTTCCTCCTTTCAATCCATACACCATGATTCTTCATGTTTTCAATCTATCTTTCCTCAGCTTTTAGCCATTCTTCCTTGTTAATAGATCCAAGAGCTTCTACTTGGTTCTTTGGGTCATCATGTACTGCTATGTTGACAGTTGCACCCATTCTCCTGTGGGGGTAATTCCTAATGGAAGAGGATGATATGTTGCTGCAAATAATGGTGGGATGCTGAGGAAGCCAGAGGACAAGTCTCTGTTTGGTTGGAGGTTTGTCAAGTTTGTTCTTGCTTGAGCCTGCATGCTTGGTGGAGTTGGCTATTTTATTGTCTGAAACTTGTTGGGGTGGCTGTTGGTTGGTTGGAGGATGTTCAGTTGTGCCCTCCTTTTCTTCAACAAATGGGAGCTGGGGATTGGCGTAGCTGAATGCCCCATTGTTTTGAGACTTGTGAATGCCAAGATCTGGATGGACGGTGTGGAAAAAAGAGAGGTGATACCCCCCAAAGTTGTCCTCAAGTTCCAGAAGTTATTGGTCTAAGCATCTGTAAGGAGATTGGATGTGATGAGTTTAAGAATAGAGAGTGACAAAAAGATAAATTCCTCCCTTCCAATCCTTCCCATACCATTCCCTGGTGGTCCGGTGATGATGTATATGATAATGACCCAACCTGGAGTTGAAATTCAGGTATTTTTGAGTCCTCCCTCTCAACCCTAACCTAGGAACAACCACAAGCAACAAGATAGATGAAATATGACCCCAATTACAGAACCTTAGCTCCACCCTAACCCTACCCCGTACCACCCACCCCATCTGAAACCCTCCCCTTTGATATCATGTACGTTTGGTTTGTCCTTCTCATGGCGCAGCCCTCTGCCTTGCCCTACTTGAAGCCCCCCAGGTTTATCCCTCCGCGCGCATCTGCAGATCCCGCAATCCGTGGGTCAGCCCGCGCTTATACCCGGGCAAACCTCCCCGGCGCTGTGGTAAACCAAACCTGTCCTATAGCCATCCAACTCATTTTATCTTATTAATTATTATTCTTAAATCAAACTAAAGTCAAGAAAATACTAAATAAATTCCAAACCCCTCATAAACTATACTCTAAACTCAAACCAACCTGAAATTCCAAATCAATCACCAGATAAACCCCTTCAACCATATCAACACCTGTCACAAAAACAACCCAACACCTGGCACAGACTGGATTATTTCACATTGATTAATGAAAAGTCCTAATTGAATATATAATCAAAAGATTATGCTTAAAATAACCACACAACAAAACAACATACCCCATACCAGCAGGACTTAAACCATATCAGCACCAATGTTACACTACAACCAGTACTATGAAAGCAAGTTAAACTACTTTTTCTGGAACTTTCACCACCAGATAAGCCCTCTGAAGCGTCCTCTCAAGCACTCTGATACTCAGTTTGCCACCATTACAACCATACATCACACATAGATGCACCAACAGAAGTAGGGGCTCATGCAGCCAAGTATATCTCAATTATCACCAACCAGCAATAAAAACTCAGTACACATGACTTTTATGGAACTTTCACCCCCATATAAGCCCTCTGAAGCGTCCTCTTAAGCACTCTGATACTCAGTCTGCCACCATTCCAACCATACATCACACATACATGCACCAACAGAAGT
This sequence comes from Puccinia polysora, assembly GCA_025617555.3. Classification (NCBI taxonomy): domain Eukaryota; kingdom Fungi; phylum Basidiomycota; class Pucciniomycetes; order Pucciniales; family Pucciniaceae; genus Puccinia; species Puccinia polysora. Next base: position 42,706,823 of record CM062630.1, read on the forward strand.
AGGGGCACATGCAGCCAAGTATATCTCAATTCTCATCAACCAGCAATAAAAACTCAGTTCACATGACTTTTCTGGAACTTTCACCACCAGATAAGAGCTCTGAAGCGTCCTCTCAAGCACTCTGATACTCAGGTTTCCACCATATCAACCATACAACACCTGCAAGCCACACTCTCAAGTTACCCAAGGGGACATGCGGTAAAACAGCATACCTCATATCTCCACAACTAATTACATTGAAACAGCATGCAGGTAGTTCCTGCAACATTGTATACATGATTAGGGCTTGAAAGCGTCCTAAGAAAAACCCAGCACATGACTTTCCACCACCAAACCCATGCAGGTCACACCATTCAAGCTACCAAAGAGGGCTTGCAGCTGCCAAGCATGTTTCATGCTTTTCCCAACCAGCAAGATTAACTCAAGCTGCAGGCAACTTCTGCATCATTTTTTATACAAGATAAGCACTCAGAAGCGTCCAGATCACACCATTCTTATCTATTATCTCATATCTTAGCCTGACTCTCAAAGATTGAACTAAAAAATACAGTTATCTCTCAGCCTGATTTACATGCTTTATCACCAGAATGATTTGTCTCATGTAACTGTACCCTCCTGTGCTTCAACAGTGCAGAGAGAGGCTCAGAACCACACTCAGGGGAGCCCTGAGCATCCCCTGAGGAAGTATTTTTCCATTTAAGGAGGGCTCTTTTGCCCTATCCAAGTTGTATGGCATGGCATCAGCCCGAGAGTATGGCATCATCCCCCACCCATGATGTATGACCCCTAAGATCTATGGCCTTTGCCTGATCAGTACCAGCTTTTTAGTGAACCAGAATCAAGTTAAAAGGAAATAAAGGATCAAACACAAAATTATTGTTGAAAAATTGACCAAAACTCCTGGTGTTTTGAAGAAGGGTTCTTGAGAAAAGGCCTGTTATTCAGCACCTATTATTAGAGGGAAAAACCCCTTATTTTTGATTAGTAAATTCATCAAAGAGGAAGAGCACAACAGAAAAAACAACCAAGCTTTTTTTCCATCCAGCTCCCTGTGGGCAAGCCCATCTTTGGGTCCTCTTACTGGTTAAACGCCTTTTAGTCAACCCTTAAATCCTTCAATTGGAATTGGGAAAATAGTCAGAGAAAAGTCAAAAATTCTTGATTATTAATTGGTAGAAGCTTGCCAATAATCCAATCCAACCTGGAATAGTCTTGCAATTCCAAAAAAATCTCCATTAATAATTAATCTAGGTCTGATAAGAGACCTATTTTAAGTCTCAAAGAAACCAGCCACTAATTAAAAAAAATTATTGTGCTGACTTATTATAGTTCAGAAGGGCAGGCAATTCAAAACCACCTTAGCTTACCTCTATCTATTCAAGACTAGTAGTAAACTAAATTCCCCTTCTAGTGACTGCCAGCAAGCTATTTGCTAAATAATCCCATTATCCCTTGGAGTCTCTAAAGCGCGTATAACCCTTGATTTCCCTGCCCTTGCCTTCCAGACTAGCCACCCGCAAGCTTGGTCAGGCCGGATCTATCACTTGGTCCGCGTTTCCTGGGTGTGTTGCGGCCCGGCGCCCCCCAGAGTAGGCCTGACCCGCATCTGGTGCCAAGCCCCGCGCTCCCTGCCGCTGAGCCCTCATCTGCTGCTGCTGAGCCCGCAGCAGGCACTGCTGAGACCGCGCGCACCCCAAATTCTAAGTCCAACCTACCCAACTGCTGAGCGCGCAGCCCGCAACGCAGCTCCCAATCCAAGGTTATAAATACAACACCACAACGGCGTTGCCATGAGGGAATGTAATTTTGTCAAAGCAAACCTGCCAACTCTCAATTACTTTAGAGTCACAGGTACAGAGAATTCTGTAGCAGTTGAAGTCATTACTATAGCCCAACATAATAACTTCCCATGAGACTGGCAAAAATTTGGTTGGTTGCAGCGGGGCTGGTATGATAACCCAGGCTTTGCACCCAAAAGTCCTTAGGAAGTGAATTCTGGGAGCTTTGCCAAACAAGATCTCCAATGGATATTTCCTGGATTTCTTGAGAGACGAAACCATGTTAGTGAGTTTCATTGCTATTACAGCTGCTTTACCCCACCATTATTTTGCAAGGTTTGAACCAATCATTAAGCACAACATCATGTTTATGATGGTCTTATTACCCCTTTTGGCCAACCCATTGTGCTGTGGCGTGTAAGAGGGGGGATAATTGTTCCAGATGCCCTCTTGAGAGAAATGTGCTCTGAATCTGCCATTCACAAATCCCCCTCCTCCATCCAATATTACTCGCTTTATCTTTTTCCCGGTTTGCTTCTCCATTATCCTTTGGAAATCAAAGAAATTGTCAAATTCCCCTCTCCTGCATTTGAGAAGGGAGATGTTAATGTATCCACTGTGCTGATCCACCAGGGTCATGAAGTATTGACACCTTCTGTTAGTCAAAGGATAAATAGGACCGCATAAATCAGCATGAATTTATTCCAGCGGTGAGCAGGTTCTGTTAAAGCTGCTTTTGAATGGCAGTTTATTTATTTTCCCTTTCATGCATGTAGGACATGAATGGGTGACTGAGGCCTGCTTCCCAATGGCGGTTTTGAATTTTTGGGTGCTTGCATAGCCTAACCAGGAATGCCAAAGGTGGGAAAAGTCAATTGACTGGGCCATGTTTACGCTAGCCCCTTTCTTGTATTCAATAGGTCCTAACCATTTTTGCGTGCTCCTTTCCGGTAGCAATCCCCACATTACATGTTTCTGCATCCCACAGGTGCTGCAAGTTGGTGACCATGTGGTGACTTGCTCCGGGATCAAGAATGTCCATGGGTGTAGTGTGGGGCGCCTCAGATAACAACGCAAATAATACCATGGCCACTGCCTTGTTTTCAGTGTTGGAGTCAGCCCTGTTGGTTGAGGATAGTCTGTTAGAGCTACCTTGAGCAAAATTGACTTGTGACTTGGTAGGGGGACCTCTGATGGGCCTTAGCTCAGGGTGGAGCGCCCAGCACTCCTCCTCACTATGTGGAAAAGCTGGGTTGTGCTTTCTGTTCCTGCACCCCAGAGGTGAGCATTTACGGGGTTTAGCCTGCAAATACATAACCTTGACCGCCTGGTAAGAAAATGGCGCCTTGTGCACTGGCTCATTGTAATCACAAATGGATCTAAGGCAGTCAATAAGGAAATTGATGCAAGTAGTAGAATTTGAAAAATAAAGAGATTTAACAAGTCCTGGCCTATTTTTTGCTAGCTGGGCCAGGATAGTGCCACAGATTGACTTTTCTTTCTGCTTAAAGCCAATAGAGCTGAATTGTCTCAGGCAGCTTTCCACTTGGTCTAAGTATCCTGCTAAAATTTTGTGGAAGGTGATGGCGTTCCATCTGCTCAGTACCTTAGTGGTGGAGTATGGCGTGGATTTGGCATATATGCTGTTAGTCTGTTTCCATATTTTGTATGAGTTGCAGCTGTTTTCATCATTGACAACTGTGTTGTAGACCCGCTTGCTTAAACTCTGTATTATTATCCATGCTGCATTGTTTAATTGTTCCTTTTTTTGACACTAGGGGTATCTCCTGGATCAGTCAGAGTGGCATCCATTAGTTTTTTGTGTTTCAAAAATATGGTGATCTTTTAAAGCCAGGTGGGAAAATTTCTGGATCCTGCCAGAGGAGGGATACACTACATGTTGTGCTTTGCAGAGCTTTTTGACATCATGTGTGTGTTTTGGTTGGTGTGCAGAATTTGACTGTTAATCTGTTAGAGTTTCAAAAAGAAAATCTCAAAAATTGTATGCGTTTTTTAAAGAAGCAGGGCCTAGTTTTAAAGTAGAATGATGAGGGATGTGAGGCATAATTGGTGCCAACTGATTGTGCTATTTATACAAGTCTATTTACAAGATGATTTCTAACTGGAAGCTAACCTCCATCAGCTTGGTCTTGTCTATTGCCAAGGCCGTTTTGGGATGAACTTCTTACACAGCCATCTTTGCAGCAGTAGCCTGAACCCCTAGGGTCCCTGGTGAGGTCAGGTCTCACCTGCAGTATAGGCATCCATTGGTTGAAAGTCAGTGTTGGTATTCAAGTACTTGCTCAAACTATTTTCTCACACCATTGTCTTCATTTTTTCTTCATTTGTCTCTCAGTTTATTTTATTTTCCATTTTATTTCTTTCTAAGTTCTCAAACCGCTGTCTTCATCCTTCCCACGTGCATCCCTCATAATCAACCGCTGCCAAAGCTCCAATTCTGAAGGCCTGCAAGTCTGCTCCGCAGGATCTATCAAACCGCCATCCTCATCCACCCCGACGCGCCATCACTCTCATCAACAACAAGTCCTCCTTGACCTCAACAAGTTCAATCACCAGCTACTGCTACAGCTCAAGCTCAAGATCACCCAAATTACACCGGCTCAACACTCCTCTATTCTTTCTTTCTCCTTTTTCTTTTTCTCCATTATTTCTCTGTCTAGTCAACACACTATCTGTTTGAAAAGTTAAAGAAAGGCTATGATGCCATGGAGAGATGAATGGATGGTTGTAGGCTATTGAGGAGTCTAATGAGGAGTAATAATGAGGCTACAAGAGCCAGGGAAAAGGGAAAATACTTGTATAGTCAAGTGTAACTGATCTGAAAAGGAGGAAGGGACACTCCGGTTTAGTTGTCTGGTAATCAGATGTTTTTCATTCCTGGTCCAAGGGAAGGACCAGTATTTATGGACAACTAGAGAACCCCAAAGGGGGCCTAAGGTAGCAGGGTTAATACAACTAGAGAGCCCCCAGAGGGGGCCTGAGACAGGAATAATATCTTAATGAAAGCAGTAAGATAGAAATAAAGCTGACTAAATTTGTCAGTTACAAAATATGAACAGAAAAAGACAACACTGTTCCTTTTAAGGTGTCTACTCAACCATGTTCTCTTTTCCTCTGATTCTTTTCCTTGATCACTCCTTACTGAAATCAAACCGTCCTTCTAAGTCAATTATTCTTTCAGATTTACAGTCCCAGCTCACTTACTGGACCAGATAGGCTCTATTTCCAACTCAGAAGAACAACCTAATCCGTCAAAGCTCAACATCCCCCTGCTAAATGACTCAAACTTCCCATCTTGGAGTCTCAGGATCAAGAGCTATCTTTGCAGGAAAGGACTTCTCAAGTTGACCATTGAGCCTCCTCCATCACCCATGACCAGGCCTCAAAAGAAGAAGATATACAAAGCCGCAGACATAATCATCCAACATCTTGGAAAATCTTCCTTTGAATCCATTGTCAACAATGACAACAATGGTAATCCCCACACCATCTGGCAGGCAATTCTTGAACGATACGCCTTGCAATCCTCAAATAATCATGGCCGCATCTGGCTCAATTTCATCCGCTATCTCTTCAAAGGCAATCTAACAACCTACATCAAGGACTGCAGAAAACTCATGAACAAACTCACAGTTGTTAGACTTGAATTTCCCCCCAATATCCTCAGCTACACCATCCTTGCCAAACTTCCCAGCTCATTCTACCACATTGTTGAATCTCTGATTCTCAACAACTCCCTCCTTCAGAATCCAAATGGGATCTTGAACAAGCTTTGCAAGGTTATTCACCTTGAATCTTCTCAACTTCCTGAGGCCAACCCAACTTTAGATACAAAACGATCAGTCTCACTACACAAGTCCACAGCAAAGTCCACAGCAAAGAAAAAGCCCAAGCACCCCTGCTCAAAAGGACACCACAACCCCTTAGCCAAGCACCCAGAGAGTAAATGTTGGTTTGTTCATCCCCATCTCAGACCTGAATGGAACAAGAATCCCTCATCCAATCTCCACTCAGTCAATGGAAGCCCACCTTCCAAAGATGAGAGCAGCTCCAAAGGTGCCAAGCTTCACTTCAATGCTCAAATTTACCTGTCATCCAACAGAAAAGAATCTCACCTTCTAGTCCTGGACTCCGGCGCAAGCCACCACATAGTCAATGACCCCCAATTTCTGTTTGAATTTACTCCCATCCATCTTGAGGTAGGAACCAGCTCTCAAAAAAACTCTCTTACAGCTACACATTCTGGATTAGCTAAGCTCATCAATCATCTTGGCTCAACCACTGTCCTTTGAAATGTTCTGCTCATTCCGTCCATTAACCAGTGTCTTATCTCCCTCACCCAACTAAACTTGTCTAAGGCAAACTTCTCAACATTTGGACACTCAGGCTTTGAAGTGAAGCTGGATAAGATCAGCTTTGTGGGCACCACAAACAACAAATTGACGGAACTCTGTGGAAACAAATTTCTGTGATGCAATCAGTCCACAATGCTCCTCAAGGCTCCGGACAATCTCTGGCATCTGTGTCTTGGTCACGCTAGTGCTCAATCCCTCAAGACCCTCAATCTATGCTCTGACGACTCTGACACTTGATCCACCATCTGTCAAATCTGCAAGACCTGCAAGCAAGTCTCAACTCCCTTCAATCATAAATTCAAAAGGACCACCAACCTCCTTGAAGCTGTCCATCTGGACGTTTTTGGACCTCTCTCTCTCACCTCAAACTTGGGGCTCTCCTACTTCCTCTCCCTCACGGATCAGCACTCTGGATATTGCTCTTTGGCCCTCCTCAAACAGAAAAGTGAGGTGCTTTCCGCTATCAAAGACTTTGTGGCTCAAGCCAAACATCAAACTGGGCACACCGTGAAGCTTCTGATCTCTGAAAACAGGGGAGAGTTCATCTCCTCTGGTCTTCATGCCTTCTGTCTTGAAAAAGGAATCTCTCAGCATTTCTCTCCCCCTTACACTCCTCATCAAAACGGACTAGCTGAGAGATTGAATTTCCTTATTCTGGAGAAGGCACGCTGCCTAATAAATCAAAGTAGCTTACTGCTCAAATTCTGGGATGAGGCCTTCAACACTGCTACCCACATTCTTAACGCTCTCCCTTCAAGATCCCGTGGCAACATTGTTCCGTACAACGTTTGGCACAGACAATTGTTCAACCTCAACTGCTTACAGCCATTTGGTTGCGCCGCCTTTGCTATCATTCCCAAAGCTGATCGGACTTTCAAACTCCTCCCCACCAGCAAAAGAGCTATTCTGCTTGGGTATTTCAATGACTTTTTGTCATTCAGACTGCTTGACCTGGACTCCTCCAAAATCTTCATCTCTGCAAACGCATCATTTGACAAGCTCTCCTTTCCTTCTCTATCTGGCTTGAAATAATCTCCCTGTTCTACCAGCTCCAACCTCATGCTGACTCCCTCTTATCCTCTCCCTCCTCCCACCAACAACTCTTTGGACCCCCTTTTTGTTCCTCTTCCTTCTTCCCCAAACTCCTCCAATGTCCCTGCTGCCATCTCTCCTCCTGCGCCTGTATTCTCTCATACCTCTCCTCACTCTATCACCCCATCTGCTGTCAATTCCCCATTCCCCGCTCATCAACTGTCTCACGACAGGCTAACTCACAACAATATCATCCCTTACCCACATTGTCTCAACTCAAAAATAGGTCTTCCTGTCATCTATCTCATTGTCAAAAATAGCTATTCTGACCCCAAGTCAGTCCAGGAGGCTCTCAACTCCAAATACCAAGAAGAATGGCTTGAATCAATGAAGCACAAAGAGCTCAACCTGCTCAATTATCAAGTCTGGGAAGAATCCTTCCTCCCTGATGGCAAGCTAGGACTCAAGTGCGTATGGGTCTTTCAAACAAAACAAGATGACCAAAACCAGATTGTTGAGTTCAAAGCCCGTCTATGCGTTCAAGGCTTCAGCCAGCAGTATGGCATTGACTTCACCTCCACCTTCTCACCCACTGGGAGCAAGACCTCCCTCTGTATGCTCATTGCCCTTTCTTCCCATCAAAAATTGAAATTTCACCAATTCAACGTGAAAGCCGCTTTTCTAAACGCTCCGCTGCGCAAAGAAGTCTACCTCACTCCTCCCCCCTACATCTCTGTGGCTAGTGGAAAGCACCTCAAGCTGAAGAAGGCCTTGTACGGTCTCAAGCAGGCACTAGTGGCCTGGTATGAAACACTAAGCAGCTGGCTACTTGATCTTGGTTTCCACAAGAGCAAGGCAGATCAATGTGTTTTCTGGAAAGACTCCACCTACCTCTACGTTCATGTTGACAATATTGCAATATTCAGCAACCAACTGGAAGTTTTTGTTGGCCAACTCAGCTCCAAGTTCAAAATAAAGGACCTGGGACCGGCCTCCGTACTGCTCGGAATGAATGTCAGTCACCTACCAAATGGATTCAAGCTCTCCCACAGCTCGTACATCAATAAAGTGTGTGCACAATATGCGCTTCTGTTGCACAAATCATTCTTGACTCCCTTCAAACCTCACAGCAAGCTATACGCCTCAATCAAGGAAGAGCACAACAAGTTTCTACAATTGGGCGCTAACTACAGAAAGATTGTTGGTGAGCTAAATCATATCAGTATATGCACAAGAACCAACATTACTTTTGCTGTAAATTATCTGGCTCAATTCCTCGTCAAACCAAATCTTCACCACTTTCAAGAAACCCTACACATCCTCCAATACCTCCAGCACAGCTCAAGCCAGGGAATAGCTTTCATCTCCTCCTCCTCTGCCCCTCACCTTGAAGCATATGTTGATGCCAACTGGGCAACCTGTCCCACCACTAGGAGGTTAGTCTCTGGATTGGTTGTTTGCTGGCTCAGAAGCATCATCACCTGGAAATGCAGGAAACAGCCAACCCTATCCTTATCCACCACTGAAGCCAAATACAAGGCGCTGGGCAACGCCATCAAGGAAGTGAGCTGGGTGAAATTTCTCATGAACAAGTTCTTGCCGGGAGTTGCGGCCAGACCAGCCATCATCCACAAGGACAACAAGGGCTGTATTAAATTAGCACTTAACCAAGATAATCACACCACGTTTCACACAAAACACATGGAATTTTGGTTCCACTATGTACGTAGCAAAATTCTCAAAAACGCTTTCAAGCTTCAGAAAGTGTCTTCCAAGAAGAATCTGGCGGATTTTCTCACCAAACCGGTAACCCAAGTAGTGCTTTGCCACCCCTTAGACGCTCTAAACATATCAAAATAATTTGAGCAAGGGAGGCTGTTGGTATTCAAGTACTTGCTCAAACTATTTTCTCACACCATTGTCTTCATTCCTATTGTTTTCATTTTGTCTTCATTTGTCTCTCAGTTTATTTTATTTTCCATTTTATTTCTTTCTAAGTTCTCAAACCGCTGTCTTCATCCTTCCCACGTGCATCCCTCATAATCAACCGCTGCCAAAGCTCCAATTCTGAAGGCATGCAAGTCTGCTCCGCAGGATCTATCAAACCACCATCCTCATCCACCCCAACGCGCCATCACTCTCATCAACAACAAGTCCTCCTCAACGTCAACAAGTTCAATCACCAGCTACCGCTACAGCTCAAGCTCAAGCTTACCCAAATTACACTGGATCAACACTCCTCTATTCTTTCTTTCTCCTTTTTCTTTTTCTCAATTATTTCTCTGTCTAGTCAACACACTATCTGTTCCTTTTAAGGTGTCTACTCAACCATGTTCTCTTTTCCTCTGATTCTTTTCCTTGATCACTCCTTACTCAAATCAAACCGTCCTTTTAAGTCCATTATTTTTTCAGTCAGTGCCTCTGTAACAGCTTCCTAAAGAGGCTTTTATTTCATTGGGGCCTGCTTGTTTGACTCACCCAGTAGAAGGGATTAATGCACATGTTGACTTTAGCCCTTAATAGGCCCCTCACCTGAGGATATGTTGAAGCAGCAGGAGGTATTTTCTGACATAATCAACTCATCTTGCTGAGACTCAAACCCTTGTGGTCCAAAGGTGTGCAATTCATTCAACAACTTCTTGTTTTGTCTCCTTCATCTATCATTGCTCAATCCTGTCTGCGCTTGTCATTGGGTTTGCTCCCTTTCATTCTGTTCTGTTTCCTTTTCCTTAACACATTCCAAAAAAAAATGTTTTTCAATCTCTCCACTGTTGCTGTTACTCAGGTTGGCTTTCATCTTGTGCTCCTCATCTTCATCAACTCATCTTGCTGAGACTCAAACCCTATTGGTCCAAGTTGTGCAATTCATTCAAAAACTGCTTTTTTTTCTCCTTCATCTATCATTTCTCAAGCCTGTCTGCGCTTGTCATCTGGTTGGCTTTCATCTTGCACTCCTCATCTTCATCAACTTGTCTTGCTGAGACTCAAACCCTTGTGGTCCAAAGGTTGGCTTTCATCTTGCGCTCCTCATCTTCATCAACTTGTCTTTCTGAGACTCAAACCCTTGTGGTCCAAAGCACTTTCATTCTTTAGCATACAGTATATCGTGCAATCAATTTCAAAAGAAAAGGTATGATGAAGAGTTGTGCACCGAGGAGTAGATCAAAGATGGTGAAACTTTGAAAATTGGTGTCTGTATTGATATATTTTGAATGGAAAAATATTTTTACGGTTAATAGAAAAACAGGCTTTAATCTCAACTTATTTTAATTTATAAAAAAATTAGAATTTTTACAATGCAACAATTCTGATGGGTGAAATAATTATGGAAACTGTATGCTTGTGAGTGTTGAAGGTTTGTGAGAAATCAATGTGTTTCATTTTTTTGGAAATGTAAAATGATTTAGCAGTAAGAACTAAAAAAAATAAATGACCGGGAGAAAAATCAGCTGGTAGAAACCCAAACCCCTATATATAACAATTGGACTGAACTAACAAACTTTGGAATAAATTATCTTGAGCCTGTGTATCAGGTAGGATGATTTGAGGAATTTTCACTGGAAGGATGACTATATTTCAATCAACAAGGAAACTAATTACCTCAGCTGATTGGAAAAGAAAAGATGAAGGACTTTACAGTGCAAGGCTCATATGTCAATTGAATTGTAAAATTTTAGTAAAAATTGATGGAAAATGAGATTCCGGTTTGATCTAGTCATAATTTAGTGAAGATTCATTAATGTGGAAAAACAGAAATATGTATGCTGAAGGATGGAGATGATAGAGTCATTGAAGAGAAATCACTTATGGAAACAGAAATTTCAACAAATTACCTGGGAATACTTGCCAAAGATTAAAAGAATTGCCTGGCATATTGCAAAGGCAATAGAAAAGTTTTCTTTTAAGTAATTCAAGGAGAGTTGATTGGACCCTTTTCAAATCCTTCCAAGAAAACAGTATAATTCCTTTAAAATATTCCAAGATGAAATAACCAAAACCATAAGAAAACACTTAATTTTTTTTTGAATATTTTTGTGGGAATACCAACCAAGTATGTTTTTGTAATTTCCTTTGAAGATATTGCAAAGCTATTGTTGGGATTTTCTTGAAGTTTATTCCAAAGAAATTTTTGAAAATTCCATGGCAATAGATAAGAAAAAATTGTTGAAAATTCCTTTGGAATAGTTAAAAGGAAATTGTTGACAATTCATTTGGAATTCTTCCAAAGCAATTGTTGACACATCCTTTGGAATTCTTCCAAAGCAATTGTTGACACATCCTTTGGAATTCTTCCAAAGTAATTGTTGACAATTCCTTTGGAATTCTTCCAAATTAATTGTTGACAATTCCTTTGGAATTCTTCCAAAGTAATTTTTGACAATTCCTTTGGAGTTCTTCCAAATTAATTGTTAAAAATTCCTTTTGAATTCTTCCAAAGCTATTTTTGACAATTCCTTTGGAATTCTTCCAAAGCTATTGTTGAAAATTCATTTGGAATTCTTCCAAAGCTATTGCTGAAAATTCCTATGGAATTCTTCCAAAGATTTTTTTGAAAATTCCTTTGCAATTCTTCCAAAGCAATTGAACCACATTGCAAGTAATTTTTGTATCTTTTTCATTCCATCCCAAGAGAATAATTTCATGATTCATTTCTATCCTGCTTTATCCAGCAAACCCCCAACCCTGTTTCAACTGAAGAATCAGCAACCACCAAACCTCTATCCCAAACCACTAATTCAAATTTATATGTGAAATTTTTTTTTGAATAATTCTATTTTTTACCACTCTGGGTAATAAATTTTTCTCTGATTGAATCAAAGGAGGTTCACCCCAGGAGATATCAACTTGTTCTTATTCAAGATAAAAATCCACTGAAAAACCTAAATTAAGAGGAAGCCCCAAAAGAGCAGCAAATAAGGTCAAGAATATCTCTTGTTCCTATATTAAAAGGGGAAATTATTGTTGTTAATATTTGGAACTACCCATGAGGATAGAAAGGCAAAGGAAGAAATTTACAGAAAATTCAATGATCAGTAACCATTTTTTGAAAAAAATACCAAATTTCATGAATGGTAGTTTAGATTTATTATTTCAAATTTCAATAAACTGGAATTCCCAAAAATAAAATTTGAATTGAAAGACAAATAAGTAATCAGAGGGAGAGTTTATTCTACATACATACTTATTTTTTCTAGATGTGAACTTTTTTTCTTTTTATAATTCCTTTTCACTTTTTTAACATAGGATTATTTTCTGACTGAAGTAGAATCTTCAGAGGATGAAAGGCTCCCAGTTTTGAATGCTATCAAGATGATTGTATTTCATTTTTTTCATTTTGTTCATTTTGTTTATTTGTTTATTTTGTTTATTTGTTTAGTTTGTTTATTTGTTTATTTTTTGTTTTTGATATTATGTTTGATTGGTTTTTGCATTGAATTTTTTCTCAGAGGCCTGGAAGAATTTTGAAAAAGAGGGTTAATTCTCAATAAAACCCTGGTCCAAGATTCAAGAGACAAAAAAAAGAAAAGAAATATGATTAAGCTCCTTAAAATTATCCTTGAAATCATGTATTAGAACAAAAAGGGAAAAAAATAAGTGAGCAAGTGAGTACATTCAAAAATTCCCCATTTTTTTCGGTTTTTCTATTTTTTTTTCTAGCTTTAATGCAAATTATCTTATTTCTCCTTGAAGATCTTTTTCCATTTTTAAATTGAAAAATTGGATGATATCTTTATAATATATTTTATTTCATAAAAAATTCTGATTTTTCCTTTTTGTTCCAATAAAAAGACTTCATTTCCCCTGCAACATCTATTTCACATTCATCCTATGCCCATGATTTCATAGGGGATAGAGAATCTGGATTAATAGAACCAGGTTTTCTCTTGGAAAGGAAATCTGAATACCAGATTGAAATCAGGAAATAATTTTTCAAAGAGCTGAATTAAAAACCAATTTCCAAGGACCATAAACCAATCCATGAAATCTGCGCTGGGAAATTTCAAGAAGTAAGAAGTAAACTCAACCACCTTTCTTGCCTAGCTCAAATTAATTTTTGAACAAGATTTACATTCCAAGGCTTCCTTCTTGCTGAAAAATATCAGTGTCCAGTGGTTCTATTTTCTTTCTTAATTTTTTGACTTTTTCTTCCCCCCACCTACTCCAAGTTTTCAATCTTCTCCTATTTTATTCATTCTTTCAGAAGACTTCAAACATATGGTTACATTAAATTTTCATTCTGATGCTTTTCCCGTCCCCAGGTTAAACCCACTTTGGAAAATATTTGTGAGCAAGAATTCCAAAGCTTGGAAAACAACTGTTCAGAGAAATTCATATCTTGAAAAGGAGTTTTTTTCTCCAAGAAAATACAGATGAAAAATCAAACCAATAATATTTGAACAAAATTGGACAATATTTGTGACAATAAATTTTCTTTTTATGTTTATTCAAAAATAAAAAAAATAGAATGGAAAATGCAGATCACCCTTTTTATTTTGAATGATATGCACTTTGATGAATAATTTTTGAGGTAAAAACTTCAATTAGAAGTCCAAATAATTTTTTGATTTATTTTTTGATTTGTTTTCTGATTTATTTTTGAAGTTCCTTTTTAAAAAATGAGAGAAAATTTGATGCCTGATGTAAAAAAAATGAAAAAGGATGTGTTATTTTGAAGTGTTTTTATGTTGGATTTAGTTTTTGGAGAACCACAGTGCACCCAAAAAATGTACAATAAATATTGAAAGGCCCTTATATTGATTGTTTAAAATTTCCACATTTGAAATAACCCAAACAAATTAACTCAAATGGAAAAGGAAAGTTTCCAAAAATGCAATGAGAATTTTGTGTTATTTGATTTACTTAATTTTTCAATGAATTTTTGAAGTTTTTATAATAATGCTTCCAAAATTATTAAAAATTTTAGGGGTTTAAAAACCCAGCTAGAGGACTGCAGCATCAAATCTTTAAACAAAATTAATTCTTGAAACAGCTGTGTTATAAAGGGTTTTTCCATGTGTTTCTTACAGTTCAGAGAAGTAGAGCATCTGTGAGTTGAAGGATAGTGCCCATGAGAAAATTGATTTCTGTGATAAAAATTAAACATAATAGTTTTTGTGTATTTCTTTGATTTTGAAACCTAAGCAATATTTTAATTTAAATTGCAACCCCAGAAATTAATTATATGTGTATATGTATATATGCTTTGAGAAAAAGGAGCACCAAATATACTCAACATTTGCATTCCAAAATTGAATTTGATCAATTTCTCAACTTTAAGAGATATCAATTTCTATATAAAAGTTCTATCATGAATATATTGGTTAATGGTTGTAGATAATTCCATTGAAGTATTCAAAAAAATTTAACCTTACATGTAATGAAAATTATTTTTAAGATTTCAGACAAGTATCATGTGTAATAAACACCAATGTTTGATCAGGACATTTCTTCAAAATACACTTAATTTCTTATATTTATATCATCAGTAAAAAAAATTGCATTTTTATATCAAATTTTTACAAATCATATGCAAAGATATCTGGTATTATCAAAGATGACATCTTTCAACATTTTGAAATGCAATACTTTGAAACAAAAAAAAAAGATTCATGAATTAAAATTTTGTTCAAAAATGGGTTCCCATGAGCTCTATTTTCAAAAAATACCCCAGAAATATTTCATCCATTGAAATTTTGAATAATTGGAAATTTTAATTTTTGAAAATTCAAATTTCATACTCCCTAGTGATCTATAATGATCAGAAACTCAAAGCCTAAAAATCCAATTCAATTTCCCTGATTATTTGATCTACAGATAATTTGATTTTGAGTGTGCTGACCTCCCAGAGGGTCCCTTCTCTCAGGTGAGGAAACTCTACTATTGACAGATGCCCCTGTGTGGTGGGGCTACTTCAGTTTTGGGTCCACTGACCAGAATGAATGGAAGGACCAGTAGTAGTACCACCTCAGTAGAGACTCCTCTTAAAGAAACCAACCTTTAGATCAAGAAAAATTTCAATACAACCACAAAATACTGACATCAAAAAACCTCTAATTTTCTCTTATTCTCTTTCTTCTATTTTTTTCATCAGTCTTTCATTCTCTCCATGCCTTCACCATCTTCACCCTCCTACCACCTCAATTTTCCTGATACTCACAATTCCTTATCTGTGTTCCTGGTGAGATTTCACACTTCTTGATTCTGCCTCAAGCTTAACCTTAACATAATCTTACTATTCAAGAATTCATTTCACCCTTGTGTAATCTCTGCCTCCATTTTGTGATTTTCCATTGCCTCAATCTTCATTTCTGAAAGTCACTTTCCTCTCAGCATGCTTTTGGTATATTTCTCATTCTCATCTTCTGATCTTCTTTTGAATTAATATATTGTGTCCTCATGAATTTTCTTTATATTTCAATAATAATATTCAGTCTTGAGATTAATCTATTTCTTATCTATTTCTTATAACCTAACATGGTTGAAAGCCTTGGTCAATTTGACAACACTGGGTAATTTGGCACCAGTCTTTCAACATGGAAAGATTTTGTGAAGCTATGCTGAAGACAGCCTTGGATACCATTGCTATTCTTGGAGAGGAGAAATATTTTGCCTGGAAGTAAAAAATTGATGCTATCCTAAATGTGTGGGGTTGCACAACTGCCATAAATGAAAACAGAGTCATTCTCAAACCCAGCTTCAATGAAAAATTGAAGCTTCTCCTCCTTTTTAAATTGGAATCTGGGACTTCCAAAAGAATTTTGACACTGTAGAACAATAATCCAGCAAAATTAATTTGGAATCCCATAATAAAGAAGTATTTTTACAATGACTTTCCATAGCTAACATTAAATTCTGACATTGTTGGGAAATAAAAACAAGGGACAAGGTTTCCTTGAAATAAACTTTGGAGGTGTGGATTCAACTGCCAGAAAATATCATTAACTTTCTCCTGCTTTTCAAATTTCCAGCCACCATGAATGACTTCAAGTGGAAACTAAATCACACGGATCAGGAGTTGATGGTGAAATATGTCTTCAATCATCTTTCTCAACTCAACCAAAAATCCTTGGCACCAGCCTCAAGCAAGAATTCAAATTATAAGACCAAGGTTGTGCTGTTTTCAATGAAGGCCAGCCAACAGAGTTTACCAGAGGCAAGGAAGCAGCCAAATGAGAGGATTTTTTGCTTTGATGGCCATAAAAATACTCAGAAAGACCCAAACCACTCAACCAAAAGGTGTTGGCACCTAAAACCTGAAATTGCTCCAGAATGGTGGAAGGAAGAACAAAAAAAGTAGAAGGCAAAGAAACAAAGCAGAAAGGAAAAGGAGGACTTTTCCACTCACTGCCTGGCACTAGTCAAATGTTTGGGGAATAAAAGCAAACCAAGTCAAAATTTTTGACTTGATTGTGTATCATCATTCCACATGATCAATGATAGCAGGTACTTCAAAGATATTTCTCCATGTGGGGAGGAATTCATTAGGACAGGCAAGGAAGGAGAAACTCTAAAAATCAAAAAAAAGGTCATGTTCAAACTACACTGGCAAAATATCACAATTTGATTTTCCAACTTGTCCTAATCCTGGAGGTAACTGTCAACCTAATTAGCGCAGGGGAGCTAAATGGAAGAGGTTGCACCATTGTTTTGGAAAATAAATCTTTCACAATTACCAATGATAATTTTGATGTGATCTGGGGAACTTGCATTATCAACCTATATACTCTGCAAAATCCATCCTACAGGCAAATGTTTTTTTTTTCAGCAATCTTGAAACCTTGGGGGAAACCCCCAAGGACAAAAAGAAGGAAATTCATAGGGGGTTTGGGTATGTGTCACTCATAAGACTAATCCCATTCATCCACCCTATTCCAAAGCAGTTGAGATCCAATTTTCATTGCATTCATTTCTTATAAACCAAAATCACCAAATCACCCTTGAAGAAAACTTCCTCAAGGGCCACAAAAATACTCAAATGGATCCAGATAGACCTTGTGGGACCAATTTGACCCCAGTCAAAAGGAGGCCACAGATATATCCTAATTCTGGTCAAAAATGCCAGTGTTTATGCAGGTTCTTTTCCCATTGCCCATATTTAATCATTGAACTTCTTGAAAAAGAATACCCAAAGAGTGGTTACTACCCTTTGGAATTATTTTGAAATGGTAGGACCAAATTCAAAAATAACAGCCTCACCTCTTACATAGAAATCCACTGAATTGGCCAACTGTTATCAGAACCATATCACCCAGAGCACAATGAATGAGCTGAAAGGGTCAACCAGACACCAATTGAATCTGAAATTTCCATTGTAAATTACACCAAACTGCTGGTAAATTTGTGGAACAAAGTAATTAAAGCATTTTGCCTGATGCCCAATTATATTCCAAGAGACAGGGAGAAAGAGGCTCCTGGAAAAATGGTAAATGGACAGAAACTACCCACCTCCTTCCTCAAATCAATTGGGAGCACCTGTATTTTTCTAATAAATCAGAAGGAGAAAGGGCTAAAGTTCAATCAAAAATTCAAAGAAGGAATCCTTGTAGGCTTTAATCCTTGGTTTCATTCCAAAAGAATTATAAAAAAAACTGGTTCCTTGATTTCATCAAAGGATTTCAAATTTCTAAAAATGGACCAGCCAAGGAAATCAACTCTTTCATTTCTGGAACAGGAAAAAACCAAAATGACTAGTGAAGTTTATCAAAACAAATCTCTTCCAGAAATCATGCAAAGAAATCTGGCAGAAAAGCAACCAGCCTGGAATGGATATTTGAACAGTACAAGCTCAGAGTTGGAATAATTCACATTTAGTATGTCTAGTGATGAAATAAATTCAGAAAAAGACAATAGCAACATTTCTCACATGACCCAACCATTACATTAGCAAAGATAAAATAGAAGTATTCCAACCTTGGACTAAAATTATTAGGGACAGGACCAAAGTCAGACCACCTCAATTCTCCAGCTTCTACCACTACTACAAAACAAAAAGGATTGCAAAAGATCAAAAGAGTGGTAAAATTGATCAAAGCAATGGATTTAGAACTTAATTCTAGAGACTCTCCAAGTTTGGGAAAAATACTACAGCCCTCAACCACTGAATCATTTTAAAACAACATGGATTGACAAAAAAAAGGAAAGCTGCCACAGTGAACCAATAAAGCTCAAGAAAAAGCTGTGCATTCAAGGCTTCAACCATATTTAAGGACTGGACTACTTTGAGACCTTGGAACCAACTGAAAAGCCTTTCACAATTCAACTCCTTATGATGTATGCACTCAAGAATAAGCAGCTGGTGAAACAATTTGAAATCAAAATTGCCTTCCTTGATTTTCAAATTGACAAGGCAGTGATAATCAAGATGCCTATAGTATTAGCAAAGAATTCCAAATACCTCATTTCAAAAGAATAACTGTATGAAATGAAGCAGTCCCCCAAAAGTGGTAAAATAAAGTTATGGCATGGTTCAGGGAAGTAGGCTTTAAAGAATCTTCTTGAAAATCTTGCTTGTAATTTTCTGACAATGGAATCTCAAGGGTATTCTTTCATGTGGACAAACTCATTTCAGTTGGCAACAGAAATTATTTCAAAAACATTTTTCCAAAAAATCCCTGGATCAATGGCTCAGAAACCCAATACCATACTTGCAATGAAGATGGAGGTCCTTGATGACAAAATTATTCTTAGAAAACCAAATCACATTGAATGGGGTTGGGAAGAACATGGTCTGGGGAAATCTGGAAAATCAAGCACACTCCTTACCCAAAAATTAAAACTCAAACAAGCTACTGACAAAAAAATCCAATATTGAAAAACCTGAATATCAATTATTAGTCAACCATTGGACTTCTCAATGACATAGCCTGCTAAATTATATTGAATTTGAGCTATGCAGCATCAAGCCTAGCCTAATTTTCCATCAAACCTGGTAGGAATCATAGGAATGAAATCAAGAAAACTTGGAAATAACTTAAAGGAACCAAGAAATTCAACATCATATTGAAGTTAAAAGACCCTGAAAAATCTATCTCCCTTTATTTCAGTGCGTCCTGGGCTGAAAATCTGGACACACAAAAATCTCAAATGGGATACTTGTGTGGAACTTTGGGTTGTGTGGTTTCTTGTAACATTGCTTGGTCTTCTACCAATGCAGAACTGAATTCCCTGGTTGATGATTTTAAGATGGCCTCTTGGATCAAAGCCATGGTAAAAAAGAGTTTCACCTCTAAAATATCATAAATTCCACTGAACATAGATAATAGGAGCCTTGAATATAAGCTAAGAAATTACAGTTTTAACTCAAAATTATTTTATCTCAATCTAAAAACCAAAGGAATACATGATGAATTGAGCTCTTGTAATGTTACAATATATTGTGTCAAATATGATAGCATTCCCACTGATTCTCTCACAAAATCACCAAAAATAAAAAGGTTTGATCTCCTTCTACAACTCATATCAACCATCACCAACTGACCTCAACAGAATTCCTCTATCCAGGCATGGGGAGTTTTGAGTGTGCTGACCTCCCAGATGGTTTCTTCTCTCAAGTGAGGAAAATCTACTTTTGACAGCCAGTCTTGTTTGATTGAGGTACTTCAGGTGCAGGTACACTGACCAGTAAAAAGTGAAGGACCAGTGTTAGAACCACCTCAGTAGAACCTTCTCCTCAAGAATGCAACGTCAAGAGATAGATCAAATTTCAAGCATGATTTGAAATACTGACCTCAAACAACCTCCACTTTTCTCTTATTCTCATTCTGTCATTCTCCTTTCATTATATCTTTTTCTTCATCATATTCACTCTCCTACCGCCTCAATTTTCCTAATATTTATAATCCCTTATCTGTGTTTCTGGTGAGATTTCACACTTCTTCACTCAACTGCAAGATTACACTTAACCTTACTCTTACTCTTCAACCATTCATTTCTTCCTTGTGACCTCTTTGCCTCCCTTTTTTAATAATTGATTTCCTTACTCTTAATTTTCAACCAGTTTCTCTTATATCAGAATGCTTTTGGTAAAGTTCTCATTATGATCTCCTGACCTTCTTTTTGGTTCTTATCTTGTGTCCTCATGACTTTTATTTATCTTTTAAATAATATTCCCCAGTCTTTTGCATAATCAATTTATTATAATATAAAATTTAAGGATGAATTCATGCATAAAATACATATCATCAATTTTAATGTAAAAGCCTGAAAAGAATTTTATTTAATTTTTATTCCATGTTGTATTCATTATTATTTCCACCTTTATCTGATTTTTTGATTCCATTTAGGTATTTTCATCATGGTTAATGTTATAATATTATTTGAGCCTATAATCTGGCAGCCTTTATTCTTCATTTATAGCATTTTCATAATCCAAATTATTTCTTGACTTTATTTTCATAAATACCAATTTCTAACACAAAATACCATTTATTCTTATACCAGATGCACAATTTTTCACAAAATAAAATCTATATTATAATTGGAAAATTTTTTTATATTTAATGAAAAATTAAAATTGAAATATTTTTTTGGGTTTCATTCATTTTTAAAAGATACCTAAAAAAGAAAACTGAATTTCAAGGGAAATAAATTATATGCAATAGCTTGTTAATAATCTGATAAATACAAAATAATGAAGCTGATTATATTTGAATCTCAGGTTTTATGGATCAAATTTTCCTTCAAAAACAAACACCACAAAAAATAGGGCGCCACCTGTATGCAGGTGGCAAGTTGTATCTCACCTGTATCCAAGCTATATCTCAAGAAGTATCTCTGCTGTATCTTCAGTTGATCTCACCTTCCCCCCTCTGTCATTGACACAGGTTGTCACATCACCCTCAACTCTACATCCACATATCTTTACCCTACTACACCTTCAATCCTCTCTGGTCCTGGACAGAATCCATGAGTGGAGTTCAACTCACATTTCTCCACCAAGTTCCAGGGGCAAGTGGAAAACCCATTCAACCTCCAAATTATCAGAAATGCTACCTCCAATTACGTAACTATGTAATTGGTGGATTGGTAAAATTAACTGAGGAGTGAGCCACCAACTCCAACACACTGTTGGAGTGAAGAATTCACTTTTTCAACCACCAGGTTGCAGTGATCATTTTGCTGCCTGTTGAACCAGGGGGATGAAAATTCTCTTGCAGGAACATACTTTTAAATAACACCCTAGTGATCAGTAACCAAATTTTAGTTCTCAATATGACCAAATAGATATAAGCATCATTTGTGCCTTTGAGAATTGAGCTCACAAGTTGAATTGGATTACAGAATTTGGATATTTCTTTCAACTTTATTTTTGATTATTTATTTTTATTTTTTCTCATGGTTTTTCATCTTTTTCTGCTTGAGGTACTGATTGGATGATGTGGGGGAAAAGTACATGAGTGGTATCTGCTGGGAAACCCATCCTGGTATGGCGTGCTCTGAAATATATATATATTATTGTTTTTTTTTCTCATGGTTCTTCATCTTCTCCTGCTTGAGGGACAAATTGGATGATGTGGGGGAAAAGTACAGTGGGTAGACAAAATTCATGGGACTGTTTGTCAAATCATATTTAACAAGGTAAGTTTTTTTTCAACCTTGTTTAAATTCATTTTATTAATTTATACACAGCTATTTAAAGTAAAAAGTAAAAAAAATAACTTTTTGAGTCAAAAAAAGAGAAACAATACAGTTGAGGATTGGTTGCGCAACCAGCTTTGATTGACACCCAAACCAACTTGGTAAGGCACCAGGCCAATTTGGTGATGTGCCAACTGGCACTTGAAAGGGCACCAAGATCACTTGGCTGGGTGCCAAGCTAGCTTTTTTGGGTGCCACACACACTTTACAAACAAAACCTGGAACTTTGCCAGGCACCCAGACCAGCTTTATACACCATAAATTTTCAAATGGGGGTGTATATTGCAACCCAAAGTTGTATATTTTTGATGAAAAATGTTGTTTTAGGCCTCTCCCATGGCCATATACACATATGGTGTGTAAAGTGTGTCTGGATGCCTGTCCAAGTTTGACTTGGCATGTGCCTAGTGGGACTTGGATTGGCACCCATGGAGCTTGATTAGGTTGGGCTTGTGGGGATTAAAACTTTGCACCTAATCAAGCTGCCATTGATGCCAATCAAAGCTGGTCACACCAAAATTGACCAGCCTCCCTCCCCCCAACTTCAAGCCTTTTTTTTTTTTTTTTTCCAAGTATGATCATGTGATTGGTGGGTCAATGCAACCAGCTTTGATCAGCACCAAGATAAACTTTGCCAGGCACCAAACCAATTTGCCCAGGTGCCAAGTTGACCTGGGCAAGCCACCAAGAAGGCTTTGCCAGGCACCGAGATGACTTTGCTAAGTGCCATGCATGCTTTAGAAAATTTTGGAAAAACTTGGCTTGGCACCCAAACGTGCTTTACAGACAATACACATACACATAAATGTGCATGTTTTTCAAAAGCAGACTTATATGTCAAAGGTATGTACCACATCAAATCATTGCAGGAAGGAGCTCTTATGTAAATGGTATTGGTACAGTTATGTTGATAATAATGGCACAATGTAGAATGTATTTTGATGCAAGGGAAGATAATTAAAACAATTTGGACATGTTCAAGATTTAATGATATTTATGTGATTTTACAACACAGGTATGTCTGATGACAAAAATATTCCAAGTAGGATATCCTTGCAAGATTTTATGGATTAAAGTAGTGAAATTTGAACATTCTATTATCACAAGAATCAATATTAAAACATGACTTTAGATCTACAAATAATTTAAGGTATGAGTTTAGAAATTATGAAGGCAAGGTCAATTGGAGGCTGCATATCCAAAAGCTGTTTGCCCTCTGGAGAAAGGGAAGAAATCAAATCAGGATGATAACAGTTGCTGGGGAGTCTTGTTGGCACCTTTTTCAGTTTTTCTTGGAGGTTGGAAGGTTTCCTCATCATCCACATTGACTGACCATGTTTGTACCGTCTACCAATTTTCTCAGCTTTCATGTTGTCAAATGTTTTATCTATTTGGTGACCAAGGGCAGAGAAACCTTGAGATTGCCATTGGCACTGGACCTTTTGGAAGACCTTTTCATTGGAGACCTCAGTGTCAGAGCAACATTGTGTTTCACTGAATATACTGGACTGATTTTCTGGTAATCCAAGTGATTCCAAGATCTCTGTTTTTTGATTTGAGAGCTGTAGGAAGAGAGGAAAAACCATGTGAAAAAGATTGGGGTAAAAAATACCATGGGATGACAGGGAGTAATTGCTTACTTGTTTGCGCCATCTGGATTTTCTTGTCTGATTTTGTTTAGCTGCATGGGCTTCTGAAAGATATTTTCTGGACTTGATATCGGATCTCCTTCCGATGAACCACCTCTTGAGGACAATGGTAAGGTTGAATTTGGTGTTATGCACTTAGTTGAATGGATAGTTTCAAAATGCACCATGTGCATGGGCATGGTTCCAATGTTTAATGATGAGTCCCATAAACAACTGGTTCCAATGCGATTCCCAAGGCTCAGACCAATTGAACCCACAGCAAGGAAAGTTGATTTGTGCAAGGTCTTGAAGAAAAACCTCTCTTGCTAGGGTTGATATGCCATGTAGTAGACATGAAGACTTGGATGGGACTAGAGAGGTAGTGGAGTGAATCTGTTGATGAATGCAAGATGATGGCAGTGATTGAACCTGGGATTGTTGGAGGGAATTGCGGATTTGTTGCCAGTGAGTATCCATTAACTTGGTGATATTCATCACAACTCTACAGTAGGATGAGAGACATTGAGAGAAGTGGGAGTTGGAGCCAGGGACACTGCTGGAAACAGCTTGATTGAAGAGTCTGGGGTTTTTTGATGGGGCTCCATTCAAGAGGTATTGTACCATGATGGGTTGTTTGTTGTTTACACTGCATGATTATCAAAAGTAGGAGAGCAGGGTCAGCATTCAATAATTGCAAAGCACAGGGGGATGATGACTTGAATGTTAAAAAATGTGGAATTTTGCCAATGGACAGCCACCATTACAGCAGGCTCATGGTTGGCAACCATTGGGGCAACCTAATGGTTGGCAACCATTGGGGCAAGCTAATGGTCGGCGACCATTGGGGCAAGCTAATGGTCAGCAACCATTAGGGCAAGCTAATGGTTGGTGACCATTGGGGCAAGCTAATGGTTGGAAACCATTGGGGCAAGCTGATGGTTGGCGACCATTGGGGCAAGCTCAGCCTAAGCTAGTGGACAACAACCATGAGGCTAAGGTAATGGATGGTGAACATTGATAGTGAGTCACTCCGCAATGCATATATGCATACCAGGTAGTGTATAAGATGTGGGTGGGTAGTGCACCCAGCACCCAATTGATGAATCCCTCCATCATTTAATGAATCCATCCATCCATCCATCCATCCATCCATCCATCCATCCATCCATCAATTGATATGAAGACAGCCAAATGGAAGATATGCCAATGTCTGGAATTCAAATGTGGCGAGGGCACACATGAAGATGAAGATGGAGACAAAAAGATAGGAATGGCTTTTTCTCCCTCTGCCTTCAAGAAACATCAGGCGGCTAGAAGCCGACTCAATGATCAGGCCCTGCAAGTCACAACAGATATATTGCCATTACAAAGGAGCAGTCACGTAAGTGGAGAGGAGGGATGGGAAATAGTTAACACTGTACATTCATGTGCTGATCGTCTGATTTGCCTGCTATAATGATTTTCAGGTTTCCAACAATCCAGCCAGGAATGAAAACAAAGAGCAGATTCAGACTCCACTTCACCGGGGGGGCACTGGTTTGATACTCAAGACCTTAAGTATAACTCTTTTCATCTAGTCCCAAGGAACAGT
Source organism: Puccinia polysora (assembly GCA_025617555.3). Classification (NCBI taxonomy): domain Eukaryota; kingdom Fungi; phylum Basidiomycota; class Pucciniomycetes; order Pucciniales; family Pucciniaceae; genus Puccinia; species Puccinia polysora. The sequence goes on from CM062630.1 coordinate 42,731,865, forward strand.
GTGCTTGTGCTTCTCCAAGCTGCAAAACTGTGCCTTTTTCATCAACTTAGTGACTTGGCAATCACAGATTCCTTGAAGACAGAGCAGGAGAAGATTAAGAATCTGGGGAGGGAATTCAATTTTGATTCAAATAACATCATGAAGGCAATACCTCAAAGCAAAGTCACTCTAATTCAAAGGCTAGGTTTTGAGCCCAACCTGGAAACAAGGATATGCTGTCCAGAATTCTTCAAGCTGTATCCAATCCCAGACAAATCCAACAACCAAGCATCAATTGTCAAGAAATGTACTGCCAAGTTCTATTCCACTAGCAAAATCTTTGTGCGCCAAACTGGTAATGAGCAGGGCCTTTACTGTGATACAGAATTGCTGATGAAGACCAGTGGGAAACATAAAAGACCCATCAAACCAGCTTGAAAATTTCATTATCAAAGCTTGAAGGCCTGGCTTGGTAGAAAATTATGGTTTTCAGAGTTTGAAAAGCTCATTGAAAGCAATCTTCATCATAAAAACCTCAATTCAAATTTGATGAGCAATGTTTGGGATGGCTCATTTTGGCGCAACTTTGTTGGAGGCGCAGACAAGAAGAGGAAATTTACGCAACAACCAGGGCACCTTGTCTTCAGTCTCTATGTGGATTGGTTCAACCCATTTGGAAATAAGGTTGGGCACAAATCAATCTGAGTGGGAGCAGTGATCTTGATCTGTCTCAACATTCCACTAGCAGAACGTTACAAGATAGAGAATGTTTTCCTTTTTGGTATTATCCCTGGGCCCAAGGAACCCAAAGTCAAAGAAATTAACCACATTCTAGATCCATTGGTTGATGAAATCAAAGAACTCTGGGAAGGAGTATGGTTTTCTGAAACCAGCCTATTTCCTCAAGGTAGGGAGATATTTTTTGCACTGTTCCCATTGATTGGGGATTTGCCAGCTATGCGCAAGGTGGCAGGGTTCTCTGGTCATTCTTCAACCATGTTCTGCTCATATTGTCAAATTACAAAAGACGAGATCAATGATCCAAATGTCAAGGAGTTCCAGCCAAGGAGAAATGCCGAGCACATTAAGAATGCACAGAAGTGGGAGGAATGTCAGACATCATGGGAGCGGGATCAAATTACCAAGGAGAAGGGGGTCAGAGCAAGCTGTTTGAACAGGCTTCCATATTGGCGCCCAATAGAATATTCAGTAATAGAGCTCATGCACGGGTGGATTTTGGGAAATCTCAAGGATCATAGCATGAGTTATCTTAACATTTCTCTAGCGGGAGAAGAATTGGGGAAGGAAAAAATCCAAGAGAAGAACAGAAGAGAGAAAACTGGATCACTTGTTAATGTGGAAAGCGTCATTGGAAAGGGGAAGAAAAGGAAGTATCCTGAATATCAATCAGAGGAGGGTGATCACCACCAGAGAAGTCCCAAGAGACGGCTTAATGCCAGCAATCTGAGAGCACTTACACAAATAATGGAAGAAAGCTCAACAAGTCAATCCAGACGATATGAATTGAGATCTTCACAGGCCGGGAAATCATCATCAGCCTCACAGCAAAGCAAGAAATCTCAACCATCTTCTGAATATACTAGTACTCACTCGTATTCTTTAAGAAGTAGAATTATTGGGAGCTTGGGAAGTTCAAAAAGTATAGCCAGTCAAGGAAGCCACACAAGTACTCTGAAGCTTATGGGGGGTGAGGGAAGCAGTCCAGTGAACAAGGATTATGACAGAGGGAAAGCAGCTCAAGTAGAATCATCCATCCAAGGGCCTCGATTAATGCTTCATGATTTGAGTTGCATTCAACAGGTGATTGAGGACACAAAGCTGCCATCATGGATGACAAGGGTACCAAAGAATGTTGGATTTTGTGGTGCAGGATCCCTCAAGGCCGCGGAGTGGCTGACACTCTACATGGTTTACTATCCCCTTGCTATTATTCCTTTGTGGGGTGGTAAGCATAGACCCGGTATTGATCACACTGGCTCAATAAAAATCTTGAAGGACTCAACCGTGCTTCTCATTTACATAACCAACATGTTAATGAAGCATCATATTTCAAACCAAGAGATCATGGAGGTTGATTGACTAATGCTGGAATACCGTCAAACGCTAAGGACTGGATGGCCACAACAAAGGAGTAAACCCAACGTACACATTACTCAGCATTACCCAGAAGTGATCAAAAGGTTTGGTCCACCAATGGCCATGGCAGCCTGGGCCCATGAAAGGTTGAATGGTATCTTGGGAAGGATACCAAAGAACAATCGCACAAGTGAGCTGACTAAGAATCATGCTGTAGACCTTTCTTCTTACTGGGCAAACAAAGCAAATAATAAATGAATTGATTGCAGGTGATTTACATGGTACAATCATGAAGACATGTATATCAAAGAGTCAATATTCAAGTTTATTGATCCATTCCAACGTAATTAACAAGGGACAAGAAAACTCAAATCCCCGCTTCAGCCTCACCCCATTAGACCCAGAAATCCATTGCTTATGGATACAAGAGGTTTGAAGATTGGGTCTGCAACAGGATGTGTCTCTTGATTACAATGTGCATAAAATCAACAGTACCTTGATACACCATAAAAGATTTACAGTGAAACGGCTTGATCAAGGAAAAAATCACTCCAATTCCTATGTGGAGATCATGCGGGATGAACTCTGTTCATTTGGTCCAATCACTGATCTCTTTGTGCAATCAGAAGGTGGGGATGTTTGGTTTGTGATTCAGTTATTCCAAGATGCACATTCAGAAGATGCCAAAGATCCATACACAGCCCACCCCAACTTAAATGTGCGAGTGGTCTCAACAGATCTAGGGGAGATTGTGGTGGTGAGGGGAAAGGAGATAGTGGGGCATGTGGCCGTTTTGGACAATGTTGCGGGGACGTTTGGCTATCCAGGCAAGACAATGACTTTGGTTTCCCTGGCACAAGTAGTGAGTTTCCCTTTTAGCTGATATGAGGACAAGGTCAAAACTGATTGTGGAATGTGCAGGGAAGGATTTCAACATGAATGTACCAATGGTGTTTGGCCTATGAGTTACCTGAAACCTTGGCAAGTATCAACAAGCATCATTTCAGGAAACGTGGACAAGTGGACACCAAACGCCAACCATATGACACTTTGTGTGGACATGAATGGGGCCTAAGGGATGATGAAATGGAGATTAGATGTTAGGTTGGTAGACGTAATATTTGTAACAACAGAATCTTGGATATTAAGATTGTCATCATGCATTGTATTAGTTTCCAATGAATTGGAAAGACAAATCCTCAGTTGTCAAATGTTTACGATTGGGGAATGGTGAAGGAGGAGGGTAGGAATATAAATAAGAAATCCTCTTATCTCACATTGATCATCATCCTCTATCTGTTCTTTCCCCCATACCAATCACTGGGTCTATCCATCAAGTTATTTGTTCATACTCTCTCACAGTTCAACAATACTATCTCACAGACTCACCATCTATCTCTATAACAATATTGGTTTTTCAAGGTTTGGAAAATACCAACATCAACCCTCTCCAAAATAAATTCAGTCCCCAGTGTTGGCACCGCAACTTAACCATAAGCTGCGTTGTGCCTTGCCTCTCACACCAGCCATAGGGCCCTCCTCCCCACATTTGGGGCATTACGGGACTAGTACTATAGTATTATATTACCCTTAGCCAACCCTTCAATATTAATTATTTATCATGCCAGACCAAAGTGCCCATACCTCCCAACCTGCTGCAGCTGGTCAAGACACTCCGATGCTGCCTGTAGAGACAATATCCTCTGGTGTGCAAGACACAGTATCTTTTGGTTTGCAATATCATGAGGGACACCTGGATGACTTACTCAGGGGGGTTCCCCCAGATGCAAATACCATACCAGAATCAGGTGAGCAGTATGATTGAACTGGGAAGTCCACTAATTTCATTAACACAGAGATGCTGATTGCAATTGGTTTAGTGGACATGAATGATTGCACTGCTCAATCTAGGATTGGACTGACCAACCGTTCTGAAAAGCAAAAACTTGACAAGGAGACTTTAGACCATGAATTGAGACAAGTGCGCCGGATAGTCACAAAAACCCCCCTCCCCAGTCAATCTAGTACAATCCCAGGTTCTTTACGGAAATGGGTCTGCTTTTTGATGGGGATGCCAGCAAACATAACCAACTTCCCCTCACCTCCCTCTCCTGAAGAAATACTGAAATGGGAACAGTGGGCTCCTATGAGGTTGCAGCGGGTCATGGCGCATCTGGATTCTGTCCGTAAAGAACATGGAAAGGCAAATCAGGCAGATGGGCAGCTGCAATACAATGAAGAAGTGGCTAGACTCAGAACAAACATGGTACCCCCACAATTCCACCCAGCACCCAATGTGCCATCAACCAACAATTTCCCATGGAGTGCTAAGGTAACATGTGAGAGGGATGTGCAAAAGGCAGGTTTCTCAAGGATTTCATTTGAGTGGCATGCAAGTTCCTTTGTATCATCGGGCTGGAATGCAGAAATAGGTGCAATCATAGTCCAGCATTACTCAAACTGGAAAAAGGCACAACCTGGTATGGTGTGGGATGGCATGGAGAACATTAGCGCATTATTGGAGAGATGGGTCTTGGGGCAGGGAAAAGAAATACGGCGAGCTGAACTATTAGGGTCAAAGTTGCAAGAAAATAAAATTACCAAGGCCCAACGCACATCCATCCAGCAAGCCAAAAAGAAGGTTAGAGCATGAGTCCTGGGGGTTTGTATTCAAATAATGGACGCTGATGGTGTGTGTTGGTTTGCATTCCAGATAAGTGAAAAGCGTTTTCACACAGCCTGCAAATACCTTCCCAAAGAAGCAGCAGAAGTCATTGCAATATTTGACCATTTGGATGTTGTTTCCGATTGGGAGGAGGATAAAACTGGCACTCGCACAACCATTGAAACCCCCTGGAGAAGCTGTGAACTAAATCATCTAAATCGACTACTAGATGAAATAATGTTACAAGTTGCTATGAAGCACCAAGAAATCAAGCAGTTGCATTTGCTACTTGATTGTGTGTCAGGCAAGGTGAAACCCAGGGAATTCACCCTCCTTGAATGCCCAAAAAAACTTCCAATTGATGCTTATCACCCTGCAGCACTGCAAGCCCTTTTGGAAATTGACCTCAAACTTGTGGCTCCTTGTGACAACTCAAAAATTGTTGCAGCAATCAACTTACTATCAGAAAAAATCAAGAAGAAGCCTGGTACCACAATTAGCATAGTTCCAGCTCACACCCCCGAGGCAAGTGGATTGCACCTACAATAGTTGAGACTTGGGTGGTCTTTTGTTTCCTCCTGTATCTTGAGAGCCTTTCTATTCTTATATTTCTTAATGCAATAAAAGTTGATATACAAGTTTCAGTGTTAATATCTCTGTAAGTGATGCATGTGTTTAAGTGATCAATGAGTATATGTATCAAACACAACTGAGAGATTGGGCACTTTATATTGAGCTTGATGTTGAAATACATAGATGGAATAGAGTGGAAATGACATTGAGGTCATGAAAAGTTTCAATGATCAGGTTACCTTGCATTGCAGGAAGTGCTTGGTTGCCACACAGCACATTGCACATGCCATTTAATCTTGTGAATTCAGGGATAACACAACCCGGGATGAAACAAGTATTGTGTTTTTAAGAATGCTTGGACTGGGCAACAATTTCTTTTGGGTTTAATAAATTTTTTCCCAAGTTTAATCACAGGGTTTTGAGCCAATTTTTTAGACTAAAAAAATGGTTGCCGTCCATAGAGCTATCACAATGCATCTGGCCCATTGGGCAAGTGAATAAACAGTGTGAATGAGCTTTGAGTGTCTCACATTACCAGATCAGATGCTTACAGTGGACTACAACAATGGTCACCATCCACAGAGCTATCACAATGCATCTGGCCAATGGTTCTGATGAATGAACAGTGTGCATGGGCTTTGAGTATCTCACTTTCACAGGTGCTCATGGGAGTCAGCTCACTGCAATGTCACATTATGAACTCATTTATCAAGGATTAAGTTGCATAAGGCATACATGAATTGATTTATAAGCATGATTATTAAAAGCAATGGAGAAAGAAAAGCTAGTACACTAAGACACTGATAAATTTGGGATAGCTGAAATAGAAGCATTAGATTTGGGAGGTAAACTAAATACAGGATTATCAGTTGAAGGGTTTTGGGAGAGCCAATGATCACTGAAATCAAGGACAAGACATTTTTCCAAGTCCACGCGGGATACCCGTGTTCCTGGCCAAAATTCAGGGCTGAAAAAGCAGTCTTGGATAAGCTGCACTATGTAAGCATTTTTCTGCTTCCATACTTGTTCCTCAATGTCCTTGGGCTCTAGCTGGTTGGCTTTGGAGACAAGGCTCAGGAGCTGGAGGGATTGAACCAGGGGAAATTTCCTAATGTCTGATGGTATCAGCAAGAGGCCACGTACTCCGGCTACCAGGTAGGCCTCAAGAATGTGGTAGTAGGGTTGGGATGTGATGGTGACCATGATTGTGTTGAAATCAGCCTGCTGTGGAGGACCCCTCCAATCAAAGTTTTGTCCGCAGGAGAGCAAATGCAATGAGCAGGTGGTAGATGTTGTCAACCAATTTGTCCAGGGAGTTGAAGCCAGATTTGTGACTAGGGCTGTCAACTGGCTGTCCTTCAATCCAAGCCATGTCTTCATGTGAGCCAAGACAAGCAGCAAAATACTTGATGATTGAGATATCATGGCTTGCCTCATCTTCAGTATCTGGTGGTTTGATAAATTCTGGTGGCTGGGTAAGTTCTCTCGAGACCAGGAGGATTGATTGGAACCATAATTGTGCCCATCTAACCTGTGAAAAATCTGGAGGGTGAGTAAGGTGGATCCCGAGATTGTGCAGCTTAGACCCTATGGTGGTGGCTGGAGGGGGTGGTGACCCAGGTAGAAGAGGCAGAGCAAATACATCTGGTATGTAATATGGCTCAGATGTGCAAGGTGGGAAGGGATTTGCATCTGTAGGAATGAGGAGAGGTTGGCTACTGTGAGGGCAAAAGATCCCAGTGGAATCAAGCTTACCACTTGTAGCCAATTGACTGATCCATTCCTTAATACCAGCACAGATGGTGTTGAAACGGATTGTGTGAGATAGTAATTGAGGGTAAGATTGCCATTCTTTGTGGTCTTTTGCACGTAATCCAAAGAGGTGCACTGCTGCCTCAACAGCGCTCTTGTAGCACTTTGAGTCAATGATGCCATTTGAAAAGGGTTGAATGGCTTCCTGGAGTCCAGCCTGGTATTTTTTGAACAGTGTAGGCAAATCTATGGAGGGAGCTACAGTGATTGGCAATCAGGGAAGGAATTTGGATGGATGTGGTGGAAGTGACTTACCAGGGTCATTTGAAGGATCAGCGGCAGCGGTGGGAGTAGCCCCCTTGGTGGGTTGGGAGTCTAGTACCACCGGTGTATCATGGGGTTCAAGGGGAGTGGTGATGGAGGCCTGCTCTGCTGGGACTTCAGGGGTAAAGAGTGGATTTTGGGATTCTTTGGAGGGCACTTCATTTGGACCAGCTTGTGTGGGGGGAGTAGCAGGGCCTGAGGTACTTGCTTCTTCATCACTTTCCATCAAGGGCGCAAATTTATGCCTCTTCTTGTTGGGATTGGCAGAGGCAGTTGCAGCCCATCTTTTGGCAAGAAGTTTCCCAGACACAATCTGAACCTCCTCCTTGGGAGGGAGGTCATCACCATTTTCAACCACTGGTGAAGGACACAATGAGGATCAGCCAGGGATTAGACTAGCATTCAAGTGTTTCAACTCACAGGCCATTGCATCTTGAAGACCCTTACAGGCCTTGACCGCCATGTCTTGCACTGATTGTGGCAGTGATTTGTCATCAGCCATTTTAAGGAGCTTTACCATTTGCCGCTTGCTATTAGCAAGGAATTTAGACTTTGAGATGACTGAGGCTTCCTGTGTGCTCATCAAGCCACCGGTCTGGGCTGGGGATGGGGGTGGGGGTGTAGCATTGTGGCTTGATGATGATTCCGTGCCTACGACTTCAACCCATGGTGGGGGTGGTGGAAGAGAGGCTAAGGGAGGTCTGGTCAGTAAGTGAGGCCAACATGACAAAGTGAAAAGAGGACTCACGGTCTGGGGTGATGATTGCTAGGCAATCAGCAGATTGTTGATCTCCAGTGGGCTCAGTGGGCTGGGAAGACAGAATTGAGGGTGGGGGTTTGGTGTGTACTGAATTGGCGGTTTTTTGATCTCCAGTGGGCTCAGTGGGCTGGGCAAATGGAATTGAGGGTGGGGGTTTGCTGTGTGCAGGTGATGTAGACATAGTGGAGAAGTCTTGTGGTGATGGTATCAATGGATGGATGTATGGATGGATGGATGGATGGATGGATGGATTGATCAAATGATGGAGGGATAGATGGAGGGAGGAAGGGAGGGATAGATTCATCAATTGGGTGAACTATCCACCCACATCTTATACACTACCTCATATGCATTTATGCATTGAGGAGTGACTCACTCTCAATGGTCCCCATCCATTACCTTAGCCTCATGGTTGCTGTTCATTAGCCTAGGTTGAGCTTTCCCCAATGGTTGCCAACCATTATCTTGCCCCAATGGTTGCCAACCATTATCTTGCCCCAATGGTCGCCAACCATAAGCTTTCCCCAATGGTTGCCAACCATTAGCTTGCCCCAATGTTTGCCGACCATTAGCTTGCCCCAATGGTTGCCGACCATTAGCTTGCCCCAATGGTTGCCGACCATTAGCTTGCCCCAATGGTTGCCAACCATTAGCTTGCCCCAATGGTTGCCAACCATTAGCTTGCCCTAATGGTCACCAACCATTAGCTTGCCCCAATGGTCGCCAACCATTAGCTTGCCCCAATGGTCGCCAAACATTAGCTTGCCCCAATGGTTGCCAACCATTAGCTTGCCCCAATGGTTGCCAACCATTAGCTTGCCCCAATGGTCGCCAACCATTAGCTTGCCCCAATGGTTGCCGACCATTATCTTGCCCCAATGGTTGCTGACCATTAGCTTGCCCCAATTGTTGCTGACCATTAGCTTGCCCCAATGGTTGCCAACCATTAGCTGGCCCCAGTGGTTGCCGACCATTAGCTTGCCCCAATGGTTGCCAACCATTAGCTTGACCCAATGGTCCACAACCATTAGCTCTCCCCAATGCATTTCAACCATTAGCTTGCACCAATGGTTGCCAACCGTGGGCAAGCATGAATGTTGTGTGTCACCAAGATGCCTGCACCCTATGGTTTCAATTGCAATTCTGTGCAAGAAGCTTGATAACACAACATGCATGATATCTATGCCAACCCCCCCAGGTGGTAGCCAAAATGAAGCTTCAAAACAGGTGTCCCTTGAGTTATGCCCACACCCTTGCACAAGCCAAAACAAATGCAGTTGAGCCCTTGTGGGCATAACTGCATGGCATTTCCTGGCTGCTCAGCCAGGAAATGCGCATGCCTTACAGCCAAAACTGGGTGGGCGGATTTGGCTCTGTCCTCTGGGGGGCAAGCATAGAACTGGGAGCCAAGTGGAGCTAGACCTTGGCCACCCAATTGCACAACCTCATTATGTATTACATGCCATAATCCTTTCAGGAGTTGTACGCTGGCCGCCCAGCGTACAACTCCATTTTGGGTTACTTCACAAGGGTTTGGGCATATCAAGCCAGTTTTTATCCACAGCTTATTTTATGCCCACACCCTTGTGAAGTAACCAAAAGCCAAGCTGGACCTTGGCCACCCAATTGCACAACCTCATTGTGTCTTACGCGCCATGATCTTTTCAGGAGTTGTACGCTGGCCGCCCAGCGTAAAACTCCATTTTGGGTCTCTTCACGAGGGTGTGGGCATATCAAGCCAGTTTTGATCCACAGCTTATTTTATGCCAACACCCTTGTGAAGCACCCAAAAGCCAAGCTGGACCTTGGCCACCTGATTGCGCAACATCATTATGTATGACATGCCATGATCTTTTCAGAAGTTGTACGCTGGCCGCCCAGCATACAACTCCATTTTGGGTTCCTTCACAAGGGTGTGGGAATATCAAGCCAGTTTTGATCCACAGCTTATTTTATGCCCACACCCTTGTGAAGCACCCAAAAGCCAAGCTGGACCTTGGCCACCCAATTGCGCAACATCATTATGTATGACATGCCATGATCTTTTCAGAAGTTGTACACTGGCCGCCCAGCGTACAACTCCATTTTGGGTTCCTTCACAAGGGTGTGGGCATATCAAGCCAGTTTTGATCCACACCTTATTTTATGCCCACACCCTCGTGGAGCACCCAAAATCCAAGCTGGACCTTGGCCACCTGATTGCACAACCTCATTATGTCTTACGCTCCATGATCTTTTCAGGAGTTGTACGCTGGCCACCCAACGTACAACTCCATTTTGGGTCACTTCACAAGGGTGTGGGCATATCAAGCCAGTTTTGATCCACATCTTATTTTATGCCCACACCCTTGCGGAGCACCCAAAAGCCAAGCTGGACCTTGGCCACCTGATTGCACAACCTCATTATGTCTCATGCGCCATGATCTTTCCAGGAGTTGTACCCTGGCCGCCCAGCGTACAACTCCATTTTGGGTCCCTTCACGAGGGTGTGGGCATATCAAGCCAGTTTTGATCCACAGCTTATTTTATGCCCACACCCTCGTGGAGCACCCAAAAGCCAAGCTGGACCTTTGCCACCTGATTGCACAACCTGATTATGTATTATGCGCCATGATCCTTTCAGGAGTTGTACGCTGGCCGCCCAGCATAAAACTCCATTTTGGGCTCCTCTACCGGCATACTTTCTATTTATCCCATTTAAACCAGCATCCTTACCATTTATCCCATGTAGATCTGTCAAAAATGGAGCTGTAAGCTTGCCATCCAGCACACAAGTTGATTTCAGAGCATTTCAAATCAATATGTCACCAACCATTTACCACAATTGATGCAAGTGAGATGTCAACCCTCCCATCATCATGCATACTTCCACATCTAGAACTTGCATAACCCTGAATGTAATGATGTCATAAGCCACTCATTTCCAGAACTGTATATAGTTTGATCTACAATGGTGTACATCATTGGCATGAGACTATGCCCCATGGAATATAACAAAGCCATCCCATGTTTGAATGGCCCAGGCGGGCTGGGGCAAAGCACCCACATAATGCACATCTCAGAGATATCAGAATTGCATACTCCTCCTCCACTAACCTGCAAATCTGGCCACAGAGCTCAAGACCAAACAAACAATCTGTTGACATGAATTCCTACCACAGAGCCACCTCCTGGTCAGCTCAAAGATATAAGTACTCTCCTTCACATGCTTTTCTTCCCCCTCCCAATCTCCCACATATTCCATCTATCCGTCTATTAAATCCCTTACTCATCACATAACTTCATCAAACCTTAGCCATGGCTTCCTTCACTGCTAAATGTCTCGGCCTCCTCAGAACCACCCTCACCTCAATTCCTGAAACTGTTCTTCCCTATCTCATTTCCAACCCAACAACTCATTGGGTCTCCCTTCTTCACCAAAATGGCAAGCTTGCTGTCAGAATCCCAACTCTAGATCAACCTGTTGGCTCCTTACCACTTCCCCTATCACGTCTCCTTCTCCCTTATATCCCTGATCAAACCTCATTTGGTCCTTCTGGGAAATGCCCTTTGCAATTTCCCAACCAGACAGCTCCACAGATCTTTGTTGAGGCAGTTCTGCATGTCTCCTCCCAGCCTGTTGTCACATTCAATTTGGCATTATTGATATTTTGCAGCAAACATGATCTCATGGCCATCACCACCTCCATTGTTTCCTCATTCATAACCCTTGAACGCCCTCCACAATACAATCCTGCAAAACACAACTCCATTTCCCTTTCCAACCTTGCCACAGAAATTGTAGACCTCCCATCTGCTATCAAGGAGCTACATTACAACCCCTCTCTACTTGAGGTGCCCAGTGGGTGTGATCTGGACCCTGTCTCTCCCCCAGCCAATGTAATCAAAACCCCATTGCTACCACATCAGTCTCAAGGACTTGCTTTCCTCCTTGATAGGGAATCACCACATGCTGCATCCGCCTTGGCTTTGTGGAAGAGGACCTCAATCAATAACGGTGCACTATGGGAGAACAAGATCACTGGTGAGAGCCTAGCTCTTGCAAGGGGTGAGGACATTCCAGAATCCCCACTTGGATCTATCCTGGCCAATGACATGGGTCTTGGTAAAACAATACAATCAATTTCACTTATTGCAACCACCTTGCTGCAAGCGCGGACCTATGGCCTTCCTCTGGATCCCCCCCCTGAAAAACCTCCACATCAAGCCACACTGGTGATAACCCCCCCACGCCTCCTGAAGAATTGGAAACAAGAGATTATGAAGCATACCCAGTCAAAGGCCATCAATTTTCTTACCTACCATGGGAGATGGCGGCATCAGACCATGGATTTTCTACTGGAACATGCAGATGTGATTCTCACATCATATCACCTGGTGTCATCAGAATACAGCAAAATGCAAGCCAACCTCAACAACCAACACTCCATAATCTTCTCCAGAAAATGGTTCAGGATTATTTTGGATGAGGCACAGTAAATCCAACCTTCATTTTTCCATCTTTGCTACCCAAGGAAATTTTCTTTGGATCAAACTGACTGCAATTCACTTGCATGACAGCACTATCCAAAATACCAAGGCAAAGCTTTCCCAAGCGGTCACCCAGGTTGCCACCAATTGTAGAGTTTGTCTCACAGGAAGGCCAGTGCAAAAATGCCTTCAAGATCTCCTCTCTCTCCTTAGCTTCCTGGGTATCAGTCTAGAAAATGAGTACAGTGACTGGGCAACTACCCTTTTGCCCCACCTAAAAGTAGGGGACTTTGCCCCAATACAAATGGTCCTCCGACACACCACTCTTCAAAGGACCAAGGTTTATGAGCTGTCAAATCTCCCCAGTATTACTCATAACTACATCAAGAGACCGCTCTCACCTGCAGCAGAAGACTTCTACTGCCGACTCCAGGACCGATTCATTTCCAAGATTAGGAATGAGCTGCCTACTGATGGATCCAAGCCAATGAAGTTGTCACTCCTCAAAGATCTTGGCCAGCTCATAGGAGCATGTAATCATCCCGTTTTGGCAGACCCCAATGTCATTATGGACCAAAATGGATGATTCATCCTCACAGAAGAGTTGGGTCCCATTAAGGATCATAGCACGGGAGTTGAAACAATTGTCCACCACATTGATATTGACACCTGCCTTGAGAGCTCCAAAATCAAACAGCTCGTAGGGATGATTCAGCCAGGATCAGTGGTGGTAGCTGGAGCAAGCAAAGTTGTGGTCTTCTCGTGTTGGACACGCTATCTTGATCTGTAAGCTGGCTGTCTTTTTCTCCTGTTTCCAATCAGACCCCACTCAAAAGTCCATTTTCTCCCCCCATGTGCAGGATTGGAATGACACTAGATGAATATGGAATCTCCTCCTTTCATCTGGATGGAGGGCTGACGGAAAAACAGCAAGAATCAGTTCTTGAGCAGTTCTCAGAAAGTAGCACAACTTATGTCCTTCTTGCCTCCATTCAGGCAGCTGGTGTTGGAATCAACATCACATCAGCCAATGTTGTATTCATCATGTCAAGCACCCAATACTTTCTAGAATTTTGCCATTTACTTAGTCTACATTCATTTAATCCACATAGGAACCCCGCTGGAACCCCACAACCCAGGCACAGGCAGTCAATCGTCTGCATCAAATGGGTCAAACAAGGCCAGTGCAGGTTTATTACCTCATTGCACCTAATACCATTGAGGAGAATATTCAGAAGGTAATGTCCTCATATTCCACTCATCATATGCACCTCACTGAATTTTCCATCTGTCCTTCAGATTCAGAAACGCAAGGAGCAACTTGCCCAGTAAGTCTTTTCTTCCTTAAAAGATACCCACCAACCTTACAGTTCGCTGATTCATGAAATTGTGCTCATATCATATTCAGGTCAACTATTCTCACCACCAGGGATTGGAGGAAAGTGTTCCAATCCCTGCAGGATGACACCTAAATCTCCTCCCCCTTAGCTCCTCATCTCCTTCTTCCCAATCTGACTCATATGGTTGTTTTCTTCCTTCCTCACTATCCTGTACATTACTCTTGCATCATAATTTGTGAGAAGTACAATTTTTCCACTATGCCATGAGTAATTTTGCTCACAATTCACATCTTGCGTGGCTTGCCATGCACCTCCTGTCACCAATACTCCCAAATGTGTAGATAAGATTTTACACTGTGTGTTATTGTGTGTGAAACTCTTGTCCTGTTCATGACACTGGCAGGAGAATAAATGGTTGGCAACCATTAAGGTCACAGTTTCTCATGAGAATCAATTTTTTCCATCCATAAAAAACTGCAATGGTCGGCAACCATTAAAAAGAAAATTGCTTGCCCTCCATGAGGCATTCTAATGGTTGCAGTTGCTCATGAGAAGCAATTGTCATCATCCATTAAGAACTGCAACGGTTGGCAACCATTAAGAAGAACATTTCTCACTTTCCATGAGGCATTCCAATGGTCACAGTCCATCATGAGAAGCAATTGTCATCATCCATAAATAGTTGCAATGGTCGGCAACCATTAAGAACATTGCTCACTATCCATGAGGCATTCTAATGGTCACAGTTGCTCATGAGAATCAATTGTTTCCATCCATAAAAAACTGCAATGGTTGGCGACCATTAAGAAGAACATTGCTTGCCCTCCATGAGGCATTTGAATGGTTGCAGTTGCTCATGAGAAGCAATTGTCATCATCCATAAATGTGCTAGATTATTTTTCAGCCAATGCAGCAAGTCAGCAAGGCTTACATATTCACAGGTCGATCCCCAGATAATGCAAGCCACATGCATCACACCAGCATGACACACAAATGACCATGGATCTGCATGTCACATCATGTAGACATGGTCAGCAGCCATGTTTGTTTGGTGGGTTGCAGCAAGAAAAATGAGACAAGTCTTCTTGTCAATGGCTATAAATAACCCTCCCTTCTCTCAGGTTTTTCCCCTTTTCTCCATTCCCCAATACCCCTCAAGCCAGCTTCACATCTTTTTCCCATCTATTTATCAATCCGCTCATAATGGCATCCACTGCTCCTACACAAGCAATCCCACCTTCAGGTTTGTTGACCCACTTTTTTGTATTTCATCAAATTGAAAGAACCATCCCTACCAACCTTGGCCTCCATTGACTAATGCGTTGGCATAATCAACAGAGTCCTCGCCATCAACTCATGAAGATGAACAACTCTCAGCACCTGCAGACGAGTCCAACCCCGCATCTGAAGTCCATGAAGTAACTGAGGAAGAATTCTATCAGAATGTAGATACTATTCAAGAGATGGTCATGACCTGTTCTTGCCTCAGGATCCCCAGGTCAATCCGAGATACTGTGAACAGGTTAAACTCCTGCTTGAGTGATATCTGAAAAGGCTAGTTTTTGCCCCACTGTCATTCTTCACATTTGCAGATTTGGAGGTCTGATTGGTTTGTTTTCCCTTAGAATACAATTGTAAAAGGTGTCTCCCCCGCAGAGAAGGGCTGAGCATCACACCCAGCTCCTCATTGGCCCAACGGCCCCTGTCACAGCCACCTCCAAAACGTCCACGCTTTACTCATCCCCCTGTGGACATGACCCCACATCTACAAATAATGGGCAATCACAATCCAGCCCCCTCCTCCCCTGATGCAGCATCAAATCACAAAGCCATTTCACCCTCCCCTCAACCAGAAATACAAATAACTCCTGAACCTTCCCTCTGTGCCCAACCCGCTGCAACCATGGAGGAACCCCAAGTCACTTCTGAGCAACCCCAGGTGGCCCCAGATCAACTTGAGACATCCAATCAATCATTAGTGATTGAACAAGACCCAACCTCTCCCCAGCCCATTTTTTCTGGCATGGATTCACCCCAAGATGAGGAGCCCACTTATGATTTTGATGATCAAGCAACTAGAGGTTATTTTACCATCATTTACCACAAAAGAATACACAAGGAGCTTCATTCAATCACTCAATCCTTCAAGGGTCGGAAATCTCCAAAGAAGCTCCAAATGGGATGGGATGCGGTGAAGCACTTTTTGGATTTCCATCTCCAGGCCACCACTGCTATGGAACCACCAGAGATGCTGTACATCTCCCATTCAGCCAATTTTGAGTATGGTAACTGGGTTTGGTAGATCCGTGAGCAAGGTTAGTTTTATTTGAACATCTCATCAGCTTTCTAGATTCCTTTTTGCTAATGACCACTTTTTCATTTCACAGCAACAGAGTTTCTAGGCTTGGATTCACATGAGCCATGGTGGGCACCAGACATCATCAATTTTCCTGCCCTCAACTGCCTGCAGAACAGCCATACTTGTCCCACTGGTGCACCCCCCCTAGATCAGAAAACTGCTCATCTAGAATCAAATCTGGTGCGCTTTATTCATGCCTTGGACCATCCCACTGGAAAAGCCATCAATAAATGGGCCAAGACAGTGGCTTTCTCAGTGCAAACAGTTGCCTATGAACTTTGTGCACAGCCTCCCCATCCTCTGACATCTCCTGTCTCCAATGTCAAGGCAAACCTACAAATGGTTATGTGGCTCCAAAGCATCAAGACATTGCCAAATTCACTGCAGCCCAAATCAATAGAGCATCACATGGTCCTAGACAATGAGGCTGAGACCAATCAGTCAGAGGCTATGATCACCAATCAGTCAGAGGCTATGACCATTGAGCCAAGGGACTGTCTTCAAGAGCTACGTAGCGTCATTATTGATATCATGATCAGCTTCACCTTACTTCAGGCTCATTCCAAGAAAGACCCAAAGGAGCCCACCACCGGCAAGAAGAAAAAGCCCAAGCGCAAAGACCCTCCAGCATCCACTGTTGACAACTCTTCCCTCACTGTCTCAGAGTTTTCAAATGAACAATGTCGCACTGAATTGACTCAACTAGAATGCCGCCACAATTTCCTCCCTTTTGTCTTCTACCTGCTTGCTGGCATCCGGGGGATCTTTATTGCTTCAAGAGACAGAAAGATTGCTTCTTTATGTGATTTTCATGAACTCCTCTGTTTAATTCAAAAAATTCAGTCTGTCTCAGATGGGAGACCGTCAGCCAAGGAACCCATATGGTCTCACCTTCAAATGTACATTTGATCCATCATGCTCAGTATATCTGAGAACCCTCAAGATACTGGTAAATTGACATTACCCAGCCGGCATGATCTAGCCAAGGCTATTGCTCATGACTACATGAACCACATGAACAAAAATTCCTGTTCCAACATGCCTTTCAGCCTAGAACCCCTTCCAATCTCTGAGTTACCAAGCTCAAATGTTTAATATGAGTGCTGTCATTTCTTCTCTGATTTTCTCTAGCTTTATTGTATCATCTTGCATGTAATTTGAATACTTTTTTCATAATTTTAGCTTTTTTTTTTGTTTTTAAAATTTCTTAAAATTGCTATTTGCATGATAATTCATGATCAAACGTTTCAAAAGAGTGATTGTCCAATATTCTTCAATACTGGAAGCCCCAGTAAAAATAATTTTCCCCTGAGCAGTGAGATTGGATTTCTCAAGGTCAACTCTTGGATTTGGACTGTCTAAATCCCTAACCCACCACTCAGCACTTTTAGATCAATTGCATATTCAAAATGCCACACCTTGTTTGCCACCACCCACTACTCAACCACCTGGCTAAAGCATCCTTCAAGAACTACTGAAACAGGGTCCTCTTTCTCCCCTTGAGCAATTTCCCCCCATCCCATCCCACCCCTTTCAGCAATATGGCAGATGCTCCCTTTCAGAAAAACCAAACCCTCATTCAAAAGTATCACATCTTATATTTCTCCAACTTTTATTTCATGATCCTCTTGGAACCAGCTCTGATAACATACAAGCAAAGAAAATCCACATATTGCTTGGCTGCAATGCAACAGTACCTGGCCACAATGCACCAAATTTGATTGTCTTTGCAGCTGTCAGGGCCCCTAAGTAAGTAGTCCCTCATCAAGTCTTTGACAGTTCATCGGTGTGATTTCATCATCATTGATCTCACAAGCTTCCAAAAGCATTTGCTTTTCTTGTAGCCCAATGCATTCAGACATTTGTTCACAGAAGTAAACTACTTGCAAAGGAGGATTGATTTCTTTTGTGTTTTCCTTGGTCCACCATTGATCCAGATGCCTTTGTCATTTGGATCAATTTTTCATTCAGATCAATGGTGGATCAAGGAAGACACAAAAAGAATCTATCCTCCTTTGCTGGTAGTTTACTTCTGCAAACAAATGTCTGAATACATTGGGCTACAAGAAAAGTGGATGGTTTTGGAAGCTTGTGAGATCCATGATGATGATCCTTGACTTCATCAACACTGTGGATTTGCCAGATTTTGACAGAACAATCACCAACTTGAATGACAATGGACATCACATTCACACCACCATGCAGAGTGTATTGGTGAGAAGTGGCACCTATTACTCACTGACCATGGTAACCTGAAGTATTAAGGGATAAATTTCCTACGGAGGTAATAGCTCTCTTGAAAGCTTGACAGCAATTTGAGATCAATTGCATATTCAAAATGCCACAGATTTTTTTCCCCCACCCACTACTCAACCACCTGGTCAAAGCATCCATCAAGAACTACTTAAATAAAGCATTTTGCCCCATCCCATCCCACCAATTCCCCCTGTTGGCACTGTCACCATACCACATTCACTCAATTGGTCAAACAGCCCAGAACCTCCCACCACTACTACTGTCATACAAACTACTTGTAAGATCTTGGCTTACTACAGCTGGAACCTGTCTCTCAAACACTAATCTTACCCAACTCCTTACCTGACTTGTTAAATAAAGCAATTTCACCCCATCCTAACCCACCAATACCTCTATTGGAACTTTCACCATACCACATTCACTCAAATCCTGTGTTGTCCTAACGTAAATCAAACTCTCTGGGCATAAGGCCTCACAGTCCTCTCCCCAGTGAATTGCTACCAACCAAATTGATATTTTCATGGCCAGGAAAAGGACTGAAGCGTATAGTTTTTTCCTTGTTATTATCATTTAAGTTGATTCACCAAGCTGACATTTTCCCAATCCCTCCCCAATTTTTGACTGTAATATTCTTTCTGAAATTCTATGATTTGATATGCTATGGATACTTCCCCTGGTGAATATGAACTGCATACCACTCAACTATTAATGTGGTTACTTTCATGATTCACCAGGACAAAAGCATATTGTAATCGTAAGATTTCTGAAGGAAAACCAGCCCAGTACAAATTGAAGAGGGATCTTCTCTTTACCCAAAAAATTGCAGGTAACAAGGACAAGGGACAGCAACCAAAAATTCTGTGGAGGTACAGGTCCTACAAAAAATGCAAGCTCTATCCCCAGATTGATCCTGAAAATCCAAGAAAGCCAACAAATGAAGAGTTACAAGAGGCCCATGCCTTTGTTGAATCCAACTTTGAACTAGTTGATCATGGTCGAGTGCTACTAATGGATAAGGACAAGAATGATATTATGGCATATATCAAATTTACCCCGATTGAGGACCTATCACCTCAGGAGTATGATGATATTGACTTTCTTGCTTGTTTCCTGCACCAATGCAAGAAATTTGTAAACCCAGTGGGCTCACCATCTAAATCATGGGCTGGAAAAATGTGGGCAATTGGATGGAGAAAGGCCATGGTAACAGCTGAAATGATTGGCCAATACATCAAGGACCTAAAGACTGCTGCTACCAAATGCCAGTATGACAAACTTATGTCTTACTCAGAAAGGGCTTCTATTATACTTGGAGGATTCTTCAGCAATATGGCACACGTTCCATTTCAGAAAAACCAAACCCTGATGCAAAAGTATCATATCCCATCTTTCTCCAACTTATCATTTGATGATCCTCTTGGAACAAGCTCCTGTTCACCTCACCTTACCTTCACCTCTGACGGCTTCTGCAATTCACCCCATTTTGATGAAAATGATATATCCAACTTTGCCTTTGCTTTATTCATACCACAGAAGAAAGCATGTGGATCACTTGCTACTCCCTCCAAGGGCTACAATGTTCATGATGGGCATTTTGTCATACCTGACTATGGGGTTGGGATCAATTTCTCTACTCAAAAAGGAATTGTTAAGTTACTCTGGCAATCAAAAAAGTATTGGAACTGTACACTTCCTCCTGTAGAAAATTCTTTGTATACCCATCTTGCCATGTCTTTACAAATCAATGTTAGAACCCTAAACACTTGTAGAAGCATTCAGGATGGTACTATACATTATACCAAAGCTAACAAAAACAAAGCACTCCATATTGCTGATCATAATTATTATTTGCATAGAAATTAAACTTTCTTTTGAATCTTTGATCTTATGATCCTCTTGGAACCAGCCCCAATAACATACATGCAAATTGCAGCCACATATTTCTTGGCTACAATGCAATAGTACCTGGCCAGAATGCACCAAATTGAATTTTCTTTGCAGCTTCCAGGGCACCAAAGTAGTTCCTCATCAAGTCTTTTATGGGACATTGTTGTGATTTCATCATCATGGATCTCACAAGCTTCCAAAACCATCTGCTTTTCTTGTAGCCCAATGTATTCAGACATTTGTTCCCAGAAGTAAACTACCAGCAAAGGAGGATAGATTCTTTTTGTGTTTTCCTTGGTCCACCATTGATCTGGATGCCTGTAATTTGGATCAATTTTTCATTCAGATCAATGGTGGAGCAAGGAAAACACAAAAAAAATCTGTCCCCGTTTGCTGATAGTTTATTTCTGGGAACAAATGTCTGAATGCATCGGGCTACAAAAAAAGTGGATGGTTTTGGAAGCTTGTGAGATCCATGATGATGAAAGGACACCAATGATCTGTCACAAAGCCTTGATGAGGGACTACTTAGGTGCCCTGGCAGCTGCAAAGACAATCAAATTTGGTGCATTCTGGCCAGGTACTGTGGCATTGCAGCCAAGCAATATGTGGATGTGGTTTGCATGTATTTTATCAGAGCTGATTCCAAGAAGATCATCAAATGATAGGTTGGAGAAGGATGAGATGTGATACTTTTGCATGGGGGTTTGGTTTTTCTGAAATGGAACATGTGCCAACCTCAATTTGAAGAAGTCATGATGCAATGAATTGGTGTTTCCACACTCCCAGATGATTGAATAAAGTCTCTCTATAAAAAAATGATGAAAAATGAATATTTTTAGTCATGAAATCTGTTGTTTTGGGGAAGCAAACAAGCTCTTTGCATGTGATATTTCCTTGCTTAGTGTGGAGTTCTAAAATTTCCTGATGTAAAAATATTAATTCCCATTGTGGGTTTTTATTAAGATCATCAATCTTCAAATGAAATACATGATTTTCCATCAGGGAATTTGATTTTGAATTTAAAACCAAAGATCTTGGTATTGCTAATGTATTTTACATTGGTCAATCATGCGCATTCAATATGATCCATGTATTAGGGACATTTCTCAAAACATCAAATGTAACTTTCCCTTACACTCCCACTGAAGTTAATATGCATATTCAAAATGGAACCAATAAGCTTTTGAGGTTTTTTTTTATTTTGAATGATTAAGCTCATCAGCAGATGTAAGATTGAATTCAAAATCCAATCAATCTTTTTATCTATTTCCCTGTAAGCCTTTCACTTTCTGCAAACTGAAAAAATTGACTTAACACCCAATCCAATTCAACAAAAACAATGAGAACACCACCATTGTTGGAAACATTTGTATATTCCAATGCACCATATGTTCTCAAAGCACATTTGAATATGGAGGTAATCTATATACTGGTTTTGGAAGGTCAAAAAAATCACATCAAACGCATATATTACAATCAGATTTTTCTACAAATGTATGTGAGTGATTTTTTCCCAGGTTTCATCAAAATTCAAAACATCACTGGTCAAGTGTCATTGATACAAAAATTCAGAAAAATCAGTCACCAAACATTCTCCAATCTATTAACAGAAGAAACCCCACAATTGAGCAACTACAAGAAATTACCAGCCCTGTGAGTAAAGATCTTGTTCAAAAGTATGTTTCTTTTTTTTATTCAAAGTGGGGTTTATTTATTTATATACCCTATGATTTTGCACATTCAAGCCATCAATTGAAGACTTCTTTTTTTTTTTTTGGTTTTTTTTTGGTTTTTTTTTTGGTGTTTTTTTGGTGTTTGTTTTTTTTTGTGTTTTTTTTTGGTGTTTTTTTTGGTGTTTTTTTTGGTTTTTTTTATGGTTTTTTTATGGTTTTTTTTTTTGGTTTTTTTTGGTTTTTTTTTTGGTTTTTTTATGCTTTTTTTATGCTTTTTTTTTGGTTTTTTTTTGGTTTTTTTTTTGGTTTTTTTGGGTTTTTTTTTTGGGTTTTTTTTTGGGGGTTTTTTTTTTTGATTTTTTTTTTTGCTTTTTTCAAAGAGGTTGATGCACCAAGCACGGCCTGGCTTGTTGGGGGGACTTCATCACCCCCCAACCAAGCAAGCGAGCGAGGCGGGAGGGAGGGCCTGGCTTGGTGGGGGGATTTCATCACCCCCCAACGAAGCAAGCGGCAAAGGGGGGGGCAGCTCGTTGGGGGGATTTCATCACCCCCCAACCGAGCGAGCAAGCGAGGTGGGAGGGAGGGCCCGGCTTGGTGGGGGGATTTCATCACCCCCCGACCAAGCAAGCGGGGAAGGGGGGGCAGCTCGGTGGGGGGATTTCATCACCCCCCGACCAAGCAAGTGGTAAAGGGGGGGGCCGACTCGGTGGGCGGACCAAGCAAGCGGCAAAGGGGGGGGGCCGGTGGGGCTCGCGGTGGGGGGGCCCAGCTTGGTGGGCGGACCAAGCGAGCGGCCAAAAGGGGGGGGCCGGTGGGGCTTGCAGTGGGGGTGGCCGGCTTGGTGGGCGGACCGAGCGAGCGGCAAAGGGGGGGGGGCGGCTCGGTGGGCGGACCAAGCGAGTGGCAAAGGGGGGGGGCCGGCTCGGTGGGCGGACCAAGCAAGCGGCAAAGGGGGGGGCCGGCTTGGTGGGCGGACCAGGCAAGCGGCAAAGGGGGGGGCCGGCTTGGTGGGCGGACCAAGCAAGCGGCAAAGGGGGGGGGCCAGTGGGGCTTGCAGTGGGGGGGGGACTTCATCACCCCCGGCCCAGCAACCAAGCAAGGGGGGAGCGATGGGGGGGACTTCATCACCCCCCGCCCAGCAACCGAGCGAGGGGGGAGCAAGCCACCGGCTTGCGGTGGGGGGGACTGCATCACCCCCCCGCCTGGCAAGCAAGCAAGGGGGAAGGAGCTGGTGGGGCTTGCGGTGGGGGGAACTTCATCACCCCCCCGCCCAGCAAGCAAGCAAAAGGGACATTGAGGGGGGAGGGAGGGGGGGGATTTCAAATCCGCTCCCCACCTAGCAAGCAAAAGAGGGGGGAGATCAAGGGGGGAGGGAGGGGGAGGGAGGGGGGAGGGAGGGGGGGATTTCAAATTCTGTCCCCACCTAGCGATTGAGCAAGGGGAGAGATTGAGGGGGGGGAAGGGGGGAGGTATTTCAAATCTGCTCCCCACCTAGCAAGCAAGCAAGTGGGGGGGTTTTCCAATCCCCTCCCCACCTAGGAAGCTATTTAGTAACCTGGACCACACCAACACCGACCACCACCCACCACCACCAACCACCACCCACCACCACCCACCACCACCCACCTCATCCACCTCATCCACCACGACCACCACCCCATTGGTAAGTAACCTTTTTTTTTAAAAAAAAAAAAAAAAAACAAGAGGGTATTCAATTTTTGTAGATATCAATATTGATGGAATTTCATTTTTTGTAGATATCAATATTGATGGAATTGAATGAAGGCATATCTAGTAAAAATGGGTATGGGATTTAAACTTTATTCCTCAATATCTTTTGACAATAAAATTACTAATTGAACTTTTGATTCTGCATTATTTTTCTTTGGGTTTTCCATTCATGTTGTGATTCCTGGGTGTCATCCTGAAACACGGTTTGTAGTTTTGATGAGCTTGGCGTTTCAGGAGATGCCAAGGAGACACAACATGGATCGAAGCCTCTAGTAGTAGGAAAACAACACAGACTACCAAACTCAGATGTTACTTCAACATCCAAAAGTAACAAGAAGTTCAACCGTGCCAGAAGGCAATTTGCACAAGATTGTGATGAGCCAACATACTTTGTGACCCTTTGGGAAAACCTTCCACCCAATCATGTTGTCTTACCACAAGTGTGCCCTGACATGCTGGTTAATGCTGTCACAAACTGCCTATTCCAGCCCTACTTCATTATCAAATACCACAGTTTGGAGGCCCCCAAAACTCCACAAGTGGATACTTTGTGCAACATCATCTTGGACTTGTACCTAATGGCAAAGAACCGCCATTCACTCAGCAAAACCAACAAAGCCGCCTTAACTGGCTGTATGCATGCCATTGGATTTTGTACTGGAAGTGATAGAGGTGCCTCTGCAGGTTTGTCCAATTGTTTATGAAAATTCAAAAAATTGAATCCATGTTGACTTTGTAATCAAAAACAGGGGTCTATTCTCAAAAACCAGGTTTGGATGAAGAGACTATCAAGAAAGATAATGAACTGTGGGAGCATCTTCCTGCGCACAACAAATTCATCTTTGAAAGAATCTGATCATTGTGTACCTCAGCTCATGCTCAAAACAAGAAGGTTTCAGATCAATATTTAATCCCAAACTGGTCTTCATCTGAGTGGATGGAAGCTGAGCAAGATTTCAGCATGTTTTCCAATGTGGTTGTGACATTTGATGATTTCTCAAACAAGCTCCATACTGATAAGAACAATTTAAATGGTTTCACATATGGGATATTTTCTTACATCAAAAGATCAACAGGACAGCCTATCCTTCCTCCCTGCAATGATTTGGGTCATGGTTTATCTTTTCCAAAACTTGGTTGTATTGTTGACTTTGCAAAAGCCAAAGGCATTATTGAAATTCTTTGGCAGACTCAAATTTTTGAACATCAGACTACATTTCCTCCTCCTAGTTTAAAAACCTCTTCAACCCACACTCACTTTGGCTGCTCATTCCAAATTAATAAAAAACTAGCCAATGTATCTTTAAAACTCCAAAATTCTAGTCCTTCAAAGATTGATGAACAAATTTTGGGAAAGAAGGCCCGATATGGCTGATGTTGTTGTTTCTATTGTATTTTTTTCATTTTTGAAAGTTTTATCTCATCTATTGTATTTTTTTCATTTTTGAAAGTTTTACCTTAGTAATAAATCAAATATATTTACAAGCCCAGTAATTGAGCAATCTCCTTGAGTTCTTCAACTGTTCTACTGCTGCCAATACATGCAATGGCCATGGACCACTTATCTTTTTTAAATGTCTGAATACATTGGGCTACAAGAAAAGCAGATGGTTTCAGAAGCTTGTGAGATCCATGATGATGAAATGACACCAATGATCTGTCAAAGACTTGATGAGGGACTACTTAGGTGCCCTGAAAGCTGCAAAGACAATCCAATTTGGTGCATTCTGGCCAGGTACTGTTGCATTGCAGCCAAGCAATATGTGGGTGCAATTTTCATGTATGCTATCAGGGCTGGTTCCAAGAGGATCATCAAAAAATAAGTTGGAGAAATATAAGATGTGATACTTTTGCATGAGGGTTTGGTTTTTCTGAAATGAATCATGAGACAGTTGTTCAATGATGACATGCCTTGGTGACTAGCGCTATTCCCACTCAACTTCATGTCTTTTTATTTTATTCCACAATGGATGCCCTCCTTCTCAGGCCAGAACTAGTTCAATGCATGTTTCTATTTTTATAAATTTTACCTATTCTTGGTTTTCTACACTGCAAAAAGAAGCCTGCCTCTTGCCTTGGTGTCAGTTAACATTCTCCCTCAAAAAACAAAAGAACCAGCTCTTTTGTGCAGACCAGAGAAGGTGATCAGGATATCTAAGTGAGGATATTGACTTTATTTTCTTCCCTTGTTTGTTCTTTTTCCTTTATTTCCTCTCTTTGGTAATTTGTCATCTTTCATTTCAAATATTCTTCATTTTTTGAAATTTGAAAAACCAATTTTGGCTTGGCTTTCTGTATTTTCCCTGATGGAAAGTATAAGTATAAAAAATAAATTTACACCAACATAGGTTATTGAATAAGAAACCAACAGAAAAAAAGCCATGAATGGCTGATTTATATGAGGAAAGATTTGCACAGTTTATGAGCATGGTGTGTTAGTATTATCTTAAATACATGTTTATTAATTTAATTTTGCGAATTGAATAAGAGAACTTACCCAGTTTTTGATCAGTTAATGGAAATTCAAGTCTGGAAATAATCAGCCTCTTCTGGAATCTTAAAATTTCACTTTGAAAGAATTCCCAAACACCAACTGCAGTAATTTGTGGCTGATGTGTGGACTGCTTGTGAAGCAACAGCTTTGCTCATATCTAGCTTTCCCTTGAAAATCTATTATGAACGAATGTGCCAGAAGTTCAGCAAATGCTGATCTCTAGTCACAATATTTCTCCACCTGCTGAAAGTTAATGATGAGATACAGCATCACATAACCCTGAGATATTGATGGGATACGGAAATGCCACCTGCATACAGGTGGCAGCCATTTTTCTGTGGTGAAATTCATACCAAAAAACTTGACTGAAAAAATTTCTAGTCATAATTGATAAAATTTCCAAAATGGAAATTTTTATTCTGAGTAGGCTTGAAGTTGTTGATTTAATTCCAAAACTGCATAGTAAACTGAAAATTGATTAATTTCAAACTTTGGAAAAATTGAGCTCACCATCTACTTTGAATATGATAAAAAAAAATTCTGTCATAATTCTTCATTAGAAATTAACTGGAAATTTATGATAAATGATGGAGTGAAAATATAGCAGTAAATTATGGAATTTCCTTATTTTATTTCTTCTTTTTTGAACAATCAATTTCACCTAAGCCTTTTTATCCCTTTTCAAAATCAATTTATTTTTTATTTCCTTTTATCCCTTTTCATGTGCTTTAAATTCTTTCACATAGAATAGGGCATATCAAAGTTAGCAAACCTGCCATTAGGAAACTGCCATTTTTTTTGACCAAAACCACCACTTTTTTTTGACCAAACACGCCATTTTTAATGGCAGTTTTCTGAAATACACATACCCCCTAACTGGTGTATTTCAAAATGGTGGTTTTCATGAAAATGGCGGATTTCAAACATCAAACCCGTCATTAAAACCACCATTTATGCATCATCATCCATCCACCATCCATCACATCTAAAACACACATCCACATCAGCAAATCCATACTGGTTGCATCTCCATTGCATCACACACATCTCATCTCCATTGCTTCACATCTCTATTGATTTTCACATGTCCATATTCACACAAATCCCATCATCATCTCATCACCCCACATCACATCACCATCTTTCTCAACATGTCCAATCAAACTTCCCGCCAGCAAGTTGAAAACGCAAAAAAGCTGACTGAACTTTTGCTACTGTTTGACTCTCATTCAGACTCTGATTCAGACTTCAATTTGGAATCAACTTGGTCAGCTTTGAATTCTCAGTTGGAAAAGCAATACATGGTTCCAAGAATACACACCCTCAACAACCCTATGTATGAAGGCAAAAGCTTCATCTCATCCCCAACTTAAGCTTCCAGCAACTATTCCAAACTTTATTGCCTTCAGTAATGAAACTTTTGGAGATGATTGAAGACCACCACATCTTCCAGAACAATTCTTGGAATTCCCAATGCAATCCAGCCATCCAACTTGCTGTTGCTCTTTTTAGATTGGGATCAAATGGAAATGGAGCAGAAATCCATTGATTTGAAAATACATTCTCAGTCAGTTATGGAAGTATTGACTTATACACTAAAAGAGTCATGATTGCTATCCTATTTTTCCGTTGATCAGTCCTTTCTTGGCCAACCAAAAAAGAACGCAAGTAGATATCTCAAGTAATGGAGACCAAAGGCTTTCCTGGTTGCATTGGGTTTGTTGATGGAACCACCATCCCCTTGAGTCAAAAACCCAAGCTAGATGGCAACCACTATTTTGATTGCAAAAAAGGCAACTGATTCATTCCTTTTCCAATGACTTTGATAACACCTTTGATCACACCACTGAAAAAATATGTTTCATCTTTTTGTTTAGATACTCCGTGGCCCTACAACTTGTTTGTGATAACAACAAGAAGTTCATATCCCTTCATGCTGGCCTTCCAGGTTCTTTTCATGATTCATACATGTTCAATCGGATGTGGATTTCCCAACAACCAGAGAATTACTTTGACCACAATCAATAACTTCTGGCCAATTCAGCTTATTCTAGTGGCAAATATGTGGTTCCAGCATACCGGAACATGTCATCTAACAATCAAGGAAAAACCAATTTCAACTATCATCTTGCCCAATCACATGTTTGAATTGAGCATGCCATAGGAGTCATGAAAGAAAGATGGGCCAGCTAAAGGGAAATTCAAAACCAGCTTCAAAACCCCAAAGACATGAAGTTCCTCATCCACTGGATTATCACTTGTGTAATCCTTCACAATCTTTTGGCCAACATCAGAGATGAATGGGACAAAATATTTGAAGATGATATTCCTGATCCACCTCAAGTCATCCCTGTTTCATCTTGTCCCTCATCTTCTTCTATGAGAGAAAGAATTCTCCCTCTCACCCTTTCTAGCTTTGATGAGTAATTTTTGATTTCAAGTTAGGTAAAAAATCCCTTCACCAATTTTTTTTGGTTTCTGGTTGTTCACCCAAGATTCCTAGGCTGAGTCCATTTTTTTTCTCATTTGGTGGGGTGGACTTAGACAAAACAGACTCAAAACCCCCAAACCCCCCACCTCACCCCACCAAAGCACCTGTCAAGCCACCCAACTCACCCCACCAAACCACAGGTTGGTCCACTCCTTCCTCCTCCTCACTAACCACCTCCTCCTCACCCATGACCTCTACCTCACCCACCACCTCCCCTCCTCATTTGGTTGGCACCCCTGGTAAGCTTCCCCCCCCCTCCTCCTCCTCCTCCTCCTCCTCCTCCTCATCCTCCCCATCATCCAATCCTCATCCTTTGGTTCATCCACCTCCATCCCCCTTCAGGCCCCCCACCCCCTTGGTTGATTCCCCAGGTAAGCTCTGCCTTCCCTCCTCCTCATACCCCTTTTCACTCCCTCTCACTCCCTCTCACCCCCCCCCCTCACTCACTCACCAACCCCCCCCCCTCTCCCCCCTCCCATCTCACTTGGCTTGCTGGCCCCACCCCCCCTTGCTCTTGCTCCGGTCCCCTTGCTTTCTTGGCCAACCCTGCCCTCCCCCCTCCTTTGCTTGCTTGGCCAACCCCGCAGGCCCCCTCCCCTCCATCGGCCAACCAAGGCCCAGGCCCCCCCCTCCTTTGATTGCTTGGCCAACCCTGCCAGCCCCCTCCCCTCCTTTGGCCGACCAAGGCCCAGCCCCCCCTCCTTTGTTTGCTTGGCCCAACCCAAAACCCAACCCAAAGGCCTGGCCTGATTCCCTCACACCCCAGTAAGTTTTTTTTTTGTTTTTTTGGTGCGGATGTGATTTTTTTTTTTTGGTGATCCCATTTCTGGTGAACTTGAGATCAAGTCCAGGTTTGGTTTCATTATTTTTATCCAATCTTGTTTCACTGATGATGTCCATTTGACTGACTGTTTTTTTTTTCAATCCCTCAACCACCATTGGTGAATGTCCTATTCTTCTCCCACCCACCTCAAAATGTTACACAAACAATCAAATCACATCTTTTTGCTCACCCCAATCAGAGTATATGGATGGGAGAGATAAAGATGGAAGGAGATGGATTGACCAACATAATGAAAGGTGGGAAGAATAGGGCCCATAACCAAAAGAGAATTCAAATCAGAGATTCCAGAAGATCTTTGGATGTTGCTGAGAAAGGTATTAATGAAAAGGTGGTCTGGTCTGGTCGGAAACTTCATCCTTTGGATCTGTACCCTTCAATTTTTTCCAAAAAGAAAAAGAATAGTTGAAAACCCACCCAGGAAGAGTTTGAGCAAGCAAAACAAACAATCAAACGGTTCCATTTCTTCCACAGTGGAAAAGCAATTGTCCTCCATTGATCTGATCACCAAGCTGTGGTTGAAATAATTGAATTTGTGCCCTTGGATAAACTCTCAGAACAAGATAAAAAGGAAGTCAAATTTGTCACCACTTTCCTTCATGGCTCAAAAAAATTTGTCAACCCAGTTGGTCCTTTGAGATCTTGGGGTGGAAAATGTGGGCAGTTGGATGGCAAAAATTGATGCACCCTTTGGAGTTAGTTGGACGTTATGTGAAGAAATCATCCATTAGATCTTCTCCTCAAGAGTATGCTTTCCTCAACCTTAAGGCTGACAAAGTATCCCAAATTCTAGGACTAATGTTTTGCAATTTGGCCAAACTTTCCTTTGAATCAAACTATGATACCATGAAGGACAAAAACATTCCCTCTTCCTCTTTGTTGGAATTTGGTTCCAAGCCTACACCTTTTGATTTCTCCCCACAAATCACTTTCACCTCCGATTCTTTTTACAAATCTCTTCATATTGACAAAGGCAACATCTCCGGCTACTCCTTTTTACTCATGTGTCCAACCAAGAAATCAAATGGTTGACTTATTGAAAATACAGAAAAATATCAAGTATTGGATCGCCAATTTGTTTTTCCTGACCTTGGATTTGGAATTGATTTCAAGCAAAAAGGTATAGTCAAAATGGTTTGGGCAGCTAATAAATACAAGCACTGTACCTTTCCTGCTGTGGACACAGCAACCCATACCAGAATGGCCATGTTACTTCAAATTAATAAAACAACTATAACACTTGTAGGGACTTGAATAATGGCAAAATTTAATCTAGAAAAAAAATATAAATAAAAACAAAAAAGATCTGTATGTTGTTGGGGTTAAGAATACTCTCAAATATTGTAATCAAAAATAATTTTTTTGTTTTTCTTTCACCAATGCAAATATATTTACAATCCCAGCATTTGAGTTATCTGCTGTATTTCATCTACTGTTCTACTGCTACCAATGCAAGCCAAGGCTACTGATACCTTATCATTCTTTTTTGTTGCAAGTTGTTCCCTCTCCTTTTCCAGTTGTGCTTGCTTTCAATCCTTCTCCTTTTCCTGAATTTGAAACTCTAGCTCAGCCTGTTTCAATTTCCACTCTGCATCCCATTTTTGTTGATGAGCCAAACTCTTGGCTTTCTGCTTTTGAACATCCATGGCCAGTTGACAATCCCACTTTTGTTTTTCAAACTCAGTTTTTTTGGATTCAATTTTTGATTTGACTGTTTTTTGCAGGGGAAAAGCAATGAGAATGATTTTGAAAGCAAGGTCAACCAATGGACTTAGATGAATCTTGCTTCTCCATGATTTCTTCAAACCCTGAAAAACCGGAAGTGTTTCTCCTCTTTTGATTAATTTTGCGGTTGATATTGACGGAATTGGAGGCATTTTGCTTACCCTTGGCAGAGGATGTTTGAGTCTGAAAGTTGTAACTAGTGTTCAAAGGCAATGTGGGAGGCTCCATTGGCTTGAGGTTTTGGCCATTCTGGAATGGATGAGCCTGTTTTTTTACAATCTAAATCAGTCAGGATTAACCAGACAGAAGAGAAAAGAGCTTGTTTCCTTACTTGAACCAATGTTGAGGGGAATGGAGACTGAGGAGTATCTTGTTCTGCATCAGCAAGGTTGATGAGATCTGCTAACCCAGGAAGAGAGCAATCCAAAGAAGGAGGGGAGGGGTCCAAGGTATGGTTTGACACATCAATCAACATGGAAGTAGATGGGATTGGAGCTGATTGCGTTTGAATATCCTCCTTGGCATTGGATGGGGGCCACTCATAGGTTTCTTTGGGATCACCATTGCTAGGCTGAGCATCCCCAGCCAAATCCTCAGCGTCAACTGAATTGGATTTTTGGGCATCAATAGCAGCTAGGGGGGTAATATTGGCCTTCTTTCCAAATATTTCATCCATTTGAATATAAAAAGGACAAATGGAGTCCAAATTATCAACCACCAAGTTGATTCCCTTGGCTTTGTCAGAGTTGGTGATACCAAAGCCAGTGGAGATTGACATGGAGTGGGCCTTTTTTTACTTGGCTTGATAATTGTTGAATATCTCCCTCATCTTTTTGGATGACAAATACAGCCTACCTTTTGTTTTATTCTTGAGTTTATTGGCCATCAGGAGATAACCATTAACCTTAGAGGATGGAGGTTGGACAACATGTGTTTCATTGTCCAATCCAAAGCAGGAATCATAGCTGGAGGGAATTTTGAGCCAGTTGACCAGGATAATGTGATCAGCTCTCTTGAGCTGATTTGAGCCCTTGGAAGCTGATGGGGAAGGATTTTTGGAGCCCTTGGAAGCTGATGGGGGAGGATTGTTTGTTGTGGAGTTCCTTGGCAATGTTTGCTTTTGTGTGTTGGAATTTTTTGTGGACTTGCGGGAGAGGTTTGCTGAGGGTCCATTTGAAAAGAGTAAGGGAAATAAGGTTATGAGAGGGATAAAGTGACAATCAAGATAAATTGATGAGAGATATGAAGTGACGAGAGCAATAAAGTGACAAGAGCAATCAAACAATGATTGGACTCTTTGGATGAGGTTGGAGGCACAAGTTCTCATTGGAGGTAGAGTGATGAGAGTGATGAAGCAATGAGAGCAATGAAGCAATGAGGGAAATGAAGAAATGAGAGTAATAAAGCAATGAGAGAGATAAAGTGGTGAGTGATCAAATGATGAGGGTGATAAATTGATGAGAGTGATGAATCTTTTTATGATGAGGATGGAGGTAAAAAAAAATTGCAATGAGGTCAGAGGTAGAAGGAGGTGGGAAGCCAGGGGTGGATGACGTGGACAGGTGGGGGAAGCCTTTAAATACTTTATTTGAAAAAACACACTCATTTCATGTTAGCTTTGACACATCTGATGTGAAACAAGTGGGGTTTTTCAATTTTTGATGGCGGGTTTGAAATGGCGGATTTGGGTTGAAACCCGCCATTAAAAAATGACGGTTTTATTAACTTTGATACACCCTAATGAATTCTTTGACTATATTCTATTAAATTATTTCCCTTCTCCTCATTTTGTTTTCTTTAATTGAGTTTGGCCTTAGGAAAAAAGATTTCCTTTTCATTTTTCTAAAAATGATATTTCAAATTCTTTCAATCATACTGATTTTCATGATTTGAAATTGGTATTTGAACTGAAAACATCTACTTTTCATGTATTGACCATTTTTATTAGTTTTCCATTCATTTAATCATTCCATTTTTTAATATTTTTATTTATTTGTGTTCTCTTTTGTGTTGAAATTTTATCTTTGCTCCGTCTTTCAATTAATATTTTTGAATTCCATCTAGAGCCAGCCCCTTCCCCTTGAATTTCAAAATACCCAAAAATTCAGCTTTTGGATCCAATTTTTTGATTTTGTTGTTATATATTGGAAAAAGGTGATTCATTAAATACCTGATCAATCACTTGAGATTTCATTCATCCTGAATATCAACATTTTCATTTTCATCTCCCAAATTCAACTGACAATATTGTGCATCTTTGGATGTTTCTATTTGCATTATCAATAATTCTCAATTGATACTGGGCTAATTTTTTTTATATTCTTTTGATTTTATTGGTGATAGATTATCTTTTATTTAAAAATCCTTTTTAATTTTTGAATCATTTTCATGCAATTTTGGGTTCTCTGCTACATTTTTCTTGCAGGAAATCAGCTCATTCACCATTTTTTGACTTATTTACTATCTTTTGGCTCATTAAACTCACCCAAACCAAAATTAAGTTATGATTTCCTCAGACCCTCTTAATTCATCCCACAGCTGTTGCAAGTATCATGCTTTATATGCCCTCACATTCCCCCCCAAAAAAGAAAGAAATATGTCTCTCAATTTTGTGAAAAGATTCTTTTTATTCTGCAAGCTAGAACCCAAGACTGAAAATTTCATTATATTGAGGAATGGTAAATAAAAGAAATGTTAAAAATAAAGAAATAAATCTCCTTGTTAATCTACATTTGAAGATCCTTTTCAGAATTTTCCAAAATTTGTAGCAGGTATTCATGTTGAAAGCCATTGTAGAAATATTTAGGTTGATTAAACAGATATTCTCTCAATCTTTCTGGTAGAGCATGTTCTACCACAATTTGACGCTGTGCTAGATTCACAGCTGATTTTATGTATCCCTTGTCCCTGATTTTCTTTGGGTAGCTTTCTGACTTTTCCAAATGGTAGCATGCCTTGGGCCCATTGCACAACAGATATGCTCTCAACCTTTCCGGTGTGGTGTCAATTTATAGACGCGGATTGGGAACTGCGTTGCGGCTGCGCGCTCAGCATTGGGGGCAAGCGGGCTCAGCATTAGGGTATGCGGAGTGCTCAGCAGCGGCAGCCCCTGTTTGGCTCTGCACCTGGTGGACGGGTTTGGCTCAGCATCAAATGCAACGTGGGTGGAAATCTGCCCCGGAAATTGGATTCGGAAGGTAGTGCGCTTGACTAGGTTTGCGGGCGCGCTGGTTCGGATACGTAGGGGCAGAGCAATCCGCGGGCTATGAAGGAAAGGATGGAGCGCGCGCGCAAGCGCTCAGATCATGCCGGATATTACCAAACATCCACGACGGGCGCGGACAAACGGTTACGGACAGGCGCGGGGGGCTCCAAGTAGGGCGTGGTGCAAGGACCGCGTCATGAGAAGGACGAACCGGATGGACGGAACGGCGTACGGACAACAGGGGGAGTTTGGTACGGAGGAGGTGGGGAGAGGAGGCTAGGGTTTCTGTTTCGGGATTGTTTTCTGTTTCTTTGTCATACTGTCATTTGCGCATGTACTTAGGTTAGGGTTGAGGGGGAGGACTTATCCTCACTCCCAACTCTGGGTTAGAGGAGATGCATGCATCAAGGCAGAGGAGGAAGAATCACATCACATCATTGGATTGGATCACTTATCTCAACAAGAGATTAAAGGAACTCATACCGGATACACATCCAGGTGGAAAGTTCTTACAATTGAAGGATTGGTGATTTCTCTCTCTCTCTCTACTTTTCTTTATCTCTTTATCTCTTTATCTCTATTTCTCATTTAAGTGCAACTTTGGACATCCTCATCTCCTTTCAAACACAGGCAACCGTTAACTTCCGGACCTTGGGACAATTATAGGGGGATAACCTTTATTCTTTCCACATCTGGGGGTCTGGCCGGGAAATAATCTGCCATTTCTTGTCTTTCAAAGGTAACTGGGCGCGATGTCCTATTCATACCTCCCTACAGTCGCTTCTTCTTCTTCTTCTCCTTCTCCTTCCATCTCCGGGTCCGCTACTCCAACCGCACTCTTGTCTTCCATCCCGCCTCCTCCGCCTCCCTCCGCTCAACCCAGGACAAGCTACGCCATTCCCCCATTGGTCTCCAGTGACCATGAACCCACTTGTCCGGTTTGCATCCGGCCCCGCAACTACCCTCACACCCAATTCAACACCGCCAATGTGGAGCAATTCATCTTGAGATACAAAGGTATTGCAGATGCGGAAGGTGCGTCGGACACCAATAAGGGCCGGCTTGTTGTCCTGTTCATTATGGACAAAGAGAAGCTCCGGGATGTGGAGGAAATGGAAGGCTACGAGAATCAAGATTGGCCAAAACTGAAGGGGGAGATCCTAACACGGTGGGGTAGGCGCAAACCTCGATTCTGGGAAAGCCATTTTGACCGCGTGGCCTCGGAGGTGAGCGCGCGCGGAGGGGTCAGAACGTGGGTGGAGCTGGCGGAGTACACCTTGACATTCAATCGGATCTATTGGTACTTGTCAAAGAACGAGGTGGTGGCAGGACAGACGGGGGCCATGAAACGCACATTTCTGGGCGGTTTAGGCGCTCAACTCCGGGCAAGGGTGCAGCGGCATCTTTACAATCACAACTTGGTAAAGCGGTCATTGGACGGGAGCATCGCGCTCCTTCCTGAGTTGGCTGTCATTTGCCGGGCTGTGGAGAGCAAGCTTGACTTAGAGGAGCTTATTGAGGACACTGCTAAGTCCTTCCCAGCGGGACCAAAGAAATCTGCCCCCCAGGTTCCGGCTCCGGCGCAACTTCTGGCCCCAGTTCCACCTACTTCCACACGTGTTCTGGTTCCTCAACCCGCGCCAGCCCCTCTGGTAAGCAAATTGACGGAACTGATGAAGGACCTGAAGATCTGCATGAGCTGTATGGGCCAGCAGCAGCCGCAAGGGCCCCCACCTCACATGGTGGAAGGGTTTTGGCCGCCTGGGACCTTCGCGCCAAGGGGGTGCTTGTACTGCGGAGCAAATGGTAATTGGCAATTGGCGTGCGAGGAGATTACGAAGGATCTCAGCGCGGGATGGGTTCAAACGGCGGGGATGGGGTACATGTTTCCGACGGGCAAACAGATTCTGATGGAGCCAAGCCAGCCCACCGCAATGCAGCAGGTGCGCAAACGGGGTCAGGAGGCGGAAACAACGGCGCAAGTGTCACTGGGCATTGTTACCGGTCCCGGATCGTGGCAACCACCTTGGGTGGAAGCTGAGGTAAGGGTGGTGGCAACGGAAGAAAAGGTGGCGGTCTCCGATAAAATGGAGGTGGACGCAAAGGAGCGACCCCGTCGGCCATTCCAAAACCAGCCGCGCGTGTGCCCGGAACCAAGGCGCCGGCAGCAAATCCTGTAGGAAAGAAGAAAGCGGCGGACATTGTGCAAAAGGTGATGGGCAACAAGACTCCGGTTCCGCTGACCTTGCGGGAACTGGCGGCCATGTCTCTGGTGGTGCTAGACAAGATGGTTCAGGCGTTGCGGGATTGCGGTCAGGGCCGGGTACCTCAGACGGTGCATCGGGTTCATGTGGCATGGAAGGAGGAGGGACGCGAGGAGTGTGAGTTGAAATCGGTTTTGACTCTGCTTGCTTATGTTCCAATGGTCATAGCGGGAAGGAAGGTATGGGCTATGGTGGACAGCGGTTCAATGGTGAACCTGCTGCCATTGTGGATGGTGGATGATTTGGGGTTGGTTTGGCCGAAATGCGTGATGGGTCTCCGCGCGCTTAACGGAGGGGAGTGTTGTGTGGATGGAGTAGTTGAGGAGGAGGAGGTCAAGGTTGCAAGGGTCCGTAGGCCACTTTCTTTTCTTTTGGTTGATTGTGGGGATGTGATTTGGGGAAGGCCGTTCATGTTTGGGTTCCAAGCACAAATGGTTTTTGATCCAGAGGCAGGAACAGAGGCGTTGACGGTGGAGGATATGTCCTGCGGAAGTTTCAAGACAACTATCTGCAATCACGGACAAGGGAAGCAGAGGAGGGTGTTGGAGAATGAGGAGGAACCGGATGCGGAGTTGGTCTGCAACGGGCAACCTTTGGAGGATTTTTTCTAGTTGACCAAGGAGACCGCGCGGAACAAGCTCTGGTTTTGCGCGGGCGGTTGACTAATGAGGAGCAGGGAGGGGGAGGAAGGAAAGTGCAGGGCATGCACGTCACAGAAGTAAGTCCCTTTTCTCAGTATGCATCGCCCAAGGGTACTACACTTCAAAAACCCTATCATCATGCCACACTTGTGAGCGAAGGCAAAAGCCGCAGTTCCGTTCTGTGCAGGACTTACAGCAAAGGATGCATGCGGATGATGCGGGGCAATGCGGGCAAGTACAAGCCGGTGTCACGGAAGGTCCGACCAAGGAATGAGCCAATGCCCCAGGAACTGAACGGACCACTTTGACCAATCGCTTGGTCGCGGGACCCTTGGGTCACGCCAATTAAGGCTTTGGGGTGGGTTACTAGTTTGGCGCGGATCACAGAGGAGGGGATTGCAGCTTTCAATTTTGGCCCAACGGGATGGTTGAGTATGGAGGAGCGTGAGTTGCTGATTTTGGTTCTGGTTCTTTGGGAAAGAGCGCTCGCGTTCTGACTGGAAGAGCGGGGGCTCCTGAAAAACAATATTGGCGAGCCCTATGTCATCCCCACTGTCAATCACGAGCCATGGCAGATCAAGCCAATTCCGATACCACGGGCGGTCCGGGAGCAGTTTCTGGAGTTGGTGCGGGAGCGGGTGAAGACTGGCCTTTATAAACAGTCAACGTCTAGTTACTCCAGCCCAATCTTTGTGGTGGTTAAGCAGGACGGAAAGTTGTTGAGGATTGTTCATGATTTACAGCGGCTCAACTCCTTTACAATCCGGGATGCAGGATGGCCCCCTTGCGTTGACAAGTTCCTTGAGTCAATGGCGGGGCGCGCTTGTTACAGTTTAGTGGATGTGATGGGGGGATACGACCAGCGCGAGTTGGATCCTTGCTTGCGGCCCCTAACGGAATTTGAGACTGGGTTGGGAAGAATGCAGCTGACTTGGCTCCCGCAAGGCGCGACCAATTCCGTGGTGGTGTACCAGGCGCAAATTGCTTGGATGCTGAAGGATGATCTTCCGGAGGGAGTCCAAATCTTCATTGACAACGCGGGCATCAAAGGTCCAAAATCCGATTACGGGGGAGCAGAGCTGGTTGAAGTTCCCGGCGTCCGACGTTTTGTGTGGGAATATGCGCAGACATTGGAACGCATCCTGTTTTGCATTGAGGAGGCAGGACTGATGGTGTCGCGGAAGAAGTTGGCGGTTTGTGTCCCGGCGCTCGAAGTCCTTGGCCATGTTGTTGCTTCTGATGGCCAACGCATTGCAGAGAAAAAGCGGAACAAGGTCCTTGAATGGCCAACCCCTTGGACAGTGTTGCATATCCTTCAGTTCTTGGGATTATGTAGCTATGTCCGTATGTTCATCAAGAGGTTTGCAGAGGTGGCGAGCCCGCTCCGATCACTAACGCAGAAAGGCACAGAGTGGAAGTGGGGGGAAGAATGCAACCGCGCGTTCCGGAAGCTCAAGGAGATTGTGGGACATGACATTGTGCTCCGCAATCTCGACTACAACGCAGGAGGGATTAGGCTAGCGGTCAATTCCAGCTTTGGCGCGGGGGGGTTCTCACTCAAGAGGAGACGGCAAGGATAGGCCGGTACTTTACAAGTTGGTCACCTTCACTCCGACGGAAAGCGGGTACTCCCAGCCAAAGTTGGAGTTGTGCGGGGTCACCAAGATCGTGCGGCGGCTCCATTATCTTTTGTGGAGGTCCATTTTGAGCTTTTGGTGGACGCGGAGGCGCTGGCGCGGATGATCAATTCCCCGGTGTTGCCCAATGCTCCCATGACCAGGTGGGTGGCGTTTCTCCAACTTTTCTCTTTTGCTGTTGTTCATGTTCCGGGGAAAGCGTTCACTATGCCCAACGCGTTGTTGCGGTATCCAAGAGACAACCCGTTTGAGGACGCGGAACTGATCAATGTGGAGGCCCCGGTTGTCAAGGTAGGGGTTGTGGAGGCAGGCTTTCAGCTGCCCCTCCGGCAGACCAGGCGGTACGCAATCCTTTGTGACTACTTGCGGGACCTTTGTTTTCCCGATGGAGCTACGGAGAAGGACATGCAATGGGCAAAGCAGCGGGCGGGGAATTTCTACGTACAGGAGGGGCAGCTTTGGCGGCAGAAGACTCCGGTTCCTCTTGTGGTTACCACTTCAAGAGCGGATCAAGAAGCTATCCTCCGGAGCCTTCACGACAATCTTGGTCATTGAGGAGAGGTCAAGACGCAGAGGCGGGTCAAAGAGCGGTTCTGGTGGCCGGGTGTAGTGCGTGCGGTGCGGGAATGGCTGGTGTCCTGCAAAGCCTGTCAACGGCGGAGCGCAAGGCTGCCCAAAGAAGTCGGAAACCCCACAGGGGAAGAAGCCCTCTTTGGTCAAGTCTTGCTTGATGTTGTCCACATCAAGGCCGGTAAGTTTGCCTATCTGCTTGTCGCGCGGGACGACTTGTCCGGTTGGGCGGAAGCGCGTCCGTTGGTCAAGCTCTTGGAGGACAAAGTTGCTCTATTTCTGG